>LR812537.1:57565903-57718403 GCA_903798195.1 Danio kyathit | reverse complement strand
GGAAAATTAAAAGTTGCTTTTTTTCTAGGCCAAAATCTCTTAAAACTGTACTCTCATTCTGGTATCATAATATATGCAAGCGACATATGTGGTGTTGTTTTTTCTGTCTCTTTAAATGCAAATGAGCTGCTGCTTCCCATCCTCTTCCCAGAAGGAGGCGGAGCCTTTACAGTTCTTGCCCCAGACACTGCAGCAAAACAATCAAATCATCTGCATGTGTTTTAAAGCCTCATCAGTTTAAACTTGTAAAGTAAGGTCGACAAACTGCTTGACGAACAAGTCTAAAAAGCATAACAGAAGCTTTTTAGAATCTGGCTTAAAGGCTCAGGATATAATTTTGCCAACTAAAGGGTGTGTATTCACAACAAACACATTTTGATGACTGTGACCGAGTGAGGATCATCATCTCATTAATTATATATGATTATTTCACTCGATCTGAACATTCCAAACATTTGGGTTAATAAGTACATAAGCCAGCAAAATATATAACACTGTTCTAGTGGTTTTTGTCAATTTAAATGGGGAAAAAGTCATATTGTGCATTTAAATCTGAAGTTCTGTAACAAAACTGAAGGTATCATGGGATGAATGTGGTCCAAATACCTGAACTATTAATAATAATTGAATAATTCAACTTTATTTCCAGAGAGAAGACAAACAGAACAATATAAACTAATCAATATACATTAAATAACACAGATTAAAGCACATCAGCAAGCCTAGGATTTGTCAACGACATTCAAATGCAATAATGAGAATTCTCCAATCGACAATTAAGGTTATTTATTTGTATATGTATACATATTTTATCATCAAATATATAACTTCTCATCTATGACATGAAAAAAATGAAGCTTGAATCAGTCAGGAAGGAAAGATGCATTGCTTTCATACAGTCCAACAGCAGAAAGACAAAGCCCCAAGTGCTGGAAGTCAGTGCTGTTATAGGGGTCCGGGCGTCACAAACTCTTTCACTCAAAGCTGAATTCCTAGAAAATAAAAAGTCGTTTCCTCTCGGCGGCTGTGGGACGTCAAAACTCATCTTAGAGTAGTGTGATAAGCCCACATGAGACCAGCCACCTTTTGCTGCTAATCTGTCACATCTCATGAGTGACCTTTCTGTTCATTTCCTGATGTTACTGTAGCATTTAGGTGGAAATCTGAAGATACTGTAACAGTTAAAGGGACAGTTCACTCCAAAAATGAAACCATTTACTCACAATTTGCTCCTTTCAAACCTCAGTGAGTTTCTGTCTTCTGTTAAACGCAAAAGGAGATACAGCTCACCTAGAGTAAACAATTCAATCCATTCAGCTAATCTCCAGGAGCACATTTAGCTTAGCTTAGCATAGATCATTGAATCAGATTAGACCGTTAGCATCTCGCTCAAGAATGAACAGAGTTTCCATTAATTTTCCCCATTTAAAGCTTGACTCTTCTGCAGTTACATTGTGTACTAAGTCTGACAGAATATTAAAAGTTGTTTTTGTTTATTTAGACCAATATGTCTAGTAACTTTATCCTCATTCCGACAATATAATATATGTAAGCAAAATTATTTTTCTGTCTCTTTAAATGCAAATGAGCTGCCCCCTTTCCCCAAAAAAATTATAATATATTCATCATTTACTTATTTCAAAAGTTTCTGTCTTCTGTTAAATGCAAAGGAGATATTTTGAAAAATGTTGGAAACTCTAACCATTGACTCCCATAGTATGCGTTTTATTTGCTCTGTGTTTTACTTGCTCAGTGGTTTTCAGCATTCTTCAAAATATCTTATTTTGTGTTCAACAGAATAAACGATCTGGAACCACTTGATGGAGAGTAAATAGTGGGAAATTTTTAATTTTTGGGTAAACCGTTCTTTTAAAGAGTCATGTGCTATTTTAAAGTGTCATAATAATGTGCTCCTAAAACATGTTTAAAAGCATCTAAGATCATTATTATTATTACAATAATTTTTGTAAAACATTTTTGTTCGAAAGCAACGCAGTGGCGCAGTAGGTAGTGCTGTTGCCTCATAGCAAGAACGTCGCTGGGTCGCAGGTTCGAACCTCGGCTGGGCTGGTCAGTTGGCGTTTCTGTGTGGAGTTTGCATGTTCTCCCTGCGTTTGCGTGTGTTTCCTCTGGGTGCTCCGGTTTCCCCCACAGTCCAAAGACATGCAGTACAGGTGAATTGGGTAGGCTAAATTGTCCATAGTGTATGTGTGTGTGGAAGTTCCCAGAGATGGGTTGCGGCTGGAAGGGCATCCGCTGCGTAAAATCGTGCTGGATAAGTTGACGCTTCATTCCGCTGTGGCGACCCTGCAAGGGACAAATCCGACAAGAAAATGAATGAATGAATGAATTTTTGTTCGAATCAATTCAGTGCTTAAGGTCTGTAAGCCCCTCCCCCTTCTGTAAGCCAGCTCTGCTCTGATTGGTCAGCTGAGTCAAGTCTGTTTTGATTTAACTTTCTGTGTCAGAAAGGAAACGCCCATTTCAGAGGGCTTGCATGCCGTGGGAGGCGGGGATTATGCAAATTAGTTACTTAGAGGATGTTAATGTAGAGACGGCATGGTGGCTCAGTGGTTAGCACTGTTGCCTCACAGCAAGAAAGTTGCTGGTTTGAGTCCAGGCTGGGCCAATTGGCATTTCTGTGTGGTGTTTGCATGTTCTCCCTCTGTTGGCGTGGGTTTCCTCCGGGTGCTCCGGTTTCCCCCACAGTCCAAACACATGTGCTATAGGGAAATTGATGAACTAAATTGGCCGTAGTGTATGTGTGTGAATGAGAGTGTATGGATGTTTCCCAGTGATGGGTTGCAGTTGGAAGGGCATCCGCTGTGTAAAACATATGCTGAATAAGTTGGCGGTTCATTCCGCTGTGGTGACCCCTGATTAATAAAGAGACTAAGGCGAAAAGAAAATGAATGTATGAACCATTTTCTTTATTCTATTATTATCTTTGTTCTTTATTTCTAGTTTAACCTTATCTAAATCTTATGTATCATGCACTTGTTTTCATGCAGGACAGCTCCATTACAAAGTGCTTATTTCTTCTTCTGGAAATGGCAAAGATATTTTTGGGAAACAGATATGAGCTGATCTTTAATGTGTCTTTTTGCTTGTGCAAGTTTTTATCTTGCAATTGAAAACGATGATTCCTCTTACTACTTTGGATGTAACAGAGCAAATCATGTCTAAAAGTTGGCTATTACTGAAGGAGACCTTGGAAATGTGTCTGTTCACCCTTCTGCTGACAGTATTTTGGACGAAGCGTGTGATATTGATAGTCCACTTTCTTAAAGCTTCACTGAGAGTTCACAGCCTCCGTAAGGGTCTGCCAAGACCTCCATACAAAATTCACACCATAAGGCACAGATAAAAAGATCTCAAACTTGGCTGGAGGATATTAAATCAAGATCATTTCATCCGCTTCAAGAACAAACATACACTGTAGCATTAATTAAGTATCCTCAGGACCTGAGAAGCAGCACATGTTGCTGTATAAGCTCACGCAACTGTGAAACTGAACATGTACAGTGTCCATATGCTTGACTTCAATGCACACCATGTGAAATCATTCTCATTCAAACATCTAAAAATGACTAGAACACTGTCGTTTATTGTGCTGACTTATGTACTTGCATCATCCCAGATGCTTTCTAGAATATATAAATCGAAATAAATACAATGCACACCCTCAGTTTTCAGTTTGGTTTTCTAGATAACAGGGAAAGAGCAGCGAGGCTTTAATATGTTGTGTGTAAAGTGTATTTAGTCTGATAAAACAGCGCTGCATCAGTAGACTGTCATCAGCAACTGCTTCATATTCAAGTGTTGAACACTTTACTCATCCATCAACATGATTTCTGCAGAATGATGAAGACCACAATTCTGAGTCACAGACCCCTCTCTATATAATTTAGTTTGTTGTGAATACACGCCCTCTAGTGGGGAGAATTACATACAGTGACTATACACCACTTGCTAGTTTTAAAAGGCATTATGCTTTCTACACTTGTCCTTTGATCCGAAATCTTATATTAGAAGATTAAACTGATGAGGCTTTAAAAACACATGCAGATGATTTAAATGTTTCTGCTGGAGTGTCTAAGGCAAGAGCTGTGCAGACTCCACCCTCTTCTGGAAAAGAGGGTGGGGAGGAGCAGCTCATTTGCATTTAAAGAGACAGAATTAAACGTTTTGCTTCCACCCAAAGGAGGCATTTATGGCATGGTAAAATCAGTAAAACCTGCAGGGTATTTTCAGCTGAATCTTCTCAGGGCGTACTCACATTAGGTACAGTTGCCTTAAACCATGCTGAAGCACGACTGCCACCCTCCCCTCTCCCCCTCGGCCTGCACTCACATTGCATTTTTACCTATAACCTGAGCACGCTTACGTCATCGATGCTGCGACTGTTCAGTGACAGGAAGAGAATCGCTGTCACTCAGCACAGTGGACATTGCTTTAGTTATATCGTTTTAGTCGTTTGGGATGCAGTGACACGCAGTCAAATATGTTGCCGAACAGATCCACAACTTTTGACGCTCATAAATGATTGTAAACGTCATCGTGCTGCAGGTATTAGGAGGTTTGCTGAAGATGCAGCTGTCGTGCAGTGAGGGGTTTGCGTCTTTAATAAACTATTACAGTTCACGTTCATTGAAAATGAAGAATGATTAATAAATCCTTATGAAACAGTCCCTTAAAAGTCACGTCTCATCTTCAGTTTCAGGCTCGGGTGCGCTTCGCACCGGGACACTTTTGGAGCATACCATGCCAAACCCCAACTGAACCGCGCTCTGGCACACCTCTTCCAACCGGCCAACTGAACCGCGCCTGAGCACAATTCAGAGCACTCACTCTTCTCAAACGAACCAGGAAACGTGCCTGGGCCGGATAGGTGCCGGATAGTATAGTGTGTGAGTGCGCCCTCAGATGCGTTCCGTAGAGTCCTTATGCTGCGTTCACACCAGACGCGGAAGAAGCGTCAACCGCGAGTGATTTACATGTTAAGTCAATGCAAACGCGCGAATAGGCATCCTGCGGCGCGATACGCGCGAATGGCGCGGCGCGAATGACGCGAATGGCGCAATACGCGCGAATTGAGCGTTTGACGCGCTTAACGCGCAAATCGCGCAAATCGCTCGAGTTCAAATATCTGAAATTCTGCGGACATTCGCGCCGTTAACCAATCAGGAGCTTGCTCTTGTGGGACCATGATTGTGACGTAGCACCTGTTGTTGGTCTCTGGGGGAAATCCTCCAGCCGACACCGACAACAGTTCATCAAACTGGGCTTGGCTCAGTCAGAAGCACCGCTGGAAGCCCCAGTCATCCAGGTTAAGTTTCTGGAGGAGTTTATGAGCCCACAGCGCTGGGTGCACCTCTGAAAGTATCTAGTGGACTCAGACACTGCTCCAAACGTATCAACGCTGTTTTACAGCCTTCATAAAGCACATAAACACAGGTATTTTATCAATAAATCCATGTTAGCCATTTAGCAACGAAGCTACATTCACCGAGCAGACAGAAGCCCTGCCCATGACGCAAATCCGCGTCTGAAGTTCTGAAGTGAATTTGACGCGCGAATGAAGCGGAGTCTGACGCGCGAATAAAGCGAGTAAACTCAAATGTTCATGCGTCTATTTACTCGCGAATAGCGCGATTTAGCCGCGCGTTCCACGTGATTTAAAAACTATGCAAATTGTAAAAATATACTTAATTAATATGTTTTGTTAGTTTCAATGCCTTGATAACTCTCTTGCCATTGTCATGTATCAGGTCAGGTGATGTTTTAATCCAAAAACAAACTGAAAAAAAAAAACACTTTCTTTGTGTCATCTTATTGTAAAAAATATGAAATAAATAAATAAATAATAACAATAATAAAAATAATAAATAAAAACCAACGAAGAACATAAAGCACCCCCCACAAATGTACAAAAACTGCATGACACAAAGTAAAACAATACAAAGTAATTTCTGTCTTGAACCCCTTATTGCATTAAACCTTTAAAGTGGACTTAATTATGCCCCTTTTTACAAGATGTAACGTCTCTGCTGTCTCTAGTGAAGTTTCAGCTCAAAATACCACACAAATAATGTTTTCTAGCTTTCTGAAACTGACCGTTTGAGGCTTTGATCCTAATTGAGGCGTTTTGGTGACTGTCGCTTTAAATTCAAATGAGATTGTGCTCTTTTCAAATGAGGGCGGAGCTACAAATACCTATGTGTCAGCATAGTGGCAGATTCAAAAACAAGACTAACATCCTATATGCTAATGAGGGTGAGATGGTTGCAAGTGGGTGGGGCTTTCCCACTCTGATGACACGTACTAAGGGAGAATGTCAATCAAAGTGTTTCTACAGACTGTTTTTATCAAGCGTGATTATAACAATATAAAATTAATACATTTTTACTACTAGAAGCTGGTTATAATCACACTGTTGCCACACAACAGTGTTTAAACCCCTTATAAAAGTGATAATAAGATAATAAGATCATAATAGGTTCCCTTTAAACATTGGGCATTAGTTTGTTTACTTTTAAGAGTGATTTTAAAAACAAGGTCGAGGTCATTGTAAACAATAAAATATTCATTTCCAGTGAGTTTATTTTGACTTGTAACTGCTGTTTACTTTATCTAAAGCTCCCCTCTCCTGAATTAAAGATTGCATACATTATTATTCAATGATTGGCACAAGTGAATAACAACACATTGGTGTCTTAGATGCTCGATTACTAGTTCCTCCACAGTCTATTCAACACTTCATTGGATAATCAGCTCAAACTGAGTCTATTTTTCCCCAAATCACCCTGGAGGACGTGAAGCGAGTCGGTGTGTTCAGCAGAGATAAACACACTCCACTTCATCAATACACACAGTTGCAAAGTAAACACAGTGGAGTCTGTCTGTCTGTCACGACTGTGGGCATTGGCTGTGGGTCAGCGGCGTCCGGCCCACAATATGAACACCGCTGACCCTCCGTCCCATAGGGAACACTGAGCTGTCAAAAACTGACCCCTTTTTTCTTGTGTAAGTCCACCTTAGAAACAAAACACTCACACAGTTATCCTCTTATATTGTAGTCAATTGGAAAAATATGACATTGCGATATTTTGTTTTTATGTAAAGTTGAAGTCAGAATTATTCGCCCTCCTTTTAATTACTTTTCAAATATTTCCCAAATGATGTTGAACAGATTCAGGAATTTTTCACAGTATTTCCTAGAATATTTTTTCTTCTGGAGAAAGTCTTATTTGTTTTATTTCGGCTAGAATAAAAGCAGTTTTAATTTTTTTTTAAAGCATTTTAAGGTCAATATTATTAACCCCCTTAAGGAATATTTGTTTTGTATTGTCTACAGAACAAACCACTGTTATACAATTGTCCTGATTGGTGTAGGGGAAAAGTAGCGAGGAACGAAGTGCAGGGAAAAAAATAAAATAAATTAAATAAATTAAAATGCAAAACAAACTACCCCGAGGGGAAAAACATTAACAAAACAAATAAATACACAAACAAACTAGACTAGGCGGGCGGACAGGAATCAGGACTGGGGAACATGACAGGATAGGGGTATAAACGAAGACGAATTGGCACAGGAGAGCAGACATGAGGAGAGTATAAGCAGAAATAATTACCACACAGACAGGTGAACATAATAAACCAATAATGGGTTAACAAGGAGGGTGGGACTAGACAATAGACAGGAGAGCACATGACACAAGAAAACACCACAAGCCATGTGCTCACGTAAAACGGGACAAGAATATGCAGCCAATGAGAGAACTCATTAACCGCACAATACTGAAGCACGCGGCCACAAATGTAAACACAGAGCCACATGCTTAAACAACACAAACATAAACAGACAAACACCTTACCGTGCGCTCACACATATCCAACGCGCATGTTTCATCAGCGCCAACCGAAACCAAAACAAACCCGACTGAGACGCTGAGAATGAAACAGCACGATGCTGACAGAACAAAACACAAACACGAGTACAAGAGCGAGCGTCGCAAACACGCACAGACCTTGCACGCCCGCATCAAGCGGGAATGCGCATGGTCTGAGCACTCTCACGACGGTGCCCATACAGAGACACAACAACAGAAAAAGAGTGTTCGACCCAAGAAAACTCGAGCCGAGCACAACATACAGGACAAGACAGGACTAGTGTTTGCCACCAAAACAAGAATTTACAAGAGCAGACTGGCAGAACCATGACAACAAAGACTTGCCTAATTACCCTAACTTTACCCTAATTACCCTAGTTAAGCCTTTCAATGTCACTTTAAGCTGAATCTTAGTATCTTGAAGAATATCTAGTCTAATATTATTTACTGTCATCATGGCAAAGATAAAACAAATCAATTATTAGAGATGAGTTATTAAAACTATTATGATTAGAAATGTGTAAATCTTCTCTGTTAAGCAGAAATTGGGGAACAAATATACAGGGAGGCTAATAATTCAAGAGGGCTAATAATTCTGACTTCAAATGTATATTGCGATATAAATATATATATATATATAATTTTACCAGACTTTTTTTATGAATTAAATCTGCATCAAACATTATATATTACATTATATATTTACAATATGTAAATTCAAGAGACCAAAGATCTAAAAAAAATTAATAAACAGTGCTTTATTCAGAGTCTAACAATGTTCAAGTACAGAAACTAAATGAGCAATATCACACGAGTAGCAGTGCAATAGGGCTGTATATCAGGCTGTATATTCAAAAATGAATGAAGGCAAAACTAAAGGAGTTGAATATTACAAGATAGTGACTGAAAACTAAATTAGATCAATGTGCTACATCTGTTCTCCGGTCAGTTCAAGACTGCATTTCCTGATGTAAAACTATGTACACTCAATTTCTGATTAATAATACCCTGTGCATAGCCGAGAACTTCCTCTATTAAAAGTTTTAAAATCGCTATTAAAAACAAAAGTCTAATTTAATCAACAGTGGACATTTTGATAGTTTTTCACAACATGAACATGATTGAATCTTTGTTTTACCTGTGTCAATTTGGGGGTTAAGTTCTGAGGAATGCGCGCAGAGAGAGTGGGTGTGCACGAAAGCAGAGAGAGCGAGTGTGCGTGAAACCGAGAGCAAGATAGAGAGAGAGGCCTCACCTCAGGCTCAGTCATATCTCCGCAGTATGCCACCAATGGCGGATCTCGCTTCTCTGTGGCGTTTTGACACAAAAATACGCATCCAAATTCAGGGGGCCCAAGCTTGTTGACACAGGGGCACCGGCCACCCCTTGCCCCCCCTAGAAGCACCACTGCTACTGTGCTGTGTCCCAATTTGCATACTATTCATCCTAACTAGTATTCATAATTAGTGCGTAAATTTGTATATTACCAAATGAGTTTTCCAAAGTTATCCAGATCCTCGACTATTTCATGCCAATCCATGCTCATTTTAACAGCTAATACTACCCACAATCAGGGCCGGCGCGTTCATAGAGGCGACCTAGGCGGCCGCCTAGGGCGGCATAATTGTGAGGGCGGCAAACACGCCCCGCCACCCAACCCAACGTGCTGACTTTTACTGTACATTCACACCGAAAGCGGCGTCAAAGTAGCCGGAAGTCATTCATTTTCAATGGGAGCCGGCTGCGATAAGCGGCGAGGAGCAGCGCGGCGCGTCTTCGCCGGTGTGGGTGTCGAGGAGAGTTGAAATCAAGTCAACTTTATGGTAATGAGCTGTGACGCGGTTCGGCGGTAAGCAATCAGAATGTAGAAGTCCACTGCTTGAGAGGAGTCAGAGAACACAGTCACTGTGAACTTTGGTTCCGACCACAGTTGTTCCCAAGGGTTTTA
Organism: Danio kyathit; assembly: GCA_903798195.1. Classification (NCBI taxonomy): domain Eukaryota; kingdom Metazoa; phylum Chordata; class Actinopteri; order Cypriniformes; family Danionidae; genus Danio; species Danio kyathit. Next base: position 57,708,563 of record LR812537.1, on the reverse strand, counting down.
ATATTACGGTCGCCGGATTTCCAATTGTTTGCAATGTTTTTCTTACAGTAACATACATTAAACAAGAACTGGCGAGTTACTCATGTGCATCCATGTTACATATTTTTTTCTTTAAAAAAGCGGGAATTTCATGCGACAATACAAAACAGTATTGCTGCTTCAGGATATTTCAGACATATGGGCTGCGTCCGAAACCGCATACTTCCATACTATACAGTACGCTTAAATCAGTATGCGAGCCGAGTAGTATGTCCGAATTCTTAGAATTCGAAAATCAGTATGCGAGAAGTACCCGGATGACTTACTACTTCCGGCGAGATTCTGAAGTGCGCATCCCATGGACGCTGCGCTATCCCATGATGCCCCGCGAGAGAATTTATGAATGGACGTGAAGCGACGCAACTGACGCAGGTAGGTCACGTGACCATGACAAAATGGCAATGATGTAGTACGTCCGAATTCCATTCATACTGCTCACATTCATACTGTATAGAACTTACTTTTCCAACGGCCGAGTAGTACGTTTAAATTCAAATGCAGTACCTACTGAGTAGTAGGCGGTTTCGGACGCAGCCGTCGACACATTGGATAATTAAGTGGAGCAAAGTCACACCACATGCAACTAGATCTTCCGTAAGTAAATGAATTTGATAAGAAGTGTGCAACATCTTCATGCTAGAAAACATGTTTTATGCTGGAGTGTAACTGATTTGCTGAAATGCAGCAACGGCTCCTTTAAATACGAGATGAATGTAGCGAATTTTAACACTCTCGCTGCCAGAGCTGAAGGCAGACAGCGTCGTCGCCAGGGTGGCCAGAGCGACCTTTGACGCTCTCCCTACTTTCAGTGTGAACGTACAGTTATCCACAACATCAACACAACCCCCCCCCCCCCCCCCACACACACCCCCCCCCCCCCCCCCCCCCCCCCCCCCACCCCCCCACCCCCCACACACACACGCACACTTTATGAACTGGTCAGTTTCATTTTCACTTTTGGGTTGAGAGTGGCATGATAGTCTTTTGCCTAGAGCGGCAGTTCGGCTTTCCCCTGGCCCTGCCCACAATACATTGCACTTTGATGTGAATTTAATTAGAACTACAAACACGGGTAAAAAGTGTTAACAAACTACAAACATGGTGGATGCTCGAAACTGACAGTTAAGAATAGAGATAGGTTAAAAGATTTGGGTTATTATTACTTAATGCCTGATCTGATGGAAAATATTTATACACAAAGTGTATAAAGTGGCAATTTTCCACAATATATTTAATTTATAACAACAATGTGATTATATAACAGCTGTGTTATAACACTGATAACAAATACAATCACTTTTTTATCACTTTCATCAGTGATTCCTGTACAATAATATCAAAAAGTGGGTCAATTTAGGCCAAATTCAGGCAGAAATCCCCTTGAACAGCCACAGAGTAAAACTTTGCTGTATAACTTTCACGTCACCAAAAGCATTGAGTTTATGGTTAATTATGGTTTTTCAGCTGGATAAACCGCTCGGCTGGAGATTGACAGTGTAATTTATGATAATTCTCAATATAGCGATGTAGAGATTTGTGCAGATCTCAAGCTGATATTTCCAGTGTTGATCTTTTTGCAGAAATTAAACTCCAGATCCATTTCGCTGATTGTTTCACTCCTGAAATGAAGGAGATTTCGGATTGAGAAGTTGTGTAAACACGGCTGAAACAAGAGCTGGTGTTTATCGGCCGCATCTGCAACATGATATACTCCATAAAAATGCTTTAATTAGGGGTTTTCTTCATTCTTCATCTCAATCTTCAATTCTCTTTGGCCTTGCTTCAGTTTAGTCTGCTTTAAAACAGACTTTTCTGTATTACACAAAACGTATGGAGGAAAATATGAAGAAACAACGTGCACAGAAATGCTAATAAAAATATGAGAATGATGTTGAAAATGTTGCAAGAGTTTAGTTTTTAAATCACGGTGTGGTTTATAAAAATAAAGTAGTGCTTTTATTATTTTTATGTTATTATTATTTTTATTAAATTATTTTTTATTGTTTTTAGAATTGATTGTTTAGTAATTCCCAGGTTATATCAAAATTACTGATAAAAATAACAGATTTAAAGTATTTTAGATGCATTTTAATGTTGCTTATTTTGTTAAAGGTTAAATGAACATTAGATATTAACAAAAAAACAGCAACTGAAACACATTTTACACTGCAAAAATGGTGTAGAAACTTGAAACTTGGAAATGGTGTAAAACCAATTCTTGCTGACTTTTTAGCTGAATCTTTCTAGTCATCTCAACTTAAATATTACAATATAAAAATATTAATTTAAACTTTGTAATTCATTCATTTTCCTTCGGCTTAGGCCGTACTCACACTATGTACAGTTGCTTTGAATCGGGCCAAAGCACACTTGTCCCCCCTCCCGTCTCCCCCGACGACCCGCACTCACATTACATTCGGGCCTGGGCACGCTTCCGTCATCGATGATGCACTGTTCAGTAAGCGCTCTCGCTCAGCACAGTGGAGATTTCTTTAGTTATATCGTTTAAGTCGTTTGATATGCGATGACACACAGTCTAATATTTCGCTGAACAGATCAGCCACTTTTGACGCTCATAAACAATCATAAAGTCCTCGTGCTGCAGGAATTAGGAAGTTTGCTGAAGCTGCAGCTGTGGTGCAGTGAGGGGTTTGAGTCTTTAATAATCTATGACAGTTTGCGTTCATTGAACAGTACGAATGATTAATCAATCCATATGAAATAGTCCCTTAAAAGTCACGTCTCGCTTTCAGTTTCGGGCTCAAGCACGCTTGCACTCACACTGTAAGCGTACCGCGCCTGAGCCCAAGTGAACCGCGCTCTGGCCCACCTCTTCCAACCGGGCCAGGGCCACCCAAGTGTACCGTGCCTGAGCCCGATTCAGAGCACTCACACTTCTCAAACGATCCGGGCCTGGCCTGGGCACGGTTCGGATAGCATAGTGTGAGTAAGCCCTTAATCTCTTTATTCAACAGGGGTCGCCACAGTGGAATGAACCGCCAACTCATTCAGCATATGTTTTACACAGTGGATGCCCTTCAAGCGTCCATACACACTCATTCACACACACACACTCATACACTACGGCCAATTTAGTTCATCAATTCCTCTATAGCGCATGTGTTTGGACTGTGGGGGAAACTGGAGCACCTGGAGGAAACACGGGAGAACATGCAAACTCCACACAGAAATGCCAACTGGCCCAGCCGGGACTCGAACCAGTGACCTTCTTGCTGTGAGGCCACAGAGCTAACCACTGAGACACCGTGTCGCCTCTATATTACAATGTAAAAATATTATTAAAACTTTGTATAACTTATAAAAAAAAAGGTTGAAACCTGATTAACTTCTTAAAATAAGTCAAATCAACATAAAAATATGTTGTCTTAATTTCTTGTCATTACGTTTTTTACAGCATAGTAAATTTGAAAAATAAAAAATCAGGAAACTGATATAAAATGAGAAGTGTACAATTTAATTAAGTTAATAAATGTTTTATTGTATGAAGGTCTGATGACTTTTCCTTTAAATTTCACATATTGGTTATGAAATAAAATAAAAAAATAATAAATGACAACAATAAAAAATTGCATGTCAGTGTAAACAAATAAATGCATAATGTTTCAATTGAATAATGTATTTGGTTTGCAATTAGACCTTGTGTTTATAATTCAGATTATTTTATATATTATCATATTATCACTTGAGATGTGTCATATTTTTATAGGCAAATTACATATACAGCGCTTAGCATAACTGAGTACACCTCCTATTTGAAAATTAGTATTTGTGTGCATGTCTCTGTGAATATAGACAATATATATTGGTGCATTTAAACAAAACAACACAAGAGTTTGGTCACGGAACATCTTTAGGAATAGAAAAATTGTTAACAAAATATTTATAAAGTTTTGTCTTTGGTATACCGACTAATCTAATAGATATGCACAAATATATTATTGCAAAGCATCCTGTAGAAAATGTGAAGTTTATTTATAAACGAATTTCGAGAGGATCACATGCTTATGATTGACCACGGCTGGTCCCGCATTAGCTATCATATGATTTACCAATCAGACGAATCCAAACTAGATTTCCTTACTTTCGTCATCTTGGTCGTGACGTCATCTTCGTCCCCCGTCCACCCCTACTTCTCCCCCTCTTTCCTAGATTAATCTAGGACAGGGTGGCATGAGGGCTCAGTGGTTAGCATTGTCACCTCACAGCAAGAAGGTCGCTGGTTCGAGTCCCGGCTGGCCCAGTTGGCGTTTCTATGTGGAGTTTGCATGTTCTCCCCGTGTTGGCGTGGGTTTCCCCCAGGTGCTCTGGTTTCCAAAGACATGCGACATAAGTGAATTGAATTAACCAAATCGGCACAGTTTTTGAGTTTTTTAGTACTGGGCTTCACCGCATAAACATAAGCTGGTATAGTTGGCAGTTCATTCCACCGTGGCGACCCCTAATAATCAAGGAATGAACCAGGGAAGGTTTCGAGACCTACCTGAGCTCCGACTCCCCTCTCTCCTGATGAAACAGAAGGGAGCCTCAGGCTCGAGGATCTTCTGAGCTCAGGGCTCTCTCCTGGGACAGCATGCCAAACACGCTTTACTATCAATCATCAGCTAAGCGTGAACTATTTAAATTAATTTTAAAAAGAGATCTTTGAGGAGTGAACTCATTTATGATGAACACTTCATCCAGGGCTGAATGGATGCTTTTATTGTGCCAGATCCACCACAGTTTACACGACTAATAATATAATAAAGCAATTATTGCAAAATCCACAATGAATCAGTCAAATGCTGTCTATTGTTCAGCAGTCAGTGGTTCACCCTTGTGTCAGCATTGATCATTTCTATGCTTTTTCCTCAGTTCTGCTCCTGAAATCAAATGTAGTTTCCATTGCATGAGCCTGAAAAGTGTGTTTAGGGCAGATCTGTGGTCATTTAGCACCACCGAGGCGTATAACGTTACCCTGTGATAGCTGGAGATAACTATACTTGAGGTTTACCAAAAGAATGCACAAGAGTTGGAAATAATAGATAATTGGAAAGGTTATTTTTTCCACGCTGAAGTCAGATTGTCATCATGTTTGAGTGTTTACACTAGAGTATATCTCAGTCTGCTTTTGAGTTTTGCACTGAAATATTCTTGACTTTACTCCATGTTGCAGCGCAAAGGTTAAGAACACACACACACACACACACACACACACACACACACACAGACTTGTGTTTATAAAATCACCAAAAACATAGCATGGAAAATGTATTAATATTATTGAAATTGAATTGTACTTGTTAATGTGTAACATATTTTAAAAGGCAAATGTCAGAAATAGAATGTATTTTTGGTCAATTTAATTATAAAATGTTAGAATATTATACTATGATGTTTTAAATAATACTTTAAAAGGTAACGCTTTATTTTGATGGTCCATTAGAGTATTAGTAGACTGTCCGCTTAATATCTGTTGATACTGCTGCTAAACAGACATTTAACTGACTATAAGAAACTTTGCAAGTACATGTCAACTCACACTAACCCTAACCCCAACCTAACAGTCTACTTGTAATCTAATGAGAATTAGTTGGCATGTAGATGCAATGTAATTCAACAAACTATCAAAATCCTTTATGTGATCCTTTAAAAAAATAAATAAATAAAAAATAAAATAAAAAATAAATAAATATATATATATTCTTTTTTTCTTTTCTTTGAATGTTTTTTCAATAAGTACAAATATTTTTTGACCATCAAATGACCACATTAGAAGTAACATTAAACAACACCAAACACCTACTTTTCATTGTACGTAGTGTTATGCTATAAAAATTTGTTTTGTACTTTTTTCATATTTATTTATTTATTTATTTATTTATTTATTTATTTATTTATTTATTTATTTATTTATTTGTTTATTTATTTATGTATTTATTTATTTATTTATTTATTATTTATTTATTATTTTTAAAATTTATTTTTATATATTTATTTTTATTGATTTGTCTCATTATTTGTATTATTTATGTTTTATTATATTATATTACCATATAATATTTTATATTATATTACTTTGTTTTTTTTTATTTTTATTTAATCATTTATTTACTAAGTTTTTAAATATATTTTTACATATTTATTATTATTTATTTCATTATTATTGGTATTATTTTAGTTTTATTATATTATATTATATTATATTATATTATATTATATTATATTATATTATATTATATTATATTATATTATATTATATTATAAGCTGTCTTATAAGAAGCTGTCTTGGAAGTATCTAAAAGTATAAGGGTTTTTAATATTGATAAGAACCAAAAATAAAAATATTGGTACTCGTACTTGGGATTTAAAAATGGTAATGGTGTATCCGTAATATGTAAAATAAAATACCTGATTTTTAATTTTTTTTTTGGCAAAGTCTCCATTGAAATTGTGATTTTAATTTAATTTAATTTAATTTAATATAACAAATTTTTACAATTAAAAAAAAATAAATGCATGAAATCCAAATTTACAATGTTTATTCCGATAGCGCACATGGTTTGTCTTAAGCCCTGCTCACACTGTAAGATTTCAGCCATGATTCTGTCATCTGAGACAAATTTGGGAAATCCTAAAAGATTCCTGAAATCCTGGGATGAATTCTGTGATCTTTGATTGTTGGTTTGACATGTTCACAGACAGACATTTAATGTCTGTTGCGATCAGATTTTCTCTCAGATAAAGTTCTGGCAGCGTCAGAAGTTTTCAGACACTTTCCTGCAGTGTTACAACAGCTGTGATGAGCGTCAATCCAAGAACCAATAGGAGCTCTGGATTTGATGACGTAATTCATGCGTCAATTCAAATGGCCACGGAGAAATGTCAAAACAGTTTTTTTCTTTCTGGTTTTATTATTGAGACATGCTGTGTGCAAAATTGCTGCTACAGTTTGTTTACATTTGCTGTGACGAATCATTTCAGAACGCGGGATAGTGAAAGTGTCGCAGGTGGATGACGTCAAACTCTGGGAGAGTTTTCTTCCATGTTTGGTGCATCTTCATTGTCGTTCAGTCTGACATTATGATGGCTGAGATCATACAGTGTGACATGAGAGCCATGTTCGTGCAGTCTGACATGCTACAATTGTTCAGGATTATAAAAAATCTCACAGTGTGAGTCGGCCTTTAAAGTGAATACATAGTTAATTCAATCTTGTGATAACATAAATGTAATTTTTAATCAAAATAACTCCGTTCTGGAATGACAGTCCTGATTGGACAAAATATGCTTAGCCACGCCCCTCCAACATTTAGTTTGCTGTGAGTCAATGATTAGAGGAAGAGCACAAAAATAAAACCCCGCCCCCTACTCAATATTCCAAAATACATCATCACACTGAAATAAAAGTCTGCAGTGACTTCCGGTTCACGTGTGTTTTAAATACACTCAAAAAAACATTTAGGTCTAACAAATAAGATTTATGCATTCTGACTGCATATAGGCGGCATATACAGTAAGCGTAAAACATATGCTGGAATAAATGGCGGTTCATTCCGCTGTGGCAACCTCTGAAATATGAATCGGAAAATGAATAAATGCATATGAAATATCCATCTATTTGGATTACATACTTTTAACATAATTGAACTAATAAACTTTGTCATTTATTATTTGGACATAAATGAAACAAATAAGAACAAGATTAATGTATTAATGTCAATAAATCCATGTTTTATTTTCTTTTATTTAATTTACAGCACATTAGATTTAATCCATTGTGTTTAGTATGGGGAGCTGCATCAATTTTTTTGATAAGTAAACCAATCTCATAGAATTTAACTCATTGGATCTGGCTTTTTCTACAGCTAGATATATTTACACCATATTTTAATCTAATAGTATTCAATTTTAACAGATTTAGATTGATTCTAAGGAATCTGACAACATACATTTAAAAAAACTGACAAATTAAATAACTTCAAAGGGTTACAAGCAATTATTGATTAACTTGGTCGTGATACATGTTTTGAGTGTATGGCCAACCTGATTTAACATGAAATAAAGGTCAACTCTTATTATACTAAAAGAAGTATATACAGTTGAATTATTAGCTCTTTTTCAAATATTTCCCAAGTGAAGTTTATTTATAAACTAATTTCGAGAGGATCACGTGCTTATGATTGCTAGCAGCTGGACCCACATTATCCAAATCAACATGCACCAATCAGATGATCCCTAAGCTACTATAAATACCCCGGGTTCCATATCACCGCTATCTTCGCTTTGAAGAATCCCCCCTTCCACCCCTACTCCTTCCCTTTTCTAGATGGGTGACACGGTGGCCCAGCGCTTAGCGCTGTTGCCTCACAGCAAGAATGTCAATGATTCTAGGCTGTACCTAACCAGCGGGCATTTTCTGTGCGGAGTTTGCATGTTCTCCCCGTGCTCACGTGGGTTTTCTCCGGGTCCTCCGGTTTCCTCCCACCGATTAAAAACACGCAACCTAATTATTGATTGATCAACTTTACAGACTTGCTCCCTATGTAGTACCTATTTCGTTAAAGAGAACTACTATCTGCTCTTCAACACTACGAAGGGGGAGTTCTCGAGATCTACCTGAGCTCGATCTCCCCTCTCGCCTTGCAACGGGAGGGAGCCCCAGGCTCGAGGATCTCATGAGCTCAGGGCTCTCTCCCGGGACAGCATGTCAAACAAGCTTTATAATTAATCATCAGCTATGTGTGAACTCTTGAAATTATGTTAAACAGGGCGACGCAGTGGTGCAATAGGTAGTGCTGTCACCTCACAGCAAGAAGGTCGCTGGTTCGAGCCTCGGCTGGGTCATTTCTGTGTGGAGTTTGCATGTTCTCCCTGTGTTCGCGTGGGTTTCCTCCGGGTGCTCCGGTTTCTCCTCCAGTCCTAAGACATGCGGTTCAGGTGAATTGGGTAGATTAAATTGTCTATAGTGTATGAGTGAATGAGTGTGTATGGATGTTTTAAAACAAGCAAAAAACAGAATTGTGCGCACATCTAAAAAATCTTGAAGGCGGGTGCTCGATCAAAAATAAACACAGTAGCAAAAGACGTTGTGTGAGTAATAAAGACTTCTTTTAAGAGCTAAAGTGGCAGTGTTGCCGATTTTTTTGATCTTTTGCTACTGTGTATGGATGTTTCCCAGAGATGGGTTTGCAGCTGGAAGGGCATCCGCTGCGTAAAACGTGCTGGATAAGTTGGCGGTTCATTCCGCTGTGGCGACCCCGGATTAATAAAGGGAATAAGCCGAAAAGAAAACGAATCAATGAATAAATGTTGAACAGATTCAGGAATATTTCACAGTATTTCCTATAATATTTTTTCTTTTGGAGAAAGTTTTATTTGTTTTATTTCGGCTAGAATAAAAGCAGTTTTTAATTATTTTAAAGCCATTTTAAGGTCAATATTATTAGCCCCTTTAAGCAATATTTAGTTTGGATTGTCTCCAGAACAAACCACTGTTATACAATGACTTCCCAAATCACCTAACTTTACCCTAATTACCCTAGTTAAGCCTTTAAATGTCACTTTAAGCTGAATACTAGTATCTTGAAGAATATCTAGTCAAATATTATGTGCTGTCACCATAACAAAGATAAGTTATTAAGAGTTATTTAAACTATTATGATTTAAAACGTGTTGAAAAAATCTTCCCTCCATTAAACAGAAATTGGGGAAAAATATACAGGGGGGGCTAATAATTATGAATCAAATTTCAAACAGGTCGTCAAACAGTATTCAGGTAATAATAAAATGTAAAAATAAGCAAATAAATGCAAAAGCAAAGTAAGGGATAATCACAGAATAAAGCCCGACATGTTTATCAGCAGCTGTTGTATAAGACTGAAGGGTTTATTCTGTGATAACAACCGGCTGGATGTACATTATGCTGATTATTACACTCTACATGCAATAAAACTAAACAATTACAACGTTGATTTGAGCTGTAATAATTTACTAGCTCTTTATATCTTTATACGCTTGCAGAAAGAAAAACGTACTTGGTTATAATCATATTATTATTATTATTATTATTATTATTATTTAGTCACAAGATGGTACCAAACAGCAGAGTGACAGATGTGTATGTACAATATAACAACAATATTAGCCCCCTTAAGCAATATTTGTTATGGATTGTTTACAGAACAAACCACTGTTATACAATGACTTGCCTAATTGTAATGTAATGTAATGTGTATTTGTATAGTGCATTTATTGTGTATGGCCATACACCCAATGCGCTTCACAATCATGAGGGGGGTCTCTCCACACCACCACCAGTGTGTAGCATCCACTTGGATGATGCGACGGCAGTCACAGGACAACGGCGCCAGTGCGCTCACCACACACCAGGTATTGGTGGAGTGAAGAGACAGTGATAGAGCCAATTCGGTGGATGGGGATGATTAGGAGGCCATGATGGGTAAGGGCCGATTGAGGGACTTTACACCAGGGTTACACCCCTACTCTTTACGAGAAGTGCCATTGGATTTTTAATGACCACAGAGAGTCAGGACCTCGGTTTAACGTCTCATCCGAAAGATTACCCTAACTATTTTTACCCTAGTTAAGCCTTTAAATGTCACTTTAAGCTGAATACTAGTGTCTTGAAGAATATCTAGTCTAATATTATGTGCTGTCATCATGGCAAAGATACTAGAAATTAGTTATTGAAACTATCATGTTTAGATACACGGGGACTAACAATTCTGACTTCAACTGTATACATGATGCTTGTGTCCCCTGTTTAATTCCTGATGTTTATTTCCTCTCATAATATAAGAGTTGACAAGTCTGACAGAATTACTATGAGAAACTGTGCATCATAAGAGAACCATTCTGTGTTTTTAAACAACATAAGATCCGTTTCTTGCACTTGTGCCTTTAATAAAAACACGTTAAAGCATGTCGTCTTTAAGTTTGGCATCAAGCACAGGCGGAAACACCGAACAAGCAGCTCATTTATCTTTGTTTAGAGTCCTCAAGAATGCACTTCATCTTAATGAGCATGAAGTCATCCAGAAATACTTGCAACCAGTATTTGATGTGGGTGGCTTTAAAGTGATTAGGCAGCTCGTTACCATAAACTCAGCGAGATGGATGAAGTGTAAGGAACAAAAATTGCATATTTAACAATAAGATCACACACACACACACACACATTTGGCCTGTAATGTCTGCTGTTGCGTCAGCGGGGTCTTTGGACATCCCTAAAATACAATACAGGAGATTTATGAAGCCCTCTCTCTACTGTCTGATCTGATTTGAGCCGATGACTTTCAGGAAATGATTTTGTGAGGCCGCACATGTTTCATTTGGTTTCCCTTTCATTGCTGGCACAAGTTTTTTTGGCTTCGAGCGAGAGTCAAAAGCATAATAACCCTCAGGTTAAGACCTCGGGCAGAGCTGTTGGTGACACAATGAAGCGAGATGGGAAAATCAAATGCTGATTTTAACCACTAAACTCTGGACTGCATAAAGCGAAGCGTTTGAAGGCGAGTCTGCATGGAGGATTTGTGGTTGTAATCCTCTGGTGTGGACGGCTGGGTTTGAGTTTTGCGATCTGTGTGGTTTGTCATCTGTATTGTGTGTATTGGGCTTTTCCCGGCGTGAAGACTGAAGTTTACGCTCATGGGTCGAGAATGTGGAGGTGATGTGCATAAATCACTGAGGATTCTGGCAGTGTGGGGACATTCACACACACTGCGTTTTTCCATTCACCATAAAAAAAAAATAATAAAAAGTTGACTCAAAATTGTAAAGCAATTTGCTTTTTTAAATATAATTCAAGTTGATTTGTATTGCGCCTTATTAATAATTGTTGTTTCTAAGCGGCTTTACAAACGATGCACATTATTGCATTACAATCAAAATCAGAAAAGTTAAGGAGTTGGATACAGGGTGGACATTATATATATAACCTGCATAGTTAATAGTTAAGTAGTAAATTTAATAGTTGATTTAATAGTTAGTAGTTAATTTGCTTTTTTGAGCTGACTCAACTTTTAACCCAAGTACTGCAGTTGAATATTTAGGTTAAGCCAACTCAAAAAAGCTGTGCAGCAAGTTGCCTTGCAATTTGAGTAAATTGAGTACCTTTTTTTGTGTGTTTCAATATGATACTTCTATGTAAACGTGCTTGATGAACATGCGCTACACTTGCATTTCAAATGAACTTTTAGGGGTCAATTTAAGTTGAGTCAACTCAAAAAAGCTGCAGCAGGTTGCCTTGTGTGGTTTATTTATAAACTAATTTCGAGAGGATCACGTGCTTATGATCAACACGGCTGGCACCTTATCAGCTCCGTAATCTGCCCTATTAGATGATTACGGACACCCTATAAATAACCAGAGATTTCACTCCAGTCATCTTCGTCTCGAAGTTCCCCCCTCCTTCCACCCCTACTTCCACCCTTTCCTATAGGGCGACACGGCGGCCCAGTGACTAGCACTGTTGCCTCACAGCAAGAACGCCACCAGTTCAACCTCCCATTGAGCCGGTTGGCATTTCTGTACAGAGTTTTCATGTTCTCCCCGTGTTCACGTGGGTTTCCCCCGGGTTCCCCGGTTTCCTCCTATAGTCCAAAAACATACACCATAGCCAATCGACTAAACCAAATTATTACCTAAGACAACCTTAGTTTACACTTTTCACACGGCGATAAGCGGGGGAGTTCTCAAGACCTTCCTGAGCTCGAACTCCCCTCTCGCCCTTCTAACGGGAGGGAGCCCCGGGCTCGAGGATATACAAGCTCAGGGCTCTCTCCCGGGACAGCATGCCAATTACGCTTTATTGATCATCAGCTAAGTGTGAACTCCTGAAACAATTTTAAGTTGAGTAAATTTTTTTTACAGTATTCCAATACGACACTTCTCCATTGTTTTTCTATGTAAACATGTGCTTGATGGACATACGTTACACTCACATTTCACATCTTTTTGCATTTAAATATATTTTTACATTAAAAGAAATTTAAATTTTAGGGGTTGATTTAAGTTGAGTCAGCTCAAAGTTGTGCAGCAAATTGCCTGACTATTTTAAGTTGAATGTTTGTTTTTGTTTTAAGTTTAATGTTCCCATACAATACTTGTTCATTGTTTTTCTATGTAAACATGCTTCATGGACATGCATTGTGCACGTATTTCACTACTTTTGAATTTAAAAATGTTTTTACATTTAAAGAATTCCAACTTTTCTGGGTCTATTTAAGTTGAGTCAACTCAAAAAATCTATGCAGCAAGTTGCCTTAAGTTCAATCAAGGTTTTTTTTTTTTTTACAGTGTTCCAATACTTTTCCATTGTTTATGTAAGCGTGCTTGAAGGACATGCATTATGCTCACATTTCACATCTTTTGCATTTAAAGATATTTGTACGTTTAAAGAATTCCAACTTTTAGGGGTCGATCCAAGTTGAGTCAACTCAAACAAGTTATGCAGCAAATCGCCTTACAATTTTAGGTTGAGACAAAGCTGTGCAGAAATTTGCCTTACTATTTTAAGTTGAATCAATGTTTTTTTTTTGTTTTGTTTTTTTACAGTGTTCCAATATGATAGTTCTCCATTGTTTTTATATGTAAACTTGCTTTATGGACATATTACGTTCACATTCACTTCTTTTGCATTTACAAAATAAGAATTTTAACTTCTAGGGGTGATTTAAGTTGTCAACTGAAAGCTGTGCAGCAAGTTGCCTTACTATTTTAAGTTTTTTTTTTTTTTTACAGTGTGTCAGTACAATACTTTTTTTTTTTTATATATAAACATGTGCTTGCTGGACATGTTATGCTCGCATTTCACATCTTTTGCATTTAAAAGAATTCCCACTTTTAGGGGTCGATTTAAGTTGAGTCAACTTAAAGTTATGCAGCAAGTTGCCTTACAAATTTAAGTTGAATCAATGTTGATGTTGTTTTTTTTTTTTTACAGTGTTCCAATATGATGCTTCTCCATTGTTTATGGAAACATGTGCTTGATGGACATGCATTAAGCTTGCATTTAATATCTTTTTCATTTAAAAATATTTTTTTAATGTTAAAAGAATTCTAAATTTTAGGAAAAAAAGTTAGCTTTACTATTTTGAGGTGAGTCAATGTTTTGGTCCTCTAAAAGGGTTCGGAAATCAATGCATTCAATACAGATGTATAAATCAAAGTCTTAAAGGGCACCTATCATGAAAATCAACTTTTGTAAGCTGCTTGGACAGAGCTGTGTGTAGTATAGTGTGTCCACTGTCATATTGGAGTGATATAAAGACAATAAGTCTCTTTTTTTTAATTTCCTGACGTTAAAATAAAATCCAAATTCCAGGGATTTTGAGGTCCACCGCAAGTGACGTAGGGGTACGCTTTTCCCCGCCCACCAAATTGATTAACAGTCGCGTGTTATTAACGTGTCTCCATCATAACGCAGTTACACGTCAACAGAAAAAGATTTGCAAAGTAACTAGGATTAACAGATCTGTTCAGCTTTCTGTGATCAGCTGCGGCTCTAGAATGAGTTTTACAAGTTTAAAATGTTTTTAAAACAGAGCATGTGTGTAATAAAGGGAATGCAGTAAAATTGCTATGTAATTCATAACTGTTGGAATAATAAAACAACCACATAGTGTCAGTAAACGTATGTGTGTACTGCAAACTTTGTAACGGCATTTGTGTGTGACCCATTGTTTCAGAAACTCCAGCACAAATACATCAAATAACCTTTCTTGGTATTTTTGACTCATAAACTGAATCTCTGCTGCATCCGTGTCTGTCTCTGTCACTGACTGCTGTTTATCTGAGATATCACAGAAGAAGCATGGAGGGACAGTGGACGGAGCGCCAGCTCATTTGCATTTAAAGACACAGGCTACAAAAACAGCTTAGATTTGAGCTCAAAATGGGCAAATTCTGCATTGTTTAGTAAATTATCTAATGGGTATTTTGAGCTGAGACTTTACAGACACATTCTGGAGACACCAAAGTCTTATCTTGTAAAAGGGGTAAAATAGGAGTCTCTCTACTTTTCTGTCTCAGGCTGTTTTTGAAGACCCACAGCGGGACAGCGGGACGGCAGAGCAGTTTGGCCATCCACGGAGCAGACTTCAGCACCAAAGATGTGGACAATGATAACTGCACATGCAAGTGTGCACTGATGCTCAGCGGCGGTGAGTTTACTTCTGCTGCATGCAGACATTCAGCTCTTTACTGCAACACTACAGTCTCATTCATTTAAACAGGTGTTACACAGTAAAAACTTTCAAATGCATTACACAGCTTCTACATAGACGTCTGATATATGGCCAAATATAAACATGCATTGCAAAAAATTGTCTTTGTGCTTTTTTGTCAAAGTTTTTCCCTAAAATAAGCTAAAAAAATGCTTTTAGATTATTTAGCTTGTTTTTAAGGGAAAAAACTAATTTTGTCTCATTGTTTATGAAAACAAAACAATATTTTTTGCTTGTCTAGAAAAGGCTCCTTGATTTAAGCAGTTTTAGGCATTTGGATTAGAAACAAGACAAACTCGAAGTAAAAAAGTCATTTTTTCATTCATTCATTTTCTTTTCGGCTTTAATAATCTGGGGTCACCACAGCGGATTGAACCGCCAACTTATCCAGCATATGTTTTATGCAGCAGATGCCCTTCCAGTTGCAACCCATCACTGGGAAACACCCATACATTCTCATTCACACACATACACTACGGTCAATTTAGCTTGCCCAATTCACCTGTATTGCATGGCTTTGTACTTGTGGGGGAAACCGAAGCACCCGAAGGAAACCCATGCAAACACGGGGAGAACATGCAAACTCCACACAGAAATGGCAACTGAACCAGCCGAGGTTCGAACCAGCGACCTTCTTGCAGTGAGGCGACAGCGCTACCCACTGCGCCACCGCGCTGCCAGACAGAATGATTATGAAATTAAATAATTATGCAATTTTAATAATTTTTCCAATTATTTGTTAAATGCTGTTCAAAGAGCAAGGCTGTTTCCTCACAGTATATTAAAGCTGCGGTCACACTGCACTTTTCTCCCATAGACTTCCATTCATACGCATGCGAATGCAACCTCGTGCGACAAGTTTCGCAGTTCGCTACGTTGCAAAGTTCAAGCTTGGTCAACTCTGACCTGCAAAACCACATCACATGACTGCTTGAGACCAATCAAAGATCAAAACCTGACCTCTCTGTACAGAAATTTTAAATATGAACCAATCGCTCAATGTCTAATCATCTTGTTTAATCCTGCCCCTTTTCCCAGCACCGTACAACAGAATTTTACATGCTCAAACTCTAGTGTGACCACGGCATAAGTGTCTGTTTTACTTTGATTCATTCTTTGCTAATTATTAACTTATTAAAGGTAAAGTTGGTTTTGCATTTTAATTACAACTTTTGCTGCACTTACTTGCAATTTGAGATGATATTGTAATCTAAAATTGTGACATTGAAACAAGACAAAACTGGCTGGGCCAGTTGGCATTTCCTGTGTAGAGTTTGCATGTTCTCCTCGTGTTGGCATGGGTTTCCTCCGGGTGCTCCGGTTTCCCCCACAGTCCAAACACATCCACTATAGGAGAATTGATGACTAAATTGGCTGTAGTGTATGAGTGTGTGTGTGTGTGTGTGTGTGTGTGTGAATACAGTAAACCCAGTACTGGGTTGTGGTTTGAAAGGGCAACTACATAAAAAATATGCCAGAATAGTTGGTGGTTCATTCTGCTGTGGCAACTCCTGATAAATCAGCTGGTGAATATTATATTATATACATGTATATATTATATTGTTTCAAACTTCAAAAATGTCAATAAAAGTCACGTTGTTAAACTGCAGAGTTGATTTTCCAGCATCAAAAGGTCAGAGATCAAACTCCCAAAATCAATTCACAACTGTAAACAAACAGGAAAAAACCCAAATACAGAACCTGTTAATTAACAGATATTATTTGACGGCATGCATAATTTCCTGGAAAGATCCTGTCTGTTTGTTAGCGAAATGCTAAACGTGGCCCTGACACTGATTTTGACCTCTGAGATATTTAATATCAGGATGAGAATAAATATGACGTGTATAAATCTGCAGGGGTGAATTGGGGCGATGCAATTGATAAAAGTTTATGGTAACACTTTATTTTGATGGTCTACTTGAGTATTAGTAGACTGTCCGCTTAATATCTGTTGATACTGCTGCTAAACAGACATTTAACTGACTAGAGGAAACTTTGCAAGTACATGTCAACTCACACTAACCCCAACCCCAACCTAACAGTCTACTTATAATCTAATGAGAATTAGTTGGCATGTAGATGCAATGTAACTTAAATTCAACAAACGGACCATTAAAATAAAGTCTGACCAAGTGTATATATTATTTCTTATGCAATATATTGTTTTAAACTACTAAAATATCATTAAAAGTCACCTTGTTAAACGGCAAATACAGAACCTGTTAATTAACAGATATTTTATGACGGCATGCATAATTTCCTGGAAAGATCCTGTCTGTTTGTTAGCGAAATGCTAAACGTGGCCCTGATTGACCTCTGAGATATTTAATATCAGGATGAGAATAAATATGACGTGTATAAATCTGCAGGGGTGAATTGGGGCGATGCAATTAATAAAAGTTTATGGTAACGCTTTATTTTGATGGTCTATTTGAGTATTAGTAGACTGTCCGCTTAATATCTGTTGATACTGCTGCTAAACAGACATTTAACTGACTAGAGGAAACTTTGCAAGTATGTCAACTTACACTAACCCTAACCCCAACCTAACAGTCTACTTATAATCTAATGAGAATTAATGACATGTAGATGCAATGTAACTTAAATTCAACAAACGGACCATCAAAATAAAGTCTGACCAAGTGTATATATTATTTCTTATGCAATATATTGTTTTAAACTACTAAAATATCATTAAAAGTCACCTTGTTAAACGGCAAATACAGAACCTGTCAATTGACAGATAGTTAATACAAACAGCATGCATAATTTAATAAGCCAGAAATCAAGAAAGATCCTGTCTGTATGCTAGCTAAATGCTAAACGTGGCCCTGACACTGATTGACCTCTGAGATGTTTAATATCAGGATGAGAATATAAATATGACATGCATATGGGAATTGGGGGCGATGCAATTAATAAAAGCTCAGAGTGTCGCACTGAGAGATTTTTAATGAAAGTTCTGGAGTGCGGAAATGTCCCGAAATTGTCATTGTCAAAGTAGAGCCCAGTAAATTGTGTAGCGTAAGTGCTCTAATGAAAGACATATTGGTTCCAGCTCTGGATTGTATCATGAAATCAAACTTTTATCATTCTGTTGCCTCATTTTTGGTAATGCAGTGTGGTTAACAAGCCTATAAAACACAGACCCTGGAGACGGGCCTCAGATTCAGAAAGCACAGGAACATGCAGAGTCCAATCGGTTCAGTGTGTCAGCGAGAGCCGTGATAAAGGGCAGCGCTTTTGGCTCGCAGACCAGGGGAAAATGTCACAGATTTTTCACAGATCGCTCTGGCATTTGAGCCGGGGAAGTGAAGCTGGAGTCCTGCGTGCCAAGATATGGGCAGTATGTGGGCACGCTTCATGTGTACGTGTCTAATCGAATGAACAGGCCTGACGAGCAGCGTTTAATGCAGAGAGAAGCTGAACGCTGACTCAGTGTTGCTTTAGTAAATTAAGACTATTACAAATATTAGGGTTTTCAGTTGTAGGAGGTTTTTAGTGAGTAAGGAAATTACTAAATAAAAATAAATTAAATATATATATTTTTTTATTTAAAGGGTTGGTTCATGTAGAAATAAAATTAGCTCATAATTTATTTTCTCTTTTGTGCTTTTAAGCTTTTGTTGAACACAAAAAAAGTGTATTTATGATGAATTCTAGTTCCTGACACCCATGGACTATCTTTATTTGAAGAAAGAAAGTCAAATATTCTAAAAGGAAAAAACATTGTTTTGAGATCCCGGACGAGCCCCCACGTGTAACCCACCGGTCCTACTGCACCCAACCTGGTCTGAGCTGGAATTGAACCGGCGATTCTTTGCATAGGAGTCTGTTGCTCGAACAAGAAGGCTAAAGACTATGGCCTCTATAACGTCTGTCACTAGAGCACCTGTAGAGGTCAGAGGAATGAGGTTTACCTGCATAGCACTTCACTAGCCTCCTTTACACTCACCCCCATCCTGGATGAGCCCAATCCACGCCGAGCTGGGATCAAACCGACAATTCTTTGTATAACATATACACTGTAAAAAAATATTGCTGCCTCTTTTAATTGAATGAAATTAACTTTTCTAGTCATGACAACTTACATCAATCAACCTGGCTAAAAATATTAAGTTACACTTTGTATAACTTAAAAAAAATAGTTGAAACCTGATTAACTAATTAAAATAAGTTAAAGCAACATAAGAAATTTGTTGTCTTGACTTTTTGTCATCAGATTTTTTTACAGTATAAATATACAGTTGAAGTCATAATTATTAGCCCCTTTGATTATTTTTTCTTTTTTAAATATTTCCCAAATGATGTTTAACAGAGCAAGGAAATTTTCACAGTATGTCTGATAATATTTTTTCTTCTGGAGAAAGTCTTATTAGTTTTATTTCAGTTAAAATAAAAGCAGTTTTAAATTTTTAAAAAGCCATTTAAGGTCAATATTATTAGCCCCTTTAAGCTATATTTTTTTCAAAAGTCTACAAAACAAACCATCGTTATACAATAACTTGCCTAATTACCCTAACCTGCCTAGTTACCCTAATTAACCTAGTGAAGCCTTTAAATGTCACTTTAAGCTGTATAGAAGTGTCTTGAAAAATATCTAGTCAAATATTATTTACTGTCATCATGACAAAGATAAAATAAATCAGTTATTAGAGATGAGTTATTAAAACTATTATGATTAGAAATGTGTTGAAGAAATCTGCTCTCTGTTAAACAGAAATTGGGGAAAAAAAATAAACAGGGGGGCTAATAATTCTGACTTTAACTGTGTGTGTGTGTGTATATATATATATATTATTAGCCCTTATGAATTATTAACCCCCCCCAGTATATTGTTCCCTGAATAAAAACGGAAAGAAGATTTCTTCAACACATTTCTAATCATAATAGTTTTAATAACTCATCTCTAATAACTGATTTATTTTCTCTTTGTCATGATGACAGCACATAATATTTGACTAGATATTCTTCAAGACACTTCTATACAGCTTAAAGTGACATTTAAAGGCTTAATTAGGGTAAAGTTAGGGTAATTAGTAGGGCCAGACGGAATCTGTGGACGTTTTTTGCAATTTCTGCTGAGAATTTTGGTAAAAATCTGCGAATTTCTGCGGAATTATTTTGGGAGTCTCATAACTAAAACCTTAATATGTGAAATATGTGTAATTTAAAAACTGAATAAATTCAGATTT
Organism: Danio kyathit; assembly: GCA_903798195.1. Classification (NCBI taxonomy): domain Eukaryota; kingdom Metazoa; phylum Chordata; class Actinopteri; order Cypriniformes; family Danionidae; genus Danio; species Danio kyathit. The sequence goes on along the minus strand of LR812537.1, from coordinate 57,688,081 downwards.
ACACACATTTACTCAAGTAAATAAACAGAATTAATGATGGGCTAAAAATCTGCGGAATTCTGCACGCGCAGATTCCGTGTGGGCCTAGTAATTAGGCAAGTCATTGTATAAAAGTGGTTTGTTCTGTAGACAATCTAAAACAAATATTGCTTAAGGGGGCTAATAATATTGACCTTAAAATGGCTTTAAAACAATTAAAAACTGCTTTTATTCTAGCCGAAATAAAACAAATAAGACTTTCTCCAGAAGACAAAATATTATAGGAAATACTGTGAAAAATTCCAGAATCTGATAAAATCATTTGGGAAATATTTTTTAAAAAATATTTCACAGGAGCGCGAATAATTTTGTATTATATATATATATATATATATATATTAAGGGTGTAACGATATGCATATTCGTATTGAACCGTTCGGTACGAGACTTTCGGTTCGGTACGCATTACAAACCGAACGATTCAGACTAATATCTAAAAAGATAAAAGAGAATAAGTGTACAGAATATAATGTTTTCGGTGCAACAACGCTCAACAAGGCATCCCAAATGACGTGACAGGCAACATGCTGCCTTCCCCCGGCCACCTCCAAACACTACTCAAGTCAGGCACACGCTGCACTAGCTCGCAAAATGGCTAGTAACGTTAATGTAATCCTCCTATAACCAACAGCGGGTCTGGCGTTTGGGAGCACTTTGGTTTCCCTGTAAGTTATGAGGGTGATGGCAAGAGAGTGGTGGATAAAAAACAACAATGACATCTGCTATGACAGTAAGCTATTTTAGCGGTAATACTTGAACATGCCAACTCATTTACACTGACATCACGGAATCACTAACTGGAGTTAGACGAAAACTAGAAACACGCACACTACATGCAACTATCCCCGCAGCATTCAGACAGGCAATTCCTACAAATTCGAACAGGGCAAAACAAATCACGAGGCGATCGGTACATTTATAGCTGTGGATATGAAACCTTAATCGGTAGTGGAAATTTGGGGTTTTAAGAAAATGTTTGTAATAGAGCCCCGTTACATTATTCCTTCATAAGCCCATTTCAGTCAGATAATAATTCCTGCTTTTAGAGCCACTAAAATGGCAGGTGACGGTCAAATCAAGCAGATCTGTGCTGTCTGAAGAAAAGGTGGTCACTCATCTTTCTGAAAATAAAAAATTACTTCAAAATTGATTGAAACTGAGCTCCATATAAAAACTAAATTGTTCTTTTTTTTATATTTGTTTAACTACTAAAATATTACATTTATTTTTATAAGCAGCTTTTTGAAGAAGGATTTGTTTAATTTGCTGCTAAGCAGAAACATCAGACGTATAGCTCTATCACTGTTCATAGTAAAGGAAAAGAAACAAGATCATACTTTTATGACGTTAGTTTTAAAACATTAAAAAAATAAAAAATCAGAGAAATCCTCTGGCTTTTTTCTTTTTTTGCTGTGTCGACAACATACCGAACCGTGACACCACTGTGTCGTATCAAACCAAACCAAACCGTGATTTTTGTGAACCGTTACACCCCTAACATATATATATATATATATATATATATATATATATATATATATATATATATATATATATATATATATATATATATATATATGTATATATATATATATATATATATATATATATATGTATATATATATATATATATATATGTATATATATATATATATATATATATATATATGTATATATATATATATATATATATATATATATATATATATATATATATATATATATATATATATATATATATATATATGTATATATATATATATATATATATGTATATATATATATATATATATATGTATATGTATATATATATATATATATATATATATATATATATATATATATATATATATATATATATATATATATATATACATACATATTTACTTTTGTTTGCACATCACTCTTCACTCCACATTGAGCACATTACACCTGCATACTGTTGGATCAGCTTTAAAGTGGTCAAATTAAGCTAATGAATGCATAGCACAACAGTCAGCATTAGAAATAGTTGCTCATACAACATTAGAAACCTAAATAGCATCACACCAGTAGACTGTAAATCAACTCTACGTAAAGCACTGCTCAGCCTGCCAGCAGGGGCATTTTATGCATTGTGGTTGATGTGGTTTTTATGAGTAAAGCAATTAAAATGGCTGTAATTTATTGCCCTCTTATAAAAATATGAATTTTATGAGGATTTAAGACGAGACGTCTCATTTTGGTGTCTGCCTCATATTAAATTGACAAAAGTAATTTTATATACAAGCATATAATGCCAGTGAAATGTTCAAATTACTGTAAAATAGCAAAGTGAAAGAGGGTTTCCATTGTCATTCAGTGTAATGTGTTTCTGTAAAAAAGAAAATGAAAACACTTTGGGCCCTATTATACACCATCACAATCAGGCACAAGGAGTGCATGGTGGGATTTGTTGCTATTTTCAGACCAGCGCAACAATAATTTCCATGTTTTGCGCCACGTTGTTTAAATAGCAAATCCGTTTGCGCCCCTTTGTGGACTCATGGGTGTGCTGGTCTGAAGAGGAGATGTATTAAGGATTTTATTAGGGCTTTTATTAATTTTATTATTTTATTTTATTAAGGCTTTTTTCAGTTTATTCATGACAGTTTGCATTTGTATAATGTTATTATTAGTATTTTTTAGACGTCTGCATCATTGACCACACTTCGTTATTATTGTTAATTTATTCCTTTGCTGGAAATTAAAACTGAATTTAGAAATAGTTTTGAAACAAATCTTTGCTTTTTACAAAGGAAATTAAATATGTCGGCTAATGGATGTGGAGTGAGTTTCCACCATTTAATTACTCCAACCAAGTAAAGGAGTAAAGTAAAGAGTAAAAGTAAAGAGGCTGATTGGAGGAGGCTCATTCTTTATCCTCTCGCTGCAGATGCTCTGTTTAACTGTTTACTCGCTAGTGAAGCGTTCAGTTTTTACACAAAGTCCGCCATGTAAATAGCAAATGTGCCATGGCGTGACGCAACTGACTCGCAAAGGGAATGGGAAATGAGACTCTGATTGGTTTATTCTCAAAACACACCCAGAACTCAGTCAGATTAATGCTTTTGCGCCAAAGCTTTAGGGCTCTATTTTAATGGTCTAGGTGCAAAAGCATTAAGGGCGTGTTTTATTTTAAGAATGGAAATTCTCTCTTTCGTGGATAAGGAAACGGTGTTGTAGGCACTCCACCGAAGACATCCATTAGCCTACATAATTATTTTCGTTTGTTAAGCGCAAAGATTTTTTAAAACTATTTCTAAATTCAGCTCTAATTTCCAGCAAACGAATAAATAAACAATAATAACGAAGTGTGGTTTTTCCAAACACACATGCTATACCCCATATGGTCCAAAACCTGACAGGTGGACAAATCTAAGCTTGTGTTTATTAAAACAAATGTAAATATGCATATAATAAATAATACTGCTAATAATAATAACATTATACAGAAGCAAGTTGTCATAAATAAACTGAAAAAGCCCCCTGAGGTGAAGAAGGCATGGAGGCAGTGGTTTTTATATTTATGTAGAAAATAATAATTTTTGTACTACAGTATTTTAATCCTTTAATTCTTTTTCATTTGTAAAGATATTTGTGTATTGTTGTACATCCTGTGTGTATTAAGCAATGTTTAAGCGAAGCGCTCTGCTATTGTGCAGTCTATTTTAGTTCCTCAAAATAGCAACACACCAACAATGTGCCTTAACACACCTTTTTTCTAGACCGGAACACCCATGAGTCCACAAAGTGGTGCAAATGAATTTGCTATTTAAACAACGTGGCGAAAAACCTGGAAGCAAACTAAAAGAAATAAGACATTCTTCAGAAGAAACAAGTACTGCAAATATTGCTATGGTTTGTTAAACATAATATTTAAAAAAACAAGAACAACTTTGCATGAGGGCTAATAATTAGCTGTATATAAAAAATAATATATTTTATTTGATTATATTACATTGTCGTTTATTTAACTTTTCTTGCATTAGTATGCACAATAATACATTTTGTTATATTATTTCTTATTGTTATGAATATGTTTTAAAACAGTTTTGACTTGTATACATCACTTATCTTTTTTGAACTGTTGTGCATACTTAAAATCAATACTTAAATACTTTTTCTTATATTTCATTTTTATAATATATGTTTTTATTTGTTTGTTTATTTATTTTGCATTGTTTTTGTTTAGATTTTTTGCATTAGTAAACACAAATATATATTTTGTTGTATTAATTCTTCTTGCCATAAATATGCTGACAACAAATACTTTTGACTCATAAACATCACTTTTCATCTTTGACTGCCTTACATGCTTAAAATCAAAACAAAAAGTATATTTATTAATTATTTTTAATGTGTTTTATATTTTTTTCTTTGTTTATTAATTTATTTTGCATTATTTATATATATATATATTTTTTTTTTTTTTTTTTTTTGCAATATTATGGACAATACTATATTTTGTTCTATTATTTCTCCTTGGTCTGAACTGCTTCTAACACAGCTGTGCATGTTTTTGTATTTTAGGCTGGTGGTACGATGCCTGCGGGCCATCCAACCTGAACGGTGTGTATTACAGACAAGGACAGCATGTCGGAAAATTCAATGGAATCAAATGGCACTATTTTAAAGGCCCCAGTTACTCTCTGCGCTCCACCGTCATGATGATCCGACCGGCCGACTTCTCATAGTCCTCTTCAAAATATTGCCAAAAGCGCTGCATTTATGCACATGACTTTATCAGTGTAAGTGCTTTGCAGCTCCGGCATGCAAATACTGCAGCATTGTTTGGTGATAGCAGGAATCCTGTGAAAAAGAGGCTGTCCTGTCACCTTCCTGGGCCTGAGTGGGAATCGGCATGCGTCCCGGAGCTTTTATTTTTACATATCAGAGGTATGAATTGAAGTGCATTCACTTGTCACTCAGGACTGTTAATGCAGCACTTCAGCAAGTGAACTCCAGCCGACATGCGCACTTCTAAGGGAACTTGAATGCCCTCAAATAACCTAAAGGGACCTATTAATGTTGAATACAAACGTGTTGCACAGATATATTTGGGTTGTGATACTTTAGTTCACATTTTTTTTTAAATTCTATTTTGTACATTAATCCTGTCAAAGACGTGAAGAAAACCATTGCATGCAGCGTTACTTTCAGTGCTATTTACAAGGGATGTTTTAGTTTTTTGCGTCCTCCAGCCTGACTGTGTTGAATACTGTGTGTGCAATTTATTATTGGCTTTGAACTTTGGTACACTTTTAAGCATGCCATTGCTTTTGGCAAAGCATGCCAAAGATCACAGCTATTAAAGAGGTAATATTCATCTAATATTAACAGCAAAGCCAATGACACATGTGGTACCAGTGCAGTGTTATGCATATAACAATGTTTTAATTCATCCATACCGTCAGATTTTGTCATGTTAAGAATGTTTTCAAAGCAGTGTTATTCATATCGATGATCATATTGTTTTTAAATGACTGTCCTTAAACCGAAGACTGCAGTGTTGTTGAATTATTCTGAAAGACTGGGTTTTAATTTGTCGTAGGTTTATTTCATACTATATTTTTGCATTCAGCTGAACCATCTTTCTTCATTTTTATGTGTAAACATGTTTGATTGTTGTTGTTGTTTTGGGTGTTGCTGCTTTTTTCAATTTTACTTTAGCATTATGTGCTGTTTTTAACATTCGGATGCACAATATGGATCTAAAGTGACCTGAATGAGTTTGTGAGAAATTAATTTCATCCTCTAGGGCTCCTTTTTATTTTTTTATTTCTTTTTGAATACAGATTTCTGTGCCAAAATTTGTAAATATCAAAAGTTTCAAATATTGTTTTTAACAACTCAGGCTCATTGTGGATACATACCCTAGTCTACATTTCTGGAGAACTCAAAAAATGTACTCTGAGGTATGTTTCCTTACATTTCTGGAGATCGTGGAAAATGTATGGAGGTATTTTTCCCTGCTGTGTGTGCTTTTTGACCATCTCAAATGTCTTTGCACATGCTGTTCTTTAGAGGTGTAAACCTACACTGGTCTCACGGTTACGTTCGTTTACGGTTATTATGCCGTCAGTTCAGTTCTGCATTCACGATGCTGTCCATATACAATTTGATATTTTACTTAGCAACACAATAATTATTGTAATAAAATATATAATTTATAAATGTATATATATATTATTTGTTATATATGCACTGTCACTATATACAGTTGAAGTCAGAATTATTAGATTATTATTAAAATAATCTAGAAAAAGAAAAGCCATCACAGCTGCGCGATTTTACCATGTTTTCTGATTTTTTTACCACGTGTTGTTTATTTAATTGCATTTGTTTTACCTGGGGCGACATGGTGGCTCAGTGGTTACCACTGTTAGCGCCATTGCAAAAAGTTCAAGTTCAAGTCCCAGCTGGGTCAGTTAGCATTTCAGTGTGGAGTTTGCATGTTCTCCCCGTGTTGGCGTGGGTTTCCTCTGGGTGCTCCGGTTTCCCCCACAGTCCAAACACATGCGCTATAGGGGAATTGATGAACTAAATTGGCCGTAGTGTATGAGTGAGAATGAGTGTGTTTCCCAGTACTGGGTTGCAGCTGGAAGGGCATCTGCTGCGTAAAACATAAGCTGGATAAGTTGGCGGTTCATTCCACTGTGGTGACCCCTGATGAATAAAGGGAATAAGCCGAAGGAAAATAAATGAATAAATGAATATTTTACCTGGTTTCTGGAACCTTTCTTTACTGGACTTGTACTCCTACCATCACAGCGAGCCACCAGCCAAATTGTTAACACCAGAAAAGCCATCCACACGGAGATAAGCGGTCAGCAGGTAGCACGAAAAGACGTCACACCACCCTATAGCATTCGTTTTTACAGATGAAATTAAGCCAAACATACCTTGGAGTACAAATTTCGTGCTCTCCAGAAATGTAGACCTGGGTACACATCCACAATGAGCCTGTGTTGGTTTATAAAGTATGACAGAGATATAAACAATGATCTATGGGGGAAATGAAAACCTGGAATAATAAATGATAAACTAGATTTATTTTATAATTTGACATAAGAAGGGAATCTGAGTCATTTTAGACCCGTTTTGTGCATTAGAAAGGGTTTAGCTTCTACAACAGGGGTGTCCAAACTCGGTTCTGGAAGGCCGTGTCCTGCATATTTTAGTTCCAACTCCAATTAAACACACCTGAAACAGCTAATCAAGCTCTTTCTAGGTATGCTAGAAAGCTCCAGGCAGGTGTGTTGAAGGATGTTGGAGCTAAACTATGGAGGACACCGGCCCTCCAGGACTGAGTTTGGACACCCCTGCTCGACAACAAAGAGTTAATTAATTTAAAGTAAAATGATTCTGTTATTTTCCATTCCATTCATCATTTGTGCTGTTTTTTTAATCAGTTCATTTGTAAATGTGCTTGATGAACATCTCCACATCACACGGCTTTCAGTTTAATGAAATTAATTGAAATTGCATTCTTGTCATGATGCATTAAAAACAAACGGCAATCTATTCATGTAAACAGCCTTACACAACTTTCAGTGACAATTTACAATAAGGTTCCATTCGTTAACATCTTTACTTGAGTCTAAATAAACATTTAAAGAGCCCCTATTTTGCATTTTAAAAGGTCATATTTTGGTTTTAGGGGTCTCTAACATGCTGATATGCGTGCAAGGTCAAAAACACTGTCATTGTCTTATAATATGCGTTTATTTTTACCTAATTATCCCAGCGACTCCCATATGATTCGTTCAGCGATTCATTTGTTCCCCTCCTTAGCGCGAAGCTAATCTGCGGTGATTGGTCCGATGACCCAGTCTGTTGCGATTGGTCGACTACGTTCAAAAGCCCACCACGGCTATAAAATTGCAGCCAGAGAGTATGTGAGAGCCCAATGCAGAAATGCAATAAAGCAATGCAGTTAAACACCAGCATATTACTCTACTCTTAACCCTAACCACAAGTAATAACAATGACACACATTCAGTATTAATCCACACAGTGGCAAAAGCTGAACTATTTTTAAAATTGACCACGCCGTGTGTGTGTGTAGGAACGGCTGACGGTGGCCATAGCAAAGGCAAACAGCAAAGGATCGCCAGTTCAGAAAGGCACTTAAAATCAGTAAAGGAGGAAGCACTCGTCACGTTTTTAACGTGGTTTTGGACGGGATATGTGAACAGCCCCATACAGATTTAACCTGAGAGATACAGTACAAGCACTGATCTATAATCGATACGTGATTACAAGCCACGCTGAGCGATTACAAGTTACAACACACAATTAAACACATATTTTGCAAACTACACAAAACGAGGCAACAGTTTTAATGACACTTACACGTTATGATCCGGAGGAAGAAGAAACTGGTCCTTATGAACTGTAAAAGTTACCGACAAAGTCCCTGTCAAAGTCTGACAAAGTCCCATAGTCTCTGCTGCTCCTTCAATAGCAAACGGCCGGCAATTCCCGCATTGCAGCGTAGGTTATTGTATCAATAATCCAAAAAATGACAGGAACAAACACAGCACACGGTTGGTTATACTGTGGTGTTGTTGTGAAAATTAACTTTATTTATTCCCCACAGCCAGGGCCAGCGCGTCCATAGAGGCGAACCAGGTGCCGCTGTCGTACAATCCCACCCCAGTCTCTCGTTTTCACTTTCGGTTTGAGGGCGGCATGATCATCTCTTGCCTAGAGCGCCAGTTCACTTTGCTCCGGCCCTGGCCGCAGCCAAATCTCCATCTGTCAGTGATCGTCATCTTCGCGTCATGATCAGTCCCGTGATTCCTTGCGCCTCCACTAATGTGTGAAGGGAAAGCGCGTGCACATTTTAACAGAACTGGAAGTACATATTTGGTGATGTATCGTGTGGTAAAGTCTAGACCGGATATGCGATATGCACATTAATATAGCGGCATTTTTTAATGACACTGTATAACAATAATTCATATTTTTAGAGTACTGTGACGGTTGGGTTTAGGGTTGGGGTGGGGGTTAAAAAATACAATTTATTGGGTAATTTAATAGATAAGATAAATAATACTCAGTACAACTTCTGTTTTTACGCTTCTGTGACGGTTGGGTTTAGGGTTGGGGTGGGGGCAGACGTTAATAAAATACAGTAAATCGGAAATTTCATAAATAACATAAATAATTCTTGCGCAAACGTATCCGATCTAGCAACAACCGTATCGGGTCGATACGATCAAGCAAAAGATCCGAACCCAACTGGATTCGTTTATTCGACTCTGAGTCAAACATTTCGCTAAAGAATCAATAGTTTTAAACATGCTGCACTATTAGATTTAAACCTCAGCTGGATGTTTTCATTCACTTAGAGCTGTGTTACACACTGCATGAAGATCATTTTCAAAATCCCATAACAGGGGCTCTTTAACATACTTCTGAAACATTTCATCTTTGTTAGTGCTATCTTTAGCATTTATTGATACATTATTAAAATAGTATAAAGGTATCTGAAGTTAATTAAACTCAGCTGAGCTAACATGAGGAATATTTTTATTGACTAACTTTAACGAAGATTAATAAATTACTGTATTGCTCATTAATGCACTGACCAATGGGACCTTACTGTAAAGTGTTACCATATGTTTCACATTACAAATGCACATCAGTTCTGTTGTGTTTTGGTTTGTGGAAAATGTTTTAAAATGTTCTTTGTGTGTGTGTTAGTGTGTGTGTGTTTGTTGGCAGGATTGATGTTATTTTTAGTTTGCTCACATCATTAGAAGTTTAAAAAAAGTTTAATAACACACTTGTATTATTATGGCTCGTATCCACTGAGTGGTACAGTATGGTCGGCACGGGTCACCTTTATTAGGCTTACGTTTCCACTATAAAGGGTACCCTTTTGGTGGGTGTGGTGTACGACAGAGAGTTTCAGTCGACGTCATTTTCACTCGAATAAATGTCTACAGTAAAGCTGTACAGGTCGTTCACATTATATGAGAAGCACTTCTCACAAAACAGATGCTTTAAACACATAAATACTTGTGTGTAAATGTTCATCACTAACCTTTCAACATGATTTGATTATAACTGCAGATCAATGACAGTGCGAAATTGCCTACTGTAACGTCTGCAATTATCTAAAATAAATAAATAAATGAACATATATGAACACATACAGACCCTTACAGTCTCTGATATGTTACCAATCACAGAAAAACTACACACAGCATACATTTAGTCCTTATTTGAGTTCAAAAACAACACTCAACATAGCCCACAGTCAGAGCAAACCTCTCATCTGTGTCTGTAATCTTCACCAGCACATGTAGCCTCTGTTAGAGAGTAACTCCGTCATTCAGAGTTCATAATAGTCCAAAATGCGATGAACATGGCAGTTTGTTCGTGATTCAGGATGCTGAAATAATTTGCTCCTGTGTTTTGTCGGGCTTCTTTTTTTTTCGTGCTTCACACTCGCGTTTGTCCTTTTCTTTTCTGAATGGATCAGACGTCGAAGACACTTCAATAATCACACACACGTTATTATCATCCGCTCAAGAAGTTCGTTATATCAAATACAGACGCGATCGCGAGCTCCCTGGAGAAAGCGAAAACCGCTCGCACTTTTAGACGGCCTCGTAAAGCAACAACAGGACACGGCAGATTTTGTTCTTTCTTGGCTTTGTGGCTGTACATCAAGACAACAATAAGGTTTGTTTGAGCTTGGGTCATCCATGGCTCATTATTATATGCATATAGTTTTACGATGTAATGTGTATTAAAACATGACGGTTCCTTTGTTTTCATTCTGGCTAGCTCCACGAGATCGTGACTTATCTCTGTAACCAATCAGCGTTCAGATGCGCATGTAGCTCCACCTTTTGGTACCCTTTCTCGTGTTTGGTACACTTTCAAATGGGTGCCGAAAAAGTGGTACGGTACAGTTCGGTTCGGTACACTTTTTGACAGCGGAAACGGCCATAAAAGCGTACCGAACCGTATCGTACCACTCAGTGGAAACGGGCCATAATACTACTACTGTCTTCCATCAAAAAACAACAGCTTTTTACTGAAAACAGGTACTATTGTAAGTGCATAAACTGTCTGGAGCGCTGCAGAACGGCATGTTTATCATCACTCTCCAAATACTGTAATTTAATGTGCTCAGCATTGCTTTCCAGAGGAGAACACCGCTTTACTTTTTTATTAGCCCAGAAACATCAATATGTTTTCAATCACATGTAGATAAAGCTACACTAATGCAAGGACCTTTTTTATATCTCATTTAACTCTCATTTGCCAAACTCCCCAACCTTTGTAACAACGTTCATGATGTTAGTTCAAATAAAAAAAAGAAACTCAATTCCTCAACTTTGAGTCATTACTGCCTCTGGACTCCAGCACCGCTCACTATTCAGCGTTTTCTGTTTGAGTCACGTCTCTCTGTAGACACAATATTTACACATGGCAGAAGAGAAAACATAAAGAAGCACAATTTGTGGGCCCGGAGCAAGCCAGGCTCTTTTGTGTAGCGAGCGAACAGACTGTTATTTCTCCTCCACTCCAGCATGACAGATTGCGGAGGTGTCAAACGATGCCGCCAAATCCCCATAGCTGACATTCCTCCACCCCAAATCAAGGGTTAAGCAAACGACGGGTGCTTGTAAACCTCCGACTGTCCTTCAACACCTGAGCTGACCCTCTACACCCCTGAAACACAGCCAACATCAGATATGCAGAGACACAATGAGCACAGATGGAGCCACAAAACGATAAGGAAAACCAGTATGTACTAATTTACTAATATTGTTACATATATTTAAGAGTTTTACTATAATCTGGTATCGGTTTTGTAACAATTAATCTCCAGTGTAAAGTTAGACCTAACCTAAAGCACCATCTACTGTTATAAACTAGCCTAGAGCGCCATCTGCTGTTAAAACTAGCCTAGAGCGCCATCTGCTGTTAAAAATTGGCCTAGAGCGCCGTCTGCTGTTATGAACTAGCCTAGAGCACCATCTGCTGTTATAAACTAGCCTAGAGCGCCATCTGCTGTTAAAACTAGCCCAGAGCACCATCTGCTGTTATAAACTAGCCTAGAGCACCTTCTGCTGTTAAAAACTAGCCTAGAGCGCCATCTGCTGTTAAAAACTAGCCTAGAGCGCCGTCTGCTGTTATGAACTAGCCTAGAGCGCCATCTGCTGTTATAAACTAGCCTAGAGCACCATCTGCTGTTATAAACTAGCCTAGAGCACCATCTGCTGTTAAAACTAGCCTAGAGCAAACTAGCCTAGAGCAAACTAGCCTAGAGAGCCATCTGCTGTTATAAACTAGCCTAGAGCAAACTAGCCTAGAGCACCATCTGCTGTTATAAACCAGCCTAGAGCGCCATCTGCTGTTATAAACTAGCCTAGAGCACCATCTGCTGTTAAAACTAGCCTAGAGCAAACTAGCCTAGAGAGCCATCTGCTGTTATAAACTAGCCTAGAGCAAACTAGCCTAGAGAGCCATCTGCTGTTCAAAACTAGCCTAGATCACCGTCTGCTGTTAAAAACTAGCCTAGAGCACCTTCTGTTGTTCAAAACTAACCTAGAGCGCCATCTGTTGTTCAAAACTAGCCTAGATTGCCGTCTGCTGTTATAAACTAACCTAGAACACCGTCTGCTGTTAAAAACTAGTCTAGAGCACCTTCTGCTGTTAAAAACTAACCTAGAGCGACATCTGCTGTTCAAAACTAGCCTACAGCGCCCAATGCTGTTCAAAACTAGCCTAGAGCGCCATCCGCTGTTCAAAACTAATCTAGAGCGCCATCTGTTGTTCAAAACTAGCCTAGAGCGCCGTCTGCTGTTTAAAACTAGCTTTGAGCGCCCACTGCTGTTCAAAACTAATCTAGAGCGCCGTCTGCTGTTCAAAACTAATCTAGAGCGCCATCTGCTCTTCAAAACTAGCCTAGAGCGCCGTCTGCTGTTTAAAACTAGCTTTGAGCGCCCACTGCTGTTCAAAACCAGCCTAGAGCGCCGTCTGCTGTTCAAAACTAATCTAGAGCACCATCTGCTGTTCAAAACTAGCCTAGAACGCCGTTTGCTGTTAAAAACTCGCCTAGATCACCGTCTGCTGTTATAAACTAGCCTAGATCGCCGTCTGCTGTTCAAAACTAATCTAGAGCGCCATCTGCTGTTCAAAACTAGTCTAGAGCACCATCTGCTGTTCAAAACTAGCCTAGAGCACCATCTGCTGTTCAAAACTAGCCTACAGCGCCCAATGCTGTTCAAAACTAGCCTAGAGCGCCGTCTGCTGTTTAAAACTAGCTTTGAGGGCCCACTGCTGTTCAAAAATAATCTAGAGCGCCATCTGCTGTTCAAAACTAGCCTAGAACGTCGTTTGCTGTTAAAAACTCGTCTAGAGCACCGTCTGCTGTTATAAACTAGCCTAGACACAGTCTGCTGTTATAAACTAGCCTAGAGCGCCATCTGCTCTTCAAAACTAGCCTAGAGCGCCATCTGCTGTTAAAAACTAGCTTTGAGCGCCCACTGCTGTTCAAAACCAGCCTAGAGCGCCGTCTGCTGTTCAAAACTAATCTAGAGCACCATCTGCTGTTCAAAACTAGCCTAGAACGCCGTTTGCTGTTAAAAACTCGCCTAGATCACCGTCTGCTGTTATAAACTAGCCTAGATCGCCGTCTGCTGTTCAAAACTAATCTACAGCGCCATCTGCTGTTCAAAACTAGTCTAGAGCACCATCTGCTTATTAAAAAATCGCCTAGATCACCGTCTGCTGTTAAAAACTAGCCTAGAGCGCCCACTGCTGTTAAAAACTAGCCTAGTGCGCCATCTGCTGTTCAAAACTAATCTAGAGCGCCATCTGCTGTTCAAAACTAGCCTAGAGCGCCCACTACTGTTCAAAACTAGCTTAGAGCACTGTCTGCTGTTCAAAACTAATCTAGAGCGCCATCTGCTGTTCAAAACTAGCATAGAGCGCCTACTTTTAATAAAAACTAGCCTAGAGCGCCATCTGCTGTTCAAAACTAGCCTAGAACGCCGTCTGCTGTTCAAAACTCGTCTAGAGCACCATCTGCTGTTTAAAACTAATCTAGAAGACCTTCTGCAGTTAAAACTAGTCTAAATCACCTTCTATTTAAAAACTAGTCTGCATCTGCTGTCCAAAACTAGTCTAGAGCACCATCTGCTGTTTAAAACTTACCTAGACCACCATCTGCTGTTAAAAACTAGCCTAGAGGACCTTCTACAGTTAAAAACTAGTCTACATTTGCTGTTAAAAACTAATGTAGAGCGCCATCTGCTGTTTTAAACCAGCCTAGAGCACCATCTGCTCCTAAAAATTAATCTTGAGTGCCGTCTGATATTAAATAATAGCCTACAGCACCATCTACTGTTAAAAACTAGCCTACAGCGCCATCTATTGTTATAAACTAGCCTAGAGCGTCATCTGCTGTTCAAAACTAGCATAGAGCGCCTACTTTTAATAAAAACTAGCCTAGAGCGCCATCTGCTGTTCAAAACTAGCCTAGAACGCCGTCTGCTGTTCAAAACTCGTCTAGAGCACCATCTGCTGTTTAAAACTAATCTAGAAGACCTTCTGCAGTTAAAACTAGTCTAAATCACCTTCTATTTAAAAACTAGTCTGCATCTGCTGTCCAAAACTAGTCTAGAGCACCATCTGCTGTTTAAAACTTACCTAGACCACCATCTGCTGTTAAAAACTAGCCTAGAGGACCTTTTACAGTTAAAAACTAGTCTACATTTGCTGTTAAAAACTAATGTAGAGCGCCATCTGCTGTTTTAAACCAGCCTAGAGCACCATCTGCTCCTAAAAATTAATCTTGAGTGCCGTCTGATATTAAATAATAGCCTACAGCACCATCTACTGTTAAAAACTAGCCTACAGCGCCATCTATTGTTATAAACTAGCCTAGAGCACCATCTGCTGTTAAAAATTAGACTAGAGCGCCATCTGTAGTTTATGTGTACTTTACATCTGCTGTTAAAAGCTAATGAAGAGCGCAATCTGCTTTTAAACACTAGCCTACAGCACCATCTGCTGTTCAAAACTAACCTACAGCGCCATCTACTGTTATAAACTATCCTAGAGCTCCATCTGCTGTTCAAAACTAATCTAGAGCGCCATCTGCTGTTATAAACTAGTCTAGAGCGCCATCTGCTGTTCAAAACTAGTCTAGAGCGCCATCTGCTGTTTTAAACCAGCCTAGAGCACCATCTGCTCTTAAAAATTAATCTTGACTGCCGTCTGATATTAAATAATAGCCTACAGCACCATCTACTGTTAAAAACTAGCCTACAGCGCCATCTATTGTTATAAACTAGCCTAAAGCACCATCTGCTGTTAAAAATTAGGCTAGAGCGCCATCTGTAGTTAAAAAGTACTTTACATCTGCTGTTAAAATCTAATGAAGAGCGCAATCTGCTTTTAAACACCAGCCTACAGCACCATCTGCTGTTCAAAACTAACCTACAGTGCCATCTACTGTTATAAACTATCCTAGAGCGCCATCTGCTGTTAAAAGCTATTTGAAAAATGGATTTGGAAAATGTATTGCGACAGCTCCACAAAAAATGGTATTGGTATAAAAAAAAAAAAACAATATTAATCTCCAATCAAGAGTCATTAAAGATGTGTGATGGATTCAAGCGAACACTTTACGAAGGAAGAGGTGAGTTCTGGTCACTTTGCGTTTCTGAGATACAGATTAACATGAGTATTGATGACATATTGATATCGTCCAGGGTCTGTGAGCTGGACTGATGCGGGTGAAAGCCGACTCAGATGCCTCATGCTCCACTGCTGTTTCTGAAGACAGATCATGTCCTGTTTGCACAAGGAAAAACCAGAAAAAAAGAGGCCCAGAGGAGGAGAGGGAGCGTCTGATGAAGAGCACCAGGCCTGACGCCAGATCAGACAACACATGGTACCTGTAGAGTCACTTCACACACACCGCAGCGTGATACATAGCAGCCACAGTAACAACAGGACATAAAGGTAAAAGATTCATTTTAGATCTGTTTCGTGCATTAGCTTGTGCATCTAAAAGAATTAACAATTAATTTAACGTAAAATTAGCTTCAAGATCCTGTTGTTTTTCCATTCCATTCTTCATTTTTACTGGTTTTAATCGGTTTGTATGTAATTATATGTATGTATTTAATTCAATTTATATAGTTAAAGTCAAAATTATTCGACCTCCTGTGATTTTTTTTCTTTTCTTTCTCAAATATTTCTTCTTTACTTCTTAAAATAAAGTATGACCTTTATATTAACTAACATTACCAAAGATTAATAAATGACTCAATAATGCATTAACACACTGTACCTGTAGAGCCAAATCACTCACAACACTGCAGCGACTCCATTAGAAACTGGATATAATACCACCTGGAGAAAATACAACAAATATGCATTACTTTAAAAGCATGTTTCCGTATAGTTCCAGAAATAAACCAGATATAACCTTCTAAT
The DNA here is from genome assembly GCA_903798195.1 of Danio kyathit. NCBI lineage: Eukaryota > Metazoa > Chordata > Actinopteri > Cypriniformes > Danionidae > Danio > Danio kyathit. The sequence continues at coordinate 57,671,542 of LR812537.1, read as the reverse complement.
GAATGATGGGCCGCAGTTCAGCAATCTTTTCCCGCAAGTTAGATTGAGGGAAGCGAACAGAAAATGAATCTTCTGGAATTTCCTTGGCTCGGGACCACTTGAACTTATTCCCAGGGTGAGTTTAAAACATGCCGGAGCTGAGGATTGCACCAGTCGGGGCTATTTTAAATGACTGAACGATGTTTTCTGAAATTCTTTCAACTCTCGTTGAATTTATAGGCCTTAAAGAACTACAACAAAACTTTCAGCATGTTCCATTTATCCTTTTTTTCAAATAGGGACTCATGGAGAAAAAATGTTGTGATGGCAATACTTGTTTTAAAGAAATCGGCATCAAAGAAGCTCTAGTTTATCTGTACAGACTAAAATGTAAGACTTGATATAAAATAAACATCAAGTTAAGCATTCCCTCCCATAGAAAATGCATATAAAGAAAGTATTTAACTCTTGTGCGTCCTGTTAAAAAGTTACACATAGGTCCCAGTATATGGAGAAAAATGTCCATGTCAAAAACTGTCATAAAAATGTCATATATTAATATTATTTATCTTATTTCACCGATGTAATGTATTTCACCTGCATCAATTCTAATCATAACAATTAAACATTTAGGCAAGGCAAGTTAAATATATAGCACATTTCATACACAGTGGCAATTGAAAGTGCTTTACATAAACAGGAATAAAAAAGACAAGTGTAAGAAAAAATAAAAACAGATAATAAAAAACAGATAAAAGCAGATAAAAATATGTTAAACAGGTTGTAAAAGAATGAAAAAGAAGAGAAAAACATAATAGTGCAATCTGTCGGACGTAGCACAGTGCTTTTTCAGTAAAGGCACAGCTAAACAGATGTGTTTTCAGTCTGGATTTGAATGTGCCTAATGTTGGAGCACATCTGATCATTTCTGGGAGTTGATTCATTCACCTTGAGAACCTCAACTCTGTTCACAAACACAATGACTTCAGTTTTCTCTTTGTTTAACTGAAGAAAGTTTTGGCACATCCAACTGTTCATTTCATCAATGCATTGGCAGAGGGTGTCAATAGGGCTGTAGTCATTAGGCAATAAGGCTAAGTAGATCTGAGTGTCATCAGCATAGCTGTGGTAGGAGATTTGGAAATGTATTAATTTTCTGAATTTTAACCCTTCCTTTTATGTAGAATTTAACATGATGCATTCATATTCTGGGTTCATCTTCTTAGTTGTACTGTACTTAGTAGTCTATATATTATTTTTTTAAAACAGTTTACCAAATTGGGCATGTTTACATCATTGTCTCCATGCTTTCAGCATTCAACATGTCTTTATAATAGTTTTTGTATGAGGGGATACTTCTTAATTTGGAATTCAGTGCATTGCATTCATATTCCGAATAAATATACATGCTATACTGTATATACACTCACCGGCCACTTTATTAGATACACCTTACTAGTACCGGGTTGGATGCTCTTTTGCCTTCAGAACTGCATAGATTCAACAAGGTACTGGAAATATTCCTCAGAGATTTTTTTTTATGATATGGCCGTTATCCTGAAGGAAGTAGCCATCAGAAGATGGGTACACTTTGGTCATAAAGAGATGGACATGGTCAGCAACAATACTCAGGTAGGCTGTGGCGTTGACACGATGCTCAATTGGTACTAATGAACCCAAAGTGTGCCAAGAAAATATCCCCACACCATTACACCACCACCACCAGCCTGAACCGCTGATACAAGGCAGGATGGATCCATGCTTTCCTGTTGTTGACCACAAAATTCTGACCCGACCATCCAAATGTGGCAGCAGAAAGAGACTCATCAGACCAGGCAACGTTTCTCCAGTCTTCTATTGTCCAGTTTTGGTGAGCCTGTGTGAATTGTAGCCTCAGTTTCCTGTTCTTAGCTGACAGGAGTGGCACTCGGTGTGGTCTTCTGCTGCTGTAGCCCATCCGCCTCAAGGTAAGAAGTGTTGTGCATTCAGAGATGCTCTTCTGCTGACCTCGGTTGTAACGAGTGCTTATTTGAGTTACTGTTGCCTTTCTATGAGCTGGAACCAGTCTGGCCATTCTCCTCTGGCATCAACAACCATGCCACATTCAAATTCACTTAAATCCCCTTTCTTCCCCATTCTGATGCTCGCTTTGAACTGCAGCAGATCGTCTTGACCATGTCTACATGCCTAAATGCATTGAGTTGCTGCCATGTGATTGGCTGATTAGAAATTTGTTTTAACAAGCAGTTGGACAGGTGTACCTAATAAAGTGGCCGGTGAGTGTACATAGTAAAATATACTGTATTCCTGTATAAACTGTATTCCGTACATGTATGTGGACATTTTATATCATTGTCCTTGTATATTAAGCCGTATTATATCCAAGATGTGTGAATAATGTGTCATTTAGCGTGACAGATATGTTTATATGGGCTGCTTGGTAAAAAGATGCAAACACAATTTCACAAACACACAAAAGAATCTACATAAAAGACTTACAGGACATTCTTAAATATTTGACATAATTCCTCATCATAGAAAATGCATATACAGAACCTTTTTTAACATGCAATTTAACTTATTCTTGGTTTACCTGCTTGCCTTTGCATAGTATATCTTATAAATAATCTGTATACCAAATTTGTCATGTTTACATCTCTTTCTTCAGCCATTCAGCCACAATAAAACATTTCTTTTTAATGGTTTTTGCATAAAGAGATAATGCTTTGTTTCAAATTAAGTGCATTGCATTTATCATTCATTCATTCCTTTTCGGCTTAGTCCCTTTATTAATCTGAGGTTGCCACAGCGGAATGAACCGCCAACTTATCCAGCGTACTGTATGTTTTACGCAGCGGATGCCCTTCCAGCTGCAACCAATCACTGGAAAACATCCATACAAATACACTACGGACAATTCAGCTTACCCAATTCCCCTATACCACATGTGTTTGGATTGTGGGGGAAACCGGAGCACCCACGCCAGCACAGGGAGAACATGCAAACTCCACACAGAAATGCCAACTGATCCAGCCGAGGCTCGAACCAGCGACCTTCTTGCTGTGAGGCGAACGTGCTACCCACTGTGCCACTGTGCAGCCCTGCATTGCATTTCTTGTCCTTTTACATCTCTGTATTTGTTCATTAAACCACATTAAGTTCCAGAAATACAGGTGAAATAATGTTGCATTGTCAATCCGCATGACAGATTTATGTTTACATAAAAATGAAACAACATACTTAATAATTCTGACCTAAAAAAAAAATTAGCATGGCTGCTTTATACACTCACCACTGCCAACTTCAAGTCAGACTTGACACTTGGCGAGTGTTAATTTCAATCCCTGTTTAGCATGCATTAAAACATCTCAAGACTTGCCAGCTTTGATTTTATCCATGATTGATCGTAACATGGCCAGTTGCATGACATTGTGCAACAATTTCTAATTTTGTATTCCTTAAAAGCAAGCAAGCATCGCAGTATTTGGACGTGAAGTTGAGTAAATGATGACAGAATTCTCAGTTTTGGGTCTACCAGTATTTTAAGTGCCTGAGAAATGCACAACCTTGTTGCGACACCAATGATTAAATGCAATCTTTTACATGTGCATCAGAGGGTCAGAAGTTGTTGATCTCAGGGTCTTCGTGTTTTTCAGTGGTTTTGCTGGCACAGTTTTAGAGAAACAGATACTCGACAGATTTCAGCGCTTGGCATGGGGAAACTGAGGAAATAAGAGAGTAAACAGTGAGAGTTTTGGGAGTTCTGTCCCTGTTGGAGTGCAGAAGGTGTTGGTGGTGAAGGATGGATGGATGGAGAGTGTTGGACTGAGGTACTGCGGTACTCGTTTTCAGAAGAGTTATGATGAAGTCAAATGCTTGTTCATCAGACTCCCTGCTGTCCTGTTGGCCAGGGATAAATCAGACCCCAGAGAGACTCCTTTCCCTCGGCCAGCCAGGCTCCAGTGATTGACTCAGAGAAAGGCTCTATTTGTCCGTTTGCTCAAGAGTAAAATCGAATTTGCAATTTAGCAAAAGCTGCGATTGTCTTGGGTGGCTCAGTGGTTAGCACTGTCGCCTCAAAGCAAGAAGGTCGCTGATTCGAGTCCCTGCTGAGCCAGTTGGCATTTCTGTGTGGAGTTTGCATGTTCTCCCCGTGTTGACGTGGGTTTCCGCCAGGTCCTCCGGTTTCCCCCACAGTCCAAACACATGCGCAATAGGGGAATTGGATGAACTAAATTGGATGTAGTGTATGAGTGTGTGTGTGGGTGTTTCCCCAGTACTGGGTTAAATGAGCCCAATCTTAAGTCTGTATGACAGTCTGGCGGAAAGTTATGATTTTCTCAAGCCACTATAAATATGATATATTGAATAATAAATGATATATTATTGATATTTTATTTAATTATAATATATATATTTATAATATATTTACTTTTTTTATTTTACTACTACTACTATCTTGTGTGTGCACTGTTTTTTTTTTTATTATATATATGTATGTTACTTTTTTATGTAAACTCTATAAATGCTAAATGCTTTGGCAATACATTTGTAACATTTGTCATGACAATAAAGCAAATATTGAATTGAATTGAGAGAGAGAGAGAGAGAGAGAGAGAGAGAGAGAGAGAGAGAGAGAGAGAGAGAGAGAGAGAGAGAGAGAGAGAGGAAAAAACATGCTGAATCACAACTTTTTAAAATCCTGAATCAATATTGGAGTTAATTTTGCACGCTGGAGGGAGGACGACACCATGGCTGAAGTACAGTATTTCTTTTAGACAGGTAATGTTCTGTTTTAAAACTATTCTAGCTTCACGCAAAGCTGATGTAGATGTTGTTGTAACAAATGGGTTATAAGCATGGAAGTGTTGTTCAGCAAGTGTATTTTCAGCTTCATAAGGTCCTTTTACAGCATCGATAATGTAGATTTTTATTTAGTTTAGCAACAAAACATCAGTAAACAGCGCTATTCCACCTAGTCTGCTTTACTGAGCTGAAGTTGCTTTTATATTCACATCGGTTCCTTTTTGAACAATGATGACATGTGATGCGCTCCCTATATTGTTTACCATGCTACTCTGAATATTCGCTCTGGAATAGCATGTAAGTATGGCTCAGTAATGAGTGTAATTCCTGCATGTCGCCGGACAAGCACTAATCACTTTAGCTCAACTCTTGAGAGAGGGTTCTGCTCTCCTCTTTAAGGTGCGCGTGCTCGTGTTTCAGGAGGCGTGGCTCTGGATGGCAGGGGAGGGACTGTGGTTCAGAGATTTATGCTAACTGGTTAGCATTGTAAAAGATCACCTACTGCACCTTTAAGTCAACTAATTGATTTTACAGTAGCTTTTGTGGTTAAAATTATATCTTTTTTTAAATAAATATGTCTGGTGAAGATCGGGAGACTAAAACATTATAAATCTGTGAGCTAGTATGGATAGTGTGCAAGATTATGCACCCTCTCACATGGTGATTTTCTCCTGTGCACTTATCGTTTCTTGAGGTGTGAAGTTTCAGATTAAAATGATTGATTTGTGTAAGGAAAACAACCAATAGTTCTGCTAAGACTTGTATTGCTCAGCTGGGTTCATTTAGCCCCTTGAAGATGCACAGAAACTGCAATTAAACCCTAACCCTAAAATCACTGAGCACCATGTTCACTATATGGAGAAAAATCCTGCATGCTTCACTTAAAAAAACTTAAATTCTTTTTGATGGAAGAAATGAAAGGAACATAGTGACACAGAGGCTCAGTGGTTAGCACTGTCGCCTCACAACAATGTCACTGGTTCAAGTCCCGACTGGGTCAGTTGGCATTTCTGTGTGGAGTTTGCATGTTCTCCCCGTGTTGGCGTGGGTTTCCTCCGGGTGCTCCGGTTTCCCCCACAGTCCAAACACATGCACTATAGGGGAATTAAATAAAGTAAATTGGCCAGAGTGTATGACTGTGTGTGTATATTAGTGTGTATGGGTGTTTCCCAGTACTGGGTTGCAACTGGAAGGGCATCCGCTGTGTAAAACATAAGCTGGATAAGTTGGTGGTTCATTCCGCTGTGGCGACCCCTGATGATTATAGGGACTAAGCCGAAGGAAAATGAATGAATGAATGAATGAATGAATGAATGAAACATCTTGAATGACAAGGGGGAGAATAAATGGTCAGGAAATGTTCATTCTGAAAGTGAACTAATCCTTTAAGTAAACCTGGTGTTTGCTTTTAGTGACTTTATTGTACGGGAGCAGAGTTTTGTACTCCAGTCACGTCAAGGAAAGCCTGTAAACAGGTCCTAGATCACCAACAGACAGACCCAGAAGAGACCGGGAGACATTTTCAGCATTGTGTGAGCAATAAAGCCTACAAAACAAACTGAGTTCACAACAAAAACGGAATATAAATCAATACAGAAATACAACTGAAAGCAATAGACATGCTTCTGACCATGAGGGGCCAGTCTAGATTTAAGCTTTAAAGGGCACCTAGGTTACCACTTTTTCCAGATTTAATATAAGTCTTTTGTGTCTCCAGAATGTGTCTGTAAAGTTTGATCTCAAAACATCCATCAGATTTTTTATTATACCTTTTATAAGTTTCTATTTTGTAGCATTTAGCATCAGCTAACGGTTTTTGTGTACTGCCCCTTTAAGGCTAGTCCTTCACGCCCACCGTTTCCATGTGCCTGGCAGCGGCTCCCTCGGCTGCGTCAGACAACAGACAAACACGAAGGAATAAGATCTCACGTAACGTTTGTGAGGAAAAACTACAGTAAGAATTTTACCAATGAGTATTTAAGGCATGTTATGGAGTTGCAAGGATGTCTCACACACATTGTCGTTACTAAGTTCACGCACACACACAAATACACAGACACACACACAACGTGCACTTTTGGCTTTGCACTGTTTTTACACGCAAATGTGACAGGATACAGGTTAATCGCCACTGCTGTATGGATATCTGTTATGTTAATGTACAAAATAAACCTGATTTATCATCTACAAACCGGGATTGAAGCGTCTTCTTGTATAATTGTTCTGACACGCGGCTGTGTTGATGAAGTAAATCTGAAGTAAATCGCTGTAATTCATTACACACATGCACTGATTTAAAACATTTTAAACTTGTAAAACTCACTCTTGATCACATTTGATGATGATTGATGATCCTAGCAAACTGAACAGACTTTTATTTACGGTTGCTTAGTTTGCGCACATCCTGGTCTTGTGTCTGGTTGATATGATTATACACGTTACTACGAAGACATGTTAATACGCAGCTGTCAATCAATTCCGTGGGCGGGGGGACCGCACTCCTACGTCAAGTTGCGATCGGTCTGAAAACCGCTCCAATTGGTCCACCGTTTTTATGTTGTTAAAAAGGACTGTGTGTTTATATCACCCCAATATACCTACACATATGTCTGTCCAAACAGCTTAAAGGGCCACGAAACCCCCTGTCTCAGCAGGGTGTTTTCACACCTCTGTTTTGAAAAAAGTCAGGAAAGTTGGGCGTGTCCAGCTCTGGGAGTGTGGGAGTGTCGGGGGAGGGAAAGAGGGTAGGATTTGCATAGAAGGGCGTTCCATTTGGGCGCGCGCTTAGTTTCACAGGCAAAACAAACAGACAGAGGCTGATTTGATACGGCGAATGAGAGAAAAAAAATCCTCCGCATTTCTCTGTAACTTATGTACTCGGTAGGTAGATAGCGTCAGAAAGCCGTGTCTGTATAGGCTATCCTGTCACAAAATGCGGCGAAAATCTTGCCTGACTGGAATAGTTTGTGTTAACATGTTTACACTCAGAGAGCAGCATTTACAGCGGATCTTTCAGTCTATAACATTGTACTGTAATATTGCAGTGATATTAACATACTGTAAACTTAGTAACTAAATCATTTTGACTGAGGTATGTCTTTAAAAACTGAAAGAGCACTAGCTGAAGATACGACAAACTTTGTAATCTGGGTTAAACAAAGAGCACTGATCGCACACACTTACCTAATCTGTAGCGACAGGACAAAAAGGAGACGAGCGACAAATCCGGATTTCACCATTTCCAGATGCGAAAAGGTCTCGGGTAAAAAATGTTTCTTACAAACGCATTTGTGTCGCGTGCACTTTAATCCACATGTGAGTCCAGCAGCTCTCTCATAGAGGGAAAATGAAAACAAAACCTTGTTGCAGCACACTAATAAACGCAAAACCGATGACTCTTGTCTCCAAATTCTTGTTCTTTCACTTGTTTTGACAACACAACGTCGCGTCTCTCTTCCGTCTGTACGGTGTAAACAGGTAAACAGTCTCCGGAGCTATCATGCATATTAATGAAGTTTCACGTCATACACAATAGAGCGCGCTGATTGGTTTGAAGCACGTCTTTGTCATGAATTAATGCCGCACACCCACATACGTCAGAAAGTTCTGGAAAAGACAGACAGCCACTCTCCAGGCTGGATTTACACCTAAGTATCTCATGGCCGTGACGTAGCTTCAAAAATTCGTTTCAAACCTGAAGAACGAATTTGCTCAAAATAACGCAAAAACAACCAATTTTCACTTTTTAGTGCAATATATGTGTCCTAATAGTGTTTATAGCAGCGTGGGACACAGATATGACTGTCAACAGCTCAAAACATGTGTTTTGGTGTTTCGTGACCCTTTAAAAAGTAGATTTTTCACCATAGGTGCCCTTTAAGATTTTTAATGAATAATTTTCCTGGCATTACATGAGAACAAATGCAAATTTACAATGCAACCTTCTATCTATTGTCCATCTACTGAAGTCTAAGTTAAAAATAAATATACATATGGTCAGTGTTGGGGAGTAAACTAGTTACATGTAACGGCGTTATGTAATTTATTTACAAAATAAATGTAACTGTAATCCGTTACAGTTTCTGAGAAAAAATGTGTCATTAAATTACAGTTACTTATGAAAATGTTAAGGATTACAAATGAGGTTACATCTAAAAATTATCTTTAAAAATCTGGGATATGTTGAATATTAATCTGTAGCTTTGCCTGTTTTTGATATGCACGATGCCTTCTGCTAAGGCCATTTATTAAAGCGCTGCTATTCTGCTATAACTACATTTCTCAGTAGCGTGGCGGTAGCGTCGCTACTTTCTAAATCAAATAACTTTTCAGTAGCTATTTTTTTAGTCAAGTAGCACAGTAGCGTCCACACAAGCTACATTTACAGATCGCGGATCAATAAGTGACAGCACCGACATTCACAGAGCTGTGAGGCCGGTGTCTAGCCAATAAAAATAAAGCCATATGACGGCGAGAATGACGATTTCTTCTTCCGGTTTTTTGGTGGTCCACAACAAACTTTTTGGTGCATTACTGCCACCTCTCGGTCTGGGGTGCGTTTCCCAAAACCATCGTTAGCCAACTAAGGTCGCAAGTTCTGTCATAACAAACATAGTTCGTTGATTTGCTGTTTCCCAAATCCATCGCTCCAACAAACATTCGCAAACTGCGTCGCAAACTTGAGCACTTAAAACGACACCTCTGGAGCTGTAGTTAAAAGCATAGTTCCTGGCTGTGTTCTATTCCCACTTATCCCCCCTATGCCCTATTCATTTAGAACATTCTAACATTCAAAGTTGGAATTATTAAAAATAAAAAAGCATTAAGGTCATCTCTCTTAAGTGTAATTTGCTTTCAAAGTATTTTTACAGTTCAGTTTTAGCGATCTTCATGCTTACTATTGTGCTCCCTTCGCAGTGCACTTTGAAAACTTTGATGTAATTTTGAACACAGCCTCATGGCAAAAGCTATAGGTATATTTAAAAACGGAAATTATGTTACGTCTCCAAAGCTTGTGAAAATAAAAAACATAGCATACGTTAATTATTTTATTTTATTGTGGGTTATTTATTAAGTTTCTCTGCTGTATATGACATGGGCCTGTTGGTTAGAACTTTCTGCTGTGGTTTGCATGTGTCAAATTGTAATTTTTAAAAAATAAATAAACAATATCCTAAATCATAATAATAATCATCATCATCATCATCATTAATATTATTATTAAAGTAAATATATTTATAATAAATCATTATTTATTTATTTATATGATTTATATATGATATTAGAATAGTGTTAGCTTTTGTAAGTGATTTTATGTTTTAGAATAGAATAATGTTCAACTTCTCAATAATATTAGTAAAGCAAACATTGGCCCTATATGTGCCATTTACATTTATTTTATTTAATATGGAAAGCGAGAGGATGTTTTTACCAAAACTAATATTGGATTTTATTTTAAATGCGTGTTTGTGTAAAACAATATAATTTGCACAAAGAAATGATGGGGTTGTTCTCTAAAGTGGTTACTCCACCCCGTTTAGAGCATCATTATGGGCGTTTTACGTTATAACTAACGTGGTTCAAGCGATGGATCTGCGACAGAGAAACTACGGGTTTTGGGAAACACTCGTCACTACATCGTTCTTTTGCCAAACGATGCATCGCACTATGATAGTTCAGCCGCGAGTTACGTCGTTGTTTGAGAAACGCACCCCTGGTCAGTGACGTCACCAACCAAGGCTAACACGAAAAATTTGCTTGATGGAAAAATGACTGAGGGAGAGGAGGTCAATATATATATATATATATAGTTTACTTTAGTAAAGGCTAAAGTATAATACTATTAGTTCATGAGAGTTACTAATGATACTTCATTATGTAGTGTAGTTTATTAATGAAGAATTGTAAATATATTTACAATATAATGCTCATTCCTAAATATTTCCCTTCTCTATAAATTACTAGTGTTTTTAATGTGTACACCTGGTTTTATTGGATTTTAGTGTGTGCTGTTATATACTATAATTTGTTTCTGTTTAGTACAGCATATTATTATTATAATTCTGCCTCATATGTTTCATTGACAGTTTTATTGATCACTAAGAAATTAACATGGATTTAAGTTGCTTCGATTTAAAAATTAAAATTGCAAAAATAGCTTAGATGTATTTGTTTATTGCAAATCCACAAAAATCCCCCTGCACAACTAACTAAAATTTAGATTTTGTAACAACAGTAAACATGTTTTTAATATAAGGTCTGGTTTTGTGGTGGCTGTACTTTAAAATTAAATTAATATAATCTTAATTCAAGTGATGAGAGATGCTGAAACTCTAACAGTAAACAGAGCTACTGTAAGCACACTTCTCCTTGGTATAACTGCTTAAAAATGATTTAGTTGAAAATATCCATTAGAAACTTAAAAATAATCAAAGAGTAATCAGATGTAATCAGTTACTTTACTTTAATAAAGTAACTGAAAAGGTACACTACTTATTACATTTTAAATAGGGTCATTTGTAATCTGTAATCTATTACATTTCCAAAGTAACCTCCCCAACACTGCATATGGCTTCACATTTACAGTTTAATGTTAATAATATTTGTTATGAAAAATAATGTAAAAATATATGTGAAATAATTATTTATTATAATTCTGCATGACAAACACATTTAAATAATTGAATAAGTGATCGCACTAAATTAGATTGCATTTAAAATTAGTATAAATTTCTCACTGACAAATTAAGGATTTTGGTTTTAAAGATTGTATAAAGTATAGTTAAAAGTGGCAACGCAGTGGCGCAGTAGGTAGTGCTGTTGCCTCACAGCAAGAACGTCGCTGGGTCGCAGGTTCGAACCTCGGCTGGGCTGGGTCAGTTGGCGTTTCTGTGTGGAGTTTGCATGTTCTCCCTGCGTTCGCGTGGGTTTCCTCCGGGTGCTCCGGTTTCCCCCACAGTCCAAAGACATGCGGTACAGGTGAATTGGGTAAGCTAAATTGTCCATAGTGTATGAGTGTGAATGTGTGTGTGGAAGTTCCCAGAGATGGGTTGCGGCTGGAAGGGCATCCGCTGTGTAAAATCGCGCTGGATAAGTTGGCGGTTCATTCCGCTGTGGCGACCCCGCAAGGGACAAAGCCGACAAGAAAATGAATGAATGAATAGTTAAAAGTATTTTGGAATTAAACTGTGATCATGTGAGTCTTTTAAAGAAAAAAAAATGATTATTGTCCTAAATGTATTGGGCAAGTTCCCATGGTATATAAACTATTGTTATATCAAAATACATTTCAGTGGGTGTTTTCTGTAAATCATGGTGAAAATGCATGATAGTCACCTTTTTTTGCTCAGAAAACATTTTAAAAATGAATCAAGACACATTCCAATGTACAAGGTTTGATCATGAAGATGTATTCACAAAGACTCATATATTTATGATATATTTTTATTTATGTTGCTTCTGTTTACAGCACTTTGGTATTTTCATGGTTTGAAAGTGCTAAAAAAAAAAATAAAGGCTGAGTTCAATATGTGAGGTAATCTGCACAGACAGTCAGTGATTAGTATTTGCGTAAGAATAATTTCCAACCCATTCTTTACCAACTATTACAGCACAGCAAAGATGAGGAACAATCAATCACGTAAAACACACAAAGAAAGCAAGACCTCTTAATTATACCTCGCCGTAGAGCGTGTTTACACGGTAAGGCCCTGTCCTCCCTCTCAGACATCCAGATTCACTCGCAGATATTATACAATTTGCTGTGGAAGATTTATAAGGGATGTAGAGACTCTGCCCTCGGGAGATTTACTGTCTGACACACAGTTCTGTAGCATGAGGTCAGAACTTGCTGAGTTTGCTAACACTTCTCCATAGGGATGCTGACTCAGGGGCAAACTCATAAAGATATATCCCAAAGACTGACAGATAGCTGCAAATATAAGTATTACGTGAAACAAATTAGTGTGGAAAATACAATAAAATGCATGAATATGGACAAATACTATAACATTAGTGAAGTATTTAAAAGACTCTTAAGGATCATAGTCTGGCTCTAAAACACTCATTAATTGTAAAACGTATACTTTGCAGTTCTTTCGAAACCCATTAAGTTTTAGTCAGCCTTTATTTGAATATTATCATATTTAGCAGGATCACATAATCTATTTTCCATTGTTTTATGAATAAAACATCTTTGAATTATGATAAAACCGTATTTCATATATATTTAGACATTCTGTTTTCATAAAAAGTATTTAAAACACGTTTAATTCAATTTACAGTATATATGTAAGTATGAGTGCACTTTAAACTTTTGATGATATTATTTAAATACAGCTGCAATACCTAAAAGTTAACACCGGGATTATTTAAATATATATATACAGATTGCTCAAGTGCTGTGTGGTATTTTTAAGTCTATAGTGTAATTGTTGGTGCAGAAATTAGTAACAGATATAAAGTAGCTTCCATAGATATTTTAATAGGCTAGAATCAGGGCCGGATTAACAAATGGGCATTAAGGGCATGGGCCCATGCGCACTTGGGGCCCCTGAAAGGGGGAAAAAATGCAGATTTTGGAGTGTCTATTTAGCCTTTGTGCAAATAGCGCACCTCGTTTTCTCTTTGCCATGATGACAGTAAATAATATTTGACTAGATATTTTTCAAGACACTTCTATACAGTTTAAAGTGACATTTAAAGGCTTAACTAGGTTAATTAGGTTAACTAGGCAGGTTAGGGTAATTAGGCAAGTTATTGTGTAATGATGGTTTGTTCAGTAGACTATCGGAAAAAAAATTGCTTAAAGGGGCTAATAATTTTGTACCTAAAATGGTTTTATAAAAATTAAAAACTGCTTTTATTCTAGCTGAAGTAAAACCAATAAGACTTTCTCGAGAAGAAAAAATATTATCAGACATACTGTGAAAATTTCCTTGCTCTGTTAAATATAATTTGGGAAATATTTAAAAAGGAAAAAAAATTAAAGGGGTTCTAATAATTCTGATTTCAACTGTATATTAAAAACCATTCATTTTCAATAGTTGTATTAGTATTTTTTATCAAAGTGTGCTCTAAATGCTTTAGAAATCTGTTAAATCTTTGTAGACAATAAATATATGTACTATATCATGTATTTAAAAAATGTGGGCAATACATTATAGATTAACTTTATTTAAAAATATTATATTAATCTTAAATTTTTATTCAACTATCGGGGTGCGGCCTGGTAGGGGGCCCTACAAGACATTGTGCCCAGGGGCCTCTGAATTCTTAATCCGGGCCTGGCTAGAATAAAAAATACTGTAGGCTATAAACCTGCAATAAGTGTCCTCCTGTATGAATAATTAATTTAAATGTAAGCTATGTAGTAGTTATAGTAGTTCATAAGGGTCACAACTTATGTTAAAGGTCAAATAAATCATTTATAATCAGTTGAGAGTCAAGAAAAATACATCGTTTTTGTTATTATTATTGTTATTTTCAAATTTCGCGCCACACACCTTATGCGTTGTCACTGACAGCAGGAAACAATCAAGCGTGAGGTTTGACAAACCGCCACATAACTCCTCACCTTTTCACTTAAACTGTCAATGAAAAATGTAAATATTAAAGCCGTGTTTAAGATATTCCCATTAGCGAAGCTTCTTCATTTGAATTAAGCTCATTTTAGCGCGAGTTCACACTCATTCTTCCTGTCAGTAAATGCGCGCGAAATTGACGGAAGTGATTTCGGCGCGGGCATTTTCTCTCCGTCCTCACGGACATTTTACCGTCACGTACAAAACTATTTCGACTATTCCGACTATTTCGTGTATTTATCAACCTGGTGAAGACAACAGAACACAGTCAATAACGTTTACAGCGGCAGAGCTTTATTGGATTAGAGACAGATTTGATGTGACATTGTTGACTGGAGCTTTCAAAATATTCAAGACAGCCTTCCCTCAGGTAAGGAAGAGGATGTTGTTCTCATCTGCTTTTTCTCTCTTTTAATTTCTCTCATTTCCATGTCTACCACTGTTTTCCTTCTACAGTGAAGGCAGGTATTTTTTTATTCATGGTTGGCAGCAAAAGTTGGGCGGCTACTCCAAAAACAATATTGTACAATATGATTCTCACAGTACAAATATTCAGTATTAGCTAAGAATAAAACCCTGGAGTATAATTCTTCAAAATTGTTACTTTCAAGGAAAAAAAAAAAGCTATTTTGATGGCAATGTTTTCCACCTACTGCAAATATTTTGAAAACCCAAAGCTTCATTTGTAAAATCTAGAGTAAAGTTCGGTCATAAATGTCAGTTTTTCTGTTCCTTAGCAGAATATTGCACTTGAAAAACTCTTTAGGTTTATACCTTCTTTATATTTTAAAATTAAACAATATATTATTTGCACTTTTACACATTTTTGAGTAATCAATGTGGCAATAATTGTTTTTTAATTACTTCTGTAAAATTCAAAGCACAGCATGTACAAAAGGAAGGTACTTAATTATGCTATTTTCTTCCATTTAAAAAACAATAATGTATTCATAACAATCAAATATATGATGTAAATGACAAAAAGAAATTGCCAAATAAAATATTAAATAAAAACAAATAATTATTTAAAAGATTTTAATTTTACATTCATTGAATTCTGCATCCTACACTCACGATTTAACATTTTATTGTTATTGCAAATATATGGCTGACTATCTGCTTAAAAAAGCTATTTCATAAAAACATTTAATATAGAATTACATGTGATCTTTAATTAAATGCATATAAAAATCATCAACCTGTCATTTATGTGTTTTCATAAAGTAATGGATTAATGTAGTCTTAACCATTAGAAAAAAAAATGGACATTTTGCCATACCAAAAGAGGACATTTCTATAGAATGACCCATTTACCTCATTATTATTTATCAGTATTTAAGACTTAATGGTGCCTTTAATCAGAGACAGATTACCACAACATAAATCCTATTTCTGTACTCAGAATGATACACAAATCAGAAACCTCAGGGCTTGGGATAGCGCTGCGAGCCCTGCGTCTGCTCAATTAACTGTGATGGCCAAACAAAACAAGCTCAGGAATGGTTTTAGACTCTGAGGAATTGAAAGGCAAGCAAAAAGTCCAGGAAATGCGACACGCACCAGCAGGTACAGGTGCTCTTACTCTGAATCAGGACCCTCTGGCCTGCATTGACCAGGAGAAATTTTAATTCCAGGCTCATTGGAAATACATGCCCAGGGCTCCGTTTTTGCAAACCATGAAAACAACTTTGCACTGGCTTTTGCTTGCAGTTTGTTTTGACAAATCCATAGTTCACTGTATTGACGAGGTTGCTGTTTACATTTTTGGGAATCTCAAATACGCTACTGGTCTATGTTTTCTCATATGTGCCATTTACACGTCCATCGAAAGCCAGGGCTTGTCGTACATATATCACCTTGCAATAAACTGACCCAACTGATAATGTTTTCAAAAGCAGAGGAGAAGACAAAAGCACATTGTGGCCATTTACTTTTACCACAACTTCACATTGCTTTTTTTTACCAGGTTTCTGGAACCATCCTTCATCAGACTTGACTTGCATCCCAAGTATGACATCATACAAGGTAAGCTACCAAACAAACTGACCGCACCATAAAAATCATGCATGCAGAGATAAGTGGGTGAGGAATTAAATTTCAGATCAGCATATAAAGTCGCCATGAAATTAAGTTAATATATATATTTTTTTTTCATACTGTGATGTATATCCAATTGAAACAGTCCTGAAATTGTAGGGTGGTGCATGGTTTTTTGTATTGGGAACAGATTAGATCATTGAAAGATGGGCATTGCTAACAAAATGAAGGAAGATTGACGAATGGAGGAAAGCAGGGCAGAAACAAGACACACCCTGATAGCCCCACCCTAAGGGACTGAAAGCCCCTCCCAAAATGACCGATAGCCCCGCCTTAAATGACTTAAACCTCCTTCCAAAAGGATTGATATCCCCGCCTTAAAGGACTAATAGCACCTCCCAAAATTATGGATAGCCCCGCCCTTAATAACTAATACCCCTTCTCAAAAGGACTGAAAGCCCCTTCCTAAATGACTGATAGACCTGCCCTAAATAATTGATATCGCCTCCCAAAAGGATTGATAGCCCCTCCCAAAGACTGATGCCCCACCCTAAATGACTGAAAACCCCACCCAAAAGGACTTATAGCCCCGCCCTAAAGGACTGATAGCTACTCCCAAAAGGACTGATAGCCCTGCCTTAAAGCACTGATAGCCACACCCTAAATGACTGATAGCCCCTCCCAAAATGAGTCATAGCCCCGCCCCAAATGACTAATAGCTTCTCCCAAAATGACTGATAGTCCCTCCCAAAAGGACTTATAGCCCCACCCTAAATGACTAATAACTCCTCCCAAAATGACTGATAGCCCTGCCCTAAATGACTAATAACTCCTCCCAAAATGACTGATAGCCCTGCCCTAAATGACTGATAACCCCGCCCTACATGACTGATAGCCCCACCCTAAATGATTGAAAGCTCCTTGCAAAAAACTAATAGCCCCGCCTTAAAGCACCGATAGCCCCACCCTAAAGGACTGATAGCCCCTCCCAAAAGTACTTATAGCCCTGCTTTAAAGGACTGATAGCCCCTCCTAAAAGGACTGATAGCCTCTCCCAAAGGGACTTATATGCCTGCCCTAAAGGACTGATAGCCCCTCCCAAAAGGACTGATAACTCCTCCCAAAAAACGACTGATAGCCCCACCCTAAATGACTGTTAAGCTGCGGTCACACTGGACTTTCCTCCCCATAGACTTCAATACATATGTACGTGATTGCGTCAGACCGGAAATGCAGGGTCATGTGTCAAGTTTCGCAAGTTGCTGCAGTGCAAAGTTCAAGCTTGGTGAACTCTGACCTGCGAAATCGCATCACTTGACTGCGTGAGACCAATCCAAGATCAAAACATGACCTCTCTGGACAGAAATTTAAAACATGGAGCAATCGCTTGCTTTTTAAATGCCTAATCACCTTGTTTAATCCTGCCCCTTTTCGCAGCGACGTACGACAGAATTTCGCATTATCAAACTCTAGTGTGACTGCAGCTTTAGTCCCTTCCAAAAAACTAATAGCTCTGCCCTAAATGACTAATAACCCCCTCCAAAAAACTGATAGTCCCGCCTTAAAGCACCGATAGCCCCACCCTAAAGGAATGATAGCCCCTCCCAAAAGAACTTATAGCCCTGCCCAAAAGGACCGATAGCCCCACCCTAAGGACTGATAGCTCCTTTCAATGACTGATAGCCTGTCACAAAATGACTATTAGTCCCTCCCAAAAGGACTAAGCCCCACCCCAAAGGACTGATAACCCCTCCCAAAAGGACTGATAGCCCCGCCCTAAAGAACTGATAGCCACGCCCTAAAGGATGGATAACCCCTCCCAAAATGACTGATAGCCCCTCCCAAAAGGACTTATAGCCTCACCCTAAATGACTAATAGGTCCTCCCAAAA
The DNA here is from genome assembly GCA_903798195.1 of Danio kyathit. Classification (NCBI taxonomy): domain Eukaryota; kingdom Metazoa; phylum Chordata; class Actinopteri; order Cypriniformes; family Danionidae; genus Danio; species Danio kyathit. The sequence continues at coordinate 57,653,248 of LR812537.1, read as the reverse complement.
TTACTGATAGCCCTCCCCTAAATGACTGATAACCCCACCCTACATGACTGATAGCCCCACCCTAAATGACTGAAAGCTCCTTTCAAAAAAACTGATAGCCCCGCCTTAAAGCACCGATAGCCCCACCCTAAAGGACTGATAGCCCCTCCTAAAAGGACTGATAGCCCCTCCCAAAGGGACTTATATCCCTGCCCTAAAAGACTGATAACTCCTCCCAAAAAGACTGATAGTCCCGCCCTAAAGAACTGATAGCCACACCCTAAATGATGGATAACCCCTCCCAAAAGGACTAATGGCCCTTCCCTAAAGGACTGATATCCCAAAAGGAGTGATCTATTCGAGTAGGCAGGGAAGGTTATGGTATTTGGTAAAAGATTATGAGGGCAAATGAATTTTTACAAAAATGAGATATATCATTTATAACAAGCACTATTATATAAATATAAAAAAAAGAAGAGCAAATTTAAAAAAAGTTAACTTTAAGTTGATTTGTGCTATTTATTAGCTATTTTTTATCCTTTATTTGTTGATAATGTGTTCCTGTAAATGTCAGTAGTGAGAAAGGGAACACATTTTTCATCATCATATTACCCCATAGCGTTTGTTTTACCCAGAAACTGCAGGCAAATGTATGCAGAAGCACGTATTTGTGGTTTCGCAAAAATGTAGCACTGGGCACATATTCCCAATGAGCCTGTGTTGGAAATCTTTTGGCCCAGATGGACGAGGGAATCACTGGACCATAGGTGTATAGTGCAGACAGCCGTACCAGACGTTTGGGTAGTCAATTCACACCTGGTTTTTAGGATGAGGTACCCATCCATACCAATGATGAACGCAATAAATCAGCTGGAATGGGAACCATCTGAGGGCTGCTGTAGGACAAATGTTTGTGGACTCGATGAGTTAAATGAGGTATTATGGAAGGAATGTAATCTGCATTGAGGGCGAGTTGTGTTTCAATTAGCGCTTTTCAATTTAAATGAAGTTGTGTTTTCTTTTTGAGCTTTCCAGAAAGTCATGGGGTCATTTGTGTGGCCGTAGTTGGAAACGCAAAGGGAATTTGGGGCTTTGACTTTTGACCTGCATTGCAGATGAACCCCATATATCATTGGTTCTGGATGATCTGCGTTTATCTCAACATCTGCACATGATTGCGCTCTGCTCCAGTGGTACTTGGCATTTCTAAAATATCTCCTAAAATACTTTGCACAGTCCAATTCATCACAGTTAGCTAATTAGAGGCTTTTATCTACAGAAAACACATTCAAGATGATCGTTTCATCACAGATGAAATATATTAGAATGGAGCAAAACCATAATGACTATATTACAACTTTAACATGATTTATAGAAGACAGAGATTAAAATGTCACCCAGTGTAACTAGTTTATATAGCAAAAAATCAAGTCAGGCATATTTAGAGCAATTGATGTTATTTGACGATATTTAAGGTTCACAGTTTGGCCCCAAAACACTCAATAATTCTCATCTGAAATGGGTATACGTTGGCAGTATCCTTCAAATGTATTAAAATATGATTTAATGTAGCTTGATCAGACGTTTGTCATATAATGTCTTAGACCAGCAGTGCAGAGTTACAATAAACATTATTTCACATTTTCTTTATTTACTTATGTACATTTAATTTGATGCAGACACCAAAATGTTATGTCTTGATTTTGACCTGATTTTGATCTGTAATTATATATAGTATACTGTCAAAATGTTGCACAAAAGCTTGGTTAGTAGCATATTTTAGAGTTCTTAGCCTTTCAAAGTCTAAATCTATTGTAATGACGCCCTCTGCTGGTGACTCAGCGCACTCACACCTCACAAACACCAACATGCTAATAATTATATTAAGCATGCCTTGTTATTATTTTCTCTGTACAGTTGATTCACATGCATGTTTTTGATTATAGCTGAGATTTAACCTCAGTTATGTGTAATAATTTTAATATGATGATTTCACATTTATTCTGCTTTTCATATGCACTGATTTTAGTGTTTTGACATTACCTTGATTTTAATGTTGCCTTAAATATATACAATATGATTGCTAAATTTATTTAGCCCAGTTTGCCAAAGCATATTAAATATTTATAAATTATGTAATATAGCACCATTCATTCATTTTGCCTTCGGCTTAGTCCCTGTTTCAGAGGTTACCACAGCGGAATGAACCGCCATATAGTAACAATGAAATTAATTAATAAAATATACATTCATTCATTCATTTTCCTTTGTCTTAGGCCCAGATGTATCAGGGTTCACCACAGCTGAATGAACCTAATAAAATATACAGTAAATGAAAAATAAATGATAGAGGGGAAATTAGATTGATAAACTGATAAAAACAGATTATACCTTTATAAGTATAATATGTACAAGAATAAAAAAGTGTAGATTATTTAATGAGACACATGTATTTAGACTGACCATTTCTTATTATGTGGCTTGTGTACACATTTTGCAGCCACTTTAGAATAGACTATAGTAATTTTTTCATTCATTCATTCATTCATTTTCCTTTGGCTTAGTCTTTAATGAACGGAATGAACCGCCAACTATTCCAGCATGTGTTTTACGCAGCGTATGCCCTTTCAGCCGCAGCCCAGTACTGGGAAACACTCATACACACTCATTCACACACACACACACTCATACACTACAGCCACTTTAGTTCATCAATTCCATTATAGCGCATGTGTTTGGACTGTGCGGGAAACCAGAGCACCCGGAGGAAACCCACACCAACATGGGGAGAACATGCAAACTCCACACAGAAATGTTAACTGACCCAGCCAGGAACCAACGACCTTCTTGCTGTGAGTGCTAACCACTAAGCCACCGTGTCGCCTAGTAATTTTTTTTATAGTCATTTAAATGATTAATTATTTAATTAATTAACATTAAATTAAATGTCTCTCTCTCTCATGGTTAAAAAAGTCAAATGTCAAAGTGTTGTTGATTGTTTTAATCAACAATTAATAAAGTCAATGGTGTTGGTTTTAATTTGATAAAATCATAGAAGATCTATTAACTTTTGCAGTGATTTGGTGTTGTCGAGGAGTTTTGTGCTCTGTTTTTATTGTAAATGTAGTGCTTGCTTTATAATGTTTTTCTAATAGGTTAATGTATGTATAGTTAATAATTGTTTATAAAGTTTCAAAAATCTCTCTCTCTCTCTCTCTCTCTCTCGCTCTCTCTCTCTCTCTCTCTCTCTCTCTCTCTCTCTCTCTCTCTCTCTCTCTACTTCTCTATTCATAGTTGATGTTAGAGTTTTCAGTGAGCGTCTTCTACTCATACACACTATCACAGTTCTGCACATGTGACTGACAGACAGCAGCTGCCTTCCTACTATTAATAATGCCTCTCAATGATATCAGAAAACAAACAGATAAAACATGGATGTTAAAGCACCTTTTAGTCAAATACACTGAATTTAAAAACATGCACAAACACAATCTTCTGCATGTCAATGCATATCTGTGGTATATAAAGAGTTTGCAGCTCAGCTGCACTATATTTTTGTCAAATCTTCCATGTCTTCACTTGCTACCAGATGCAGTGAAAGACTATCTGCTGTGTACGTCAGCAAAAACTATTCAGTCTCCTTCAGGTGTCACCTTTTTACTTACTAAAGATGATCTACTTCTGTTTTGGATATTAGTATTATACTTGTTGCTACTTGGACTATACAGAAAATTTATTATAATAATGGTATTATACATTTTATATATATATAATATTATAATGCTATTAGACTATATAATGTTATATAAATATTATACATATATATATAAAGTATAATGTTATTAGATTTTACTTGAACAATGTGTTGTGTTTCTTTATATTATGAATTTATAATTCTTTCTATATTTTAGAATAATGGACAGAGCAAATTTTGCCAAACAATGTTGATATTTGAAAGCACCGAGATAAACCATAACCCATAGGCCTTTTTTAATGTATCTACTATATTGAGATGACACGGCCCTTCCAGCTGTTAAGCTGCAAGTGTTTTGGATCAAAAATGTTTTTCGAATATTGATTATTGCACAGTTTATTTCTAAATGTATTATAAAAAAATTAGAAACTAAAATTACAAGTCTTATTTATCTACTTATTTTATTTGTATTATTAATTTTTTATTTGATTTGATTTGTTTTAGGGCGACGCGGTGGCGCAGTGGATAGCGCTGTCACCTCACAGCAAGAAGGTCGCTTGTTCGAGCCTTGGCTGGGTCAGTTGGCATTTTTGTGTGGAGTTTGCATGTTCTCCCTATGTTTGCGTGGGTTTCCTCAGGGTGCTCCGCTTTCCCCCACAGTCCAAACACATGTGGCACAGGTGAATTGGGTAAGCTAAAATTGTCCGTAGTGTATGTGTGTGAATGAGTGTGTATGGATGTTTTCCAGTGATGGGTTGCAGCTGAAAGGGCATCCGCTGCGTAAAACATATGCCGGATAAGTTGGCGGTTCATTCCGCTGTGGCGACCGTGGATTAAAAAAGGGACTAAGCCGAAAAGAAAATGAATGAATGAATGATTTGTTTTAAAATTGCAATTTAATTTTGGGGCGACACGGTGGCTCAGTGGTGTTACACTGTGGCCGCATAGCAAGAAGGTTGCTGGTTCGAGTTCTGGCTGTGTCAGTTGGCGTTTCTGTGTGAAGTTTGCATGTTCTCCTTGTGTTGGCGTGGGTTTCCTCCGGGTGCTTCGGTTTCCTCACAGTCCAAACACATGCGCTATAGGGGAATTGGCCGTAGTGGGCTTTAAATCAGAGACTAAGCTGAAGGAAAATAAATGAATGAATTTAGTTTTGCTATTTGATAAAATATGTTTTTATTTTGCAAAGAAATTTGAAGCATTTAAGAAAATACTAAAAAAAGAACATGTTTACATTACATTTATATTCATTTAGTTGAAACCTTTATCTTAAGCAACTTACAAGTAAGGATTAAAAAGCACTTTAGTTCATCAGAGAGCAGCAGTATATAAATGATATGACAAGTTAGTAAAAAAATATTAAGTAAGATAGTAATAGTAAGATAGTAAGTTAGTAAAAAAAAAACGTGAGTTTCAACATGAAAAAGTCTTCTACAGGTGGTTTGTCAAGCCCACTCACCTTGTACGAAATGCAAGATGTTTTTCCAGAAACTTGGAGTGTTGTAAAGAAAGTGTTTGGTCTATATGGAGAGCAGAGCAGGTGCACAGACAGAATTGTACAATGTTTTCCAAAAAACTGGGGTAAGAATGGTGCATATGGAGAGAAGGGAGTTTTCCTACACCAACAATTCCATGCAAATGCCAACCTTGCCAAGTTTTCACCAAAATAGCAAAACCATTTCTACTTTTTTGTGTAAGCAAGTATCTTACAGTACTTTAAAAATACTTTAAAATGTCTCTGTCACTGTTTTTAAACTATTATATTTCATTTACTAAAGTCACACAAGTGGAAATTTCATGTTTGTTCTATATCCTTTTGATTAGCATTGTTTTTTTTTTGGTTGTGCAGTTTAATGCACAGAATTTCTACAAAGTATGTTGTATACTTTAAACTCGCAGACTGTTTTTGGTCATATCATAAAACATGTTTATTTCCCTCATTTAAAATGAAAAAAATGTTTACAGATTGATATTTTTCTGATCCCATAACTCGCCAATCTGTACTGAAGTCCCATGGACGTTTCTGGAGACCGCGAATTATGTAGACGGAGATACGTATGGCTGCATTTGATTTTTTAAACGAACGCTACGGGGCGATATGATCCCGTTCCTTTTTGCGCTTACCAGCTGACCGCTTACCTCGGTGTGGAGGGCTTTTCCGCCGCAACCAGTTTGTCCCATTAGCTCGTCATGTACGTCAGCGGACTTGAGACGCAGAGAGGAGTTGACCATGATGACGACGGGGTTCGAGTCCGGGGAAGAGCAGTTCCAGAAATCAGGTAAGACAAAAACAGAATCCAAAACTAAAATGAACAAGTGAACAACAGGGTGAGAATGTGGTAAAATCTGAAACATGGTAAAAATCAGACGAGGGCTTTTCTTTTACTGGATTGCTTTTTTAAACACTCTGGATGGGTTTAAAAAAATGGGTTTAAAAGGGGGTAATCGGGTCAATCAGTGAAACACTGTCGCTTTGGTTTAGGGAAGTAGGAGGGTGGGTCAGTCGATCGGTTGGTCAGTCAGTCAGTCAGTCAGTCGACAGCGGCCTCTGGTGGATTTACGTGAGAAGAACAGGCGCGAGAGAAATTTAAGATCTGCAAAAACGCACACAGCAACCTCTGGTGGATTCGCTAAAACAAAAACTGCAAAAAAATTGTAGCTCCTGGGAAATATTTGGTGCTCTCCAGAAATGTATATAGGGGCACGTAATCAGAATGAGCCGGGGTTGCTTGCTTCATGTGCTACCTACACTCTAAAAATGCTGAGTTGTTGTAATACATTCATTCATTCATTTTCTTTTTGGCTTAGTCTCTTTATTAATCAGGGGTCGCCACAGCGGAATGAACCGCCAACTTATCCAGCAATTCCAGTATCAGGACAACCCTAGTTTCAATATAATGTTAACATATACTTTCTCTGTGAATTTATGTTTTAAGTTTTTACTGCAAATGTCACATCCATAATGCTGGAATTGCTGACATGTTGATTCTGTACGGTTTTATCTCATTTTGTTACATCCCTACCTTTCAGGACATTTTCCTTCTTTATTGGCATTTAAATTTTTACTCAATCAGTTCTGCAGAAATGCATTTACTGTTTGCAATGTTAACGGAACCAATGCACACCATCCACTTTTGCATTGGCAGTTTACCAGTGCACACACTTCTAATTGATCTCAAGGAAAAGACCAAATAAATTTAATGCACGTTTCCAGATAAGACACCCTGTGTAGCTGTCCACACATTTGTGCCGCCTAGGAAAAGCTTAGCACTTGCTGACATCTTTACCCTGTTTACCCCGGTGATGGCCATCGTCTATGATGAAACACGATTCCCCACCAATCCCACAGGTCGGGAAGTGTCAAGGAAAGATGATCGGTGGAAATGCCAGGCATACTTTCCAGTGCCATTTAGGGTTGGTCCACCCATTTCAAAAGCACTAGTGTCTAAGGGAGAGCTCTAGTCTAGAATTTACTACAGGAATCACAACAAGGTGCACTATAAAACCCAAACAAAGGATTCAAATGAGGAAGGAAATTAAGGAGGTAGGGCTGTGTGATATTAGAAAAATCTGATATTTTCTTTTATATTATATAATTGTATTATATTATATTTGTAATATATGTTGTGATATGAATATAATTTCACCAGATGGTTTAAACATCTCTATTTGAAAAGAATGGTCAAGTCATTTTCTATGCAGTGGATCTGCATGCATTATAATAAATTGCAAGCAAAAATAAATAAACAAACAGTGCTTGGTTACAGTGCTATGATTTTCTGGGGAGTCTAACAATCGTCAAGGGAGTCTTTAAGTACAGAATTTGAGCAATCAAATCTAAAATAGCATGGTCATCATTGCATAATCTAAATATATGAAGAGTTCAGATGCAAAACCCTCTAAATCCATCGGACCTATTTTTTGTAAATGAGCATTTTCGATCAGGCTCATATAATTAGGTTCAGAGGTTTCATTTTATAAGTAATGATAAGGTTATTAGCTGGTTAATAAAATAACTTTTTTTCATAAATGTCACTTTAGACATTTCTTCGGTTTTTAACAAAGTAGATTTTCTTTTGCGTTAAAATCAGCTAAATCCACTTGTGCTTTTTTTTGCAAAAACCTCTAAATCCACCTAGTGTAAAGACAGTGTATTGAAAAAACACTAAAGATGCAATTAGACAATATTTTACCAAACATAAAACTCATTACACAAACCACCTAAAATTAAAAATACATAAATGTGTCAAGTAAGTGGCGGTTCATTCCGCTGTGGTAACCCCTGATAAACCAAGGACTAAGCAGGAGGATATTAAAATAATAAAATCTGTCAAGTGCATTAATCAATAACATTAAAATTGACATTAATTAAATCTTAACAATCTGTTGTCATTTCTGATATTTGGGATTTAGATTTAATGTAAGTAGAACAATGTAAACACTGTCAACCACTGATCATCAACTGGCGGCCCGCCGGCCAATTCCGGCCCGCTGAGCCATTCAATCCGGCCCGCGACTGGATTCCAAAATTGTGAGGATCAAAAAGAAAACAGTGGTCCACACTATTAAAGCAACTAAAAATAACAACAACTGAGTCTCTTGTCAGAATAACCACAATTTATGACTATATTTAGGCTACACTTCGAAATGAGGACAGACTCAGACAGACCATGTGGCGTTAAGCATCTATTGTTTCAAACAGGTTTTAGCGTAAGTGAAGACCGGGTGGGGTGTAGGCGGAGTGCGCGCGACGTGTGTGTGATGAAGAGCAAGGAGGGATGCGGAGGAGTGAGGTGCGCAATGTATTTGAGGAGCGGGAGGAAGACGCGCGATTTCCGGGAGATTATCATTCGTTTGCGGGCATCCGGGAGTCTCTATGCATTTGCGGGAGACTCACAGAACTTCCGGGAGGCTCGGGATGTCTGCCTCAGGACAAAAAAAGGAGGAAAAACAATCTGGCACAACTTAAAATAGCATGGTAAATAAATAACCTGGTACCAAAACAAAACAGGTCACAAATAGTGTTCGCACATCAAATAAGAGTTAAGAGGGCTTGAATTCAAATCACAAATCACTGAAACGGGCTACTCACAGTGCTTAATCAATGGCTAAAGTTACATTTCCCCTTGTTGACTTAGCCTAATTGAGTTGAGGCAAAATATCTATCACTCCTAGTGGTTGACTGTGGTATAGGTGATGGGAGCCTGAATCAAATGCCTTCAGTTTTGTAATGAAATTGAAAAGGTATAAACATTAAACATAATGTTACGCCAAAATGAGATTTTTTTTGATTTTCTTCTTGGGGGTCTGGCCCCCAAGAAGACTGTCTGGTAAAACTCTGGCCCTCTGACAAATATAGTTGATGACCCCTGCTGTAAACTATGCTTGTTAGATTCAAATAATGTAGTGTAAAAACATTGTGAACCATCAATATCTGTGCATTGTCCATTAATATAAAAAGCTTATCAGACATATTGTAGCATGCTAGAAAAGGTTTAAGACAGTTCCTGTGTTTTATTTTGGGGTGTATCTGTATTTGTAATGTGGGGTTTTAAGGGGCTAGATTTTGGGGGAAAAGCAAGTCTGCGCACTCGAGAGGGAGGTCGGGGTTTCCCATTGGATGAGACGCTGTATAAATAATTTGTAAAAAATATATTTAATAATATCTTTAAATCTTTAATAAATAATCTAATCCTGTGATGTAACTATATTGCAGATGCACACGTTGCGATATCGATGCTCAAACGATATAATGTTCAGCCCTAACTGGAGGTAAACTGGAGGATATTTTGTTTTACTGCGATATATATTGCGATATGAATATAATTTCACTAGATGATTTGAATAGCTTTATTTGGAAAGATTTCATTCATTTAGATTGACTGGGATGATCCAGTCCCTTTTCTATGCAGTGAATCAGCATACAATATATTAAATTGCAAGCAAAAATAAATAAACAAACAGTGCTTGATTACAGCTTTATGGTTTTCTGGGGATACTAACAGTATTCAAGTACAGAATATGAACAACAAAATGTAAAATAGTATATACAGCGGGGAAAAAAGGTGTTAAGCACATTGTCATGCTTTTTTTCCTGGGATTAATATTTCTAAAGGAACTGCTGACATGAGAACTACTGAGAGACTTCAGCTGCTGTCTGGTCTTTCACTGCCTTTCTACACCTCCCTTTCTTCATGTGTTCAATACTTTTTCCCTCTGTTATGTCATATTATTACACAGAACTTTATTTGTAATCTAATTAGATTTGTGTTCTTTGCATACAGTTGAACCCAGAAGTTTACATACACTAAAAAAAAGAACATAACCTTTTTTTTAAATGTCTGATGGTTAATCATACTAAACGTTTACTATTTTAAGTCTGTTAGGATTACCTAAATCATTTACAGTTGCTAAATGCCAGAATAATGATATAATTGTTAATTTCTAGACAGTCAACAGTTTACACACATTTCTTGGTATTTTTTTAGCTTTGCTTTTAAACTGTATAACTTTGGTCAAATGTTTTGGGTCTCCTTCCACAAGCTTCTCACAATAGTTTGCAGGAGTTTTGGCCCATTCCTCCTGACAGAATTGGTGTAACTGAGTCAGATTTGTAGGCTGTCTTGCTCGCACAAGCTTTTTCAACTCTGCCCACAAATTTTCTATAGGATTGAGCTCAGGGCTTTGTGATGGCCACTCCAAAACATTCACTCTGTTGTCTTTAAAGCACATTTAAACTAATTTGGCAGTATGCTTAGGGTCATGGTCTGTTTGGAAGACCCATTTGTGGCCAAGTTTTAATTTCCTGGCTGATGTCTTGAGATGTTGCATCAGTATTTCTACATAATGCTCTTTCTTCATGATGCCATCTATGCTGTGAAGTGGACCAGTCCCTCCTGCAGCAAAACAGCCCCACAACATGATGCTTGCGCCCCCATACTTCACAGTTGGGATGGTGTTCCTAGGCTTGTAAGCTTTCCCCTTTGTCCTCCAAATGTAACACTGGTCATTATGGCCAAACAGTTCAATCTTAGCTCCATCAGAGCACAGGACATGTCTCCAAACATTAGTCTTTTTCCCAGTGTAATTCAGCAAATTGTAATCTGGCTTTTGTGTTGATTCTGGCTTGTTGATTTTCACATGTTGTCACACAAGGAAGCAGTGTGTTTGAGGTTTTCCTTAAATACTATTCTACAGTTGTGCCTCCAATTAACTCAAATGTTGTCAATTAGCCAATCAGAAACTTCCAAAACCTTGACACCATCATCTGAGCTTTTTCAGAGGCAGAATAATCTTAATGTATGTAAACTTGACTTTCAAGAAGAGTTCAAGAATATTTCTCTCATTATTCTGCTGTTAAGCAGAACAGAAACAAATGTGATCATCCTAACTTATCTAAAAGAGAAAAGGTTTAGTCACATTAACATCTGACTTGTTTAAAAAATGGTTATGTGCCTTTTTATACAGTGTATGTAAACTTCTGGTTTCAACTGTATATGGATTTCTTTGGTTGTTATCAACATGGGGTGAAAATTTCAGTTCAACAGCACCTTTAGAAATACATTTTCTGAGAAAAATGGTGATGTGTTCAATACTAATTTTACCTCCTGTCCCCTTCAGGGGAGTCTTCAAGTACACAATTTCAAACAAATGCAAAATAGCATGCTCATCATTGCATAAAAAATAAACAATCTATATTTAATAGTATCTTTTAATCTTTAATAAATAATTAATCCTGTGATGTGACTATTGCAGATGCACGTTGTGATATCAGTGCTCACACAATATACTGTTCAGCCCTAACTGGAGGTAAACAATGTCAGCAAGGAAGCCTTCAGCGAACAAGAACATTAAAAAGCTGCGTACTGTAAGCATGGTGTGCAGCTTAACGCGGAGCTGGCAGCAATGGGTGAGCGAAAATGAAGATAAACAGTCCAGCGAGCCCAGCGGATGGGCACCGTGTTACGCAGGAGATCCCAAAGATGATAAAAAAGAAGCAGCGAAGATCAAACTCTCTCAGAAAGCCTTACAAGCCCCTACAAGTGAAAATAAGGATACTGTGGAGCCCGCCGGAGAGTCACGCATCAAAACCACACATGTTGTAAAAACCGTGACGAGGGACGTTCAGGAAAGGAGTGCAGGAATTGACTTTTTGACTAAACGTATCTGTAAGGACCCGGAGACAGATGAACTGGACAAGATGCTAAGTAAGAAAGGGTCTCCAACTCGCCGCCGGAAATGCTCTAGTATGGTTTCGGAGCTGACAAGGGGTTGGAAGGAAATGGAAAAGGAGAAAAAGCAGGTTCATGGGGATAATGAGGATACAGGAACCAATCAGGAGGAGTCAGAGAATAACAGGAGCAACGAACATACAGAGTCTGCGGTCGCAATCAAAAGATCCTCTGTTCCTGGGTGAGTTCTGGACTTACAGACATACATACAATCAGGGGCGCCGCTAGGGTGGGTGGGGGGTGGGGGGGAGAGAGAGAGAGTTAGGACGATTCTAAGGGCCCATATATTCAGGGGGCCCACAGAGACATTATAAAGGGCCCACGAACCACCCCGGCGAACCACCACTATCATTCATTTTCTAATTCGCTTGTCAGAGGGCCCGTGGTGGCCAGCGGCGCCCCTGCATACAGTTGAAGTCAGAATTATTCACCCTCCTGTGAAATATTAATTCTTTTCAAATATTTCTCAAGTGATATTTAATTAAGCAAAGACATTTTTAGAGTATTTCTGATAATATATTTTTTAATATGTCAATATTATTAGCCCCCTTAAGCAATATTAGTTTTGGATTGTCTACAGAACAAACCACTGTTATACAATGACTTGCCTTATTACCCTAACTTTACCCTAATTAACCTAGTTAAGCCTTTAAATGTCACTTTAAGCTGAACACTAGTGTCTTAAAGTATATCTAGTCTAATATTATGTGCTGTCATCATGGCAAAGAGAAAATAAATCAGTTATTAGAAATGAGTTATTAAAATTATGTTTAATGTGTTGAAAAAAAAATCTTCTTACTCTTAAACAGAAACTGGGGGAAATATATTAATTCAGGAGAGCTAATAATTCTGACTTCAAATGCAGGTGGAAATCCAGGGTGGATTTAAGCACATAAATAAATATCATGCTAGTGCTGTGCAATATGACGGACAAAATAAAAAGTATATTTTCATATTATGCTCTATCGTTTCTTTCGTGGTGTCGCTAAATAGATTGTTTATTGTAACCCTTTTTCCTAATTTATTTGTATGCAATATTACACGCCATTACGGCAGAAAAAAAATGAATATCATTGTGAGAAAGTTGCAATCTTGAACAACACAGGTTCATACTGAAAACGTAGTCCCGTGGACATTTCTGGAGACCGCGAATTATGTAGCCGGAGGTACGTATGGCTTCATTTCGTTTTTTTAAGCGAACGCTACGGGGCGGTATGACGCCGTTCCTTTTCGCGCTCACCAGCTGACCGCTTACCTCAGTGTGGAGGCCTTTCCCGCCGCAACCAGTTTGTCCTGTTAGCTCCTCATGTACGTCGGCGGACTTGAGACGCAGAGAGGAGTTGACCACAACGACAGGGTTCAAGTCAGGGGAAGAGCAGTTTCAGAAATCAGGTAAGACAAAAACAGAATCCTAAAAATAAAATGAACAAGTGAACAACAGGGTGAGAATGTGTTAAAATCTGAAAAAGTGGTAAAAAATCAGACGACGGCTTTTCTTTTTCTGGACGGCTTTTGTAAACCGTCGGTTGGGTTCAGGGAAGTAAGTGGGTGGGCGGGTCAATCGATAAAATTGGTTAGGTTTAGGGAAGGAGGAGGGTGGGTCAGTCAGTCGATTGGCCAGCCGGCCATTCAGTTAGACAGTCAGACAACAGCGGCCTCTGGTGGATTTACGCGAGAACAGCGGCGCGAACGGCACTCGCAAAAGAAATTTGAGATGTGAAAAAGTGCACACAGCAGCCTCTCGCGGATTCGCGAAAACAAAAACTGCAAAAATACCTACCTCCCGGGACGTATTTTGCGGCCTCCAGAAACGTTCACGGGACTACGTTTTCAAAATGAGCCTGAGTTGAAATAAAAGGTACTTTATAAAATGTGAGCTATTATTAATTTGTTGTTTATACACCTAATTTGTATTAATGAGATGCCACAAGTTGAAATAATTTGAATTAAGTTTTCACTTTTTTTACAGTGTACTACGTCTTCAGGCAATTTTGGTTACACTTTTAACTCTATTTCTACAATCTTTTTAGGGGCAAAAAGGACATTGAAGATGCCAACAAAATCAACAACTTGTCCAAGAAATACAGCACTGTGGGCAACTTAAAAAGCCGCTGGCAAAACTGGGCATCAGAGCACACCATCAATCAGAAGCTGAACCCCTTCAGTGAGGATTTTGACTATGAATATTCAATGTCAACACGTCTGCGCAGGGGCGAGGAGGGATACGGGAGACCGAAAGAGGGCAGTAAAACTGCAGAAAGGGCCAAACGTGCAGAAAAACACATCCATCGTGAAATAGACGATATGTGTTTCGTCATCAGGACCATGGCGGACCCCGATCCAGACGGCTGCACCAGAGTGACATTTGGAGAGCTGTTTGACAGATACGTGCGGATCTCCGATAAAGTCGTAGGAATATTAATGAGGGCCCGGAAGCATGGAAAAGTGGCTTTTGAAGGGGAGATGCTGTGGCAGGGTCAGGATGATGATGTCATTATTACTCTGTTAATATAGACTTCATTCTTTATTCATGATGAACGGAAAAATGTTGCTGTAGGGTATATGCAGAAGAACTTTTCATTTTCAGTAACCCAGTGTTGTGCTGAGAAGCGCACCCCTTCCATAAAATGCACCGCCTCTGAAAAGTGCATCTATTAACTTAAATACATGCAAATTTTTAATAATACAGTTACAACACTAACACGTTACGCCCCATTCACACGAGGCTTCAGCTTCAACGCTTGACAGAGGGCGTGTATGAAGTTGGGGCTGACGCGATCGTCATAGCAGCGTCAGCCAATGAAATTAGTCAGCAATAGGCCACTGTTGGAGCCGGTGAATTTGCATACAGCGATCTGATTGGCTGACGCTTCCGTCGGCGCTTGAAAAGTTGAGCATGTCCCAACTTCTGCAGCGAGCAACGCCTCTGAAGCGGCGCCGACGGATCCACAATGCAGTTCGGCAACGCCTGACGTCACCCATTCAAAGTGAATGGGAAGCGTTGAAGCTGACGCCCCGTGTGAATGTAGCGTAATGAGAGTGACTGAGGTGAGTTTCATGAATAGAACCCTTCCCTTAGATATATATATATATATATATATATATATACTTAGTACATATATATATATATATATATATATATATATATATATATATATATATATATATATATATATATATTTATATAAATAAATAGATTGACTTTAAAAACAATACAGAGTGAAGTGAATTGTTAAATCTGTGGTTTAATTAAAAACAACAGCAATTTTATGTTTTCCATATAGATTTTTGTTTATAACCCATCATAATGCCTAATCTTAGAAACAGGCTCATTACATCAGTCTACACTAAAGTCAACATTTTAATTTTACATTTATTTGTAAACCTAGTGCTTTGTAAAATGTGTTTCGCCTCTTGTTCTTGCTTTATCCATCAAAATAATAATCATATTATGTTTTAATCAATTATGGCCTTTAATTTTTTTTAAATGTAGACAGAGAATGCTAATGAAAGTGTGTGAAAGAGGTGCATTTCATGGCAGGGGTGCATTTCTCTGCACAACACCAGTTCAAGTGCTTCTGGTGAACTGTATGCCTTTACAAAATTGTTGTTTTCTTTAAAAATCAGTGATCTTCACTGCCTGATTGGTATAAGATATAAAGTGGGTCTCAGAATGTACAAGAAGCACTGCATTGTCCCATGCCATGTCTATAAAATATGGAATTTTTTTCCCCCTACTGATATGGAAGTTTATCAGTAGGGGAAAAAACACTAGCTATGGTCAGTATAAGATTCTGATATTATGATAACATGGATACAAATATCACAGTTTCAGTGTATCACGGTTTTGTGATTACTGCTCTAAAATTAGCTTTATTTAATGTCTGAGTAAAAAACAACTACTGTTTTTTTTCCCATTGAACACAATATATTTCATTTAAGAAACATTTATAATATTTTGGAACAGTAAACATGTCAGGCTAAATAACTAAAGTAAATCTACTGACTTCTGCTGTCCTCATTAGTAATTGGTTCATTGGTTCACTAATGGAAGCTTATTGTAAAGTGTTACTGGATTACTATTATTATGGTTCTACATGTTTTGTAAATTTGCAGTATGTGTAATGTACTGTACTGTACTGTATGTTTACAGTTTGCAAGTTTGCAGAGTTTTCTGAGCTGTCTCAGCTCATGTGTGTGTGTGTGTGTGTATACAGGTACACAGTTGAAGTCAGAATTATTCGCCCCCCTTTGAATTTTTTATTCTTTTTAAAATATTTACCAAATGATGTTAAACAGAGCAAGGAAATTTTCACAGTATGTCTGATAATATTTTTTCGTCTGGAAAAAGTCTTATTTGCTTTATTTCGGCTAGAATAAAAGCAGTTTTAAAATTTTTATGAACCATTTTAAGGTCAATATCATTAGCCCCTTTAAGCAAATTTTTTTTCAATAGTCTACAGAACAAACCATCATTATACAATAACCTGTGTGATTACCCTAACCATAGTTAACCTAATTAACCTAGTTAAACCTTTAAATGTCACTTTAAGCTGTATAGAAGTGTCTTGAAAAATATCTTGTCAAATATTATTTACTGTCATCATGACAAAGATAAAATAAATCAGTTATTAGAGATGAGTTATTAAAACTATTATGATTAGAAATGTGTTGAAAACAATCTGCTCTCTGTTAAACAGAAATTGGGGAAAAAAATAAACAGGGGGGCTAATAATTCTGATTTCAACTGTATGTGTTTTGCAAGGACACAAAGTTGTATAATGAAATGGTTATGACTTTGTTGTACTCTTTTAGGTGGCTGTGTCCCATATGCCTATGGAGAGTCCTTGTAAACCATATACGTGTGTGTGTGTGTGTGTGTGTGTGTGTGTGTGTGTGTGTGTGTGTGTGTGTGTGTGTGTGTGTGTGTGTGTGTGTGTGTGTGTGTGTGTGTGTGTGTGTGTGTGTGTGTGTGTGTGTGTGTGTGTGTGTGTGTGGAGCACGTCATGATTTTGCAACATATATTTTGATCCTGGAACATCATTTTTGTTGGAAAATGTAATCCACACCTATTCTCTACCCCTAAACCCAGTCATGACTGTAAATTACTCCCAAAATCAGAAGGGAATAATAGTTGATAACAAACATGTAGAAAGGCATAAACCTAACCGTCAGCCAACATCTAACAAATCCTTAGTTCTGATTGGCTGATTGGAATGTTGTTCCAGGATCAACATAGATGTTAATCCAGGAACATGTCCTACATGGTGAAATCAGGTTGGCGGTATGTGTGTGTTGTGTGCGCATTTTGCATGACATGGCATGTTTATTGCATTTGTGTGAACACATACAAAGTACTTAAATAAGAAACTGCTTAAATGAATCAGATTTTGGTTGTTGTTCCTATCTTTTGCACTAAGGCTGTACAGTAAAGCTAAACAGGGCTGCTTTGGGAGTTTATTATTATTTGTACTGTAAGTGACACACAGTGTGTCATACTGTAAGTTATCCAGAAGAGGGAGCAGTGCACTAACGCCACCGTTTTCCTTTTGCCATGTGTTAGCAGGTATTATGAAACTGGATATCTGAATTTAGTACATTTTGTACTTTTAATAAAATGCAAATATTTGAGCATAACAGACATTGATTGTTTTTTTTTTTAAATAGTATAGTCTATACATTAAAACGATAATCTATCCCACATATTCATTCACAGATATTGTCTTTCGAATAGTCAACTTTCAAGAAGATACAAATCATTTGTCTTTCTGGGAAGATTATGTAAAACTAAATGATTTTCATAATACGTAACAATGAACTTTCATAATATGTTATATTCACAACCAGGGGCGTTGCTAGACATAAAGCTCTACTGGGGCACAGCTCCCCCTCAAAAAAAAAAAATAAAAAAAAAAAATATATATATATATAAACAGTTGAAGTCATAATTATTAGCCCCAATTTTATTTTTTTTTATTTTTATATATATATAAAGAAAAATATTTTTTCTTCTGGAGAAAGTCTTATTTGTTTTATTTCGGCTGGTATATTTCGGCTAGTATAATTTTTTAAAAAACATTTTAAAGTCCAAATTATTAGCCCCTTTAAGCTATATATTTTTTTTACTGTCTACAGAACAAACCATCGTTATACAATAACTTGCCTAATTACTCTAACCTGCCTAGTTAACCTAATTAACCAAGTTAAGGCTTTAAATGTCACTTTAAACTGTATAGCAGTGTCTTGAAAAATATCAAAATATTATTTACTGTCATCATGACAAAGATAAAATAAATCAGTTATTAGAGATGAGTTATTAAAACTATTATGATTAGAAATGTGTTGAATAAATCTGCTCTCCGTTAAACAGAAATTGGAGAAAAAATAAACAGGGGGCTAATAACTCAGGGGGCTAATAATTCTGACCTCAACTGTATATTTATATATATTTATAATTTTTTTTAATAAAACAAAAAATTATAAATAAATAAATAATAGTATTATTGTTATTATACAATTATTATTCTAAATAAATAACAGAAATTAATCTTAAATGTAACTGAAAAACAATCTAAAGACACAACTGGAGTGATATGCTAAGATAATTTAAGCAATTCTTTTGCATGATTATTAATTTAATTTGAATTAAATTATATAGTCAATTCTATAGAATACAAAAAAATATATGTTTTATAGAATTATGTGTTGTCTTAGACCCGACTCTTGGCTGAGAATTAGGTTTATTAAGTCTTAGCTCCCTGACTTCACAACGCATGAGCGGTGCGACTATTTTTCCGGCGTGCATGTTTTCAACCGGGACTTAAGGCCGATTTATACTTCTGCGTGAAGCGCACGCGTATGCTACGGCGCAGCCTACGCGTGGACGCATAGCCCCTCGCCGTGGCTGTCGGCGTCGTTGACGTGCACCTCTCAAAAAATGTAACGCGTACGCGTAGCGCAAGCTCTGTGATTGGTCAGCTTGGTAGCGTTGACGAGTGTGGGCGGAGGTGAGAGCCGCGCGCCGGATGCAGCGAGTGCTTACAAGTGTGGAGTCCCGTGAAGGAGCTCCGGATGGAGACTGTTGTTTTGTGTTTACCTCATGATTAAAGTTGTTCCATGTCCGACGGTTCCCGCCTCAAAATAAGCGAGTTTGAGACACTTGTACATTAAGGAAGTGTTCAGGAAAAACAAAAAACCAGCGAAGAAACTCGACACAGAGGAACATAAACACCTACTGCTAGCTAGCGTTTCGGAAGTGTATTGCAGAGAAACAGAAACAGCGCGCAGAAGTATAAATGCACGACTAAGCGTGAAGCCTGGTTTATACTTCTGTCTCAAGTGATCGCCGTAACCCACGGCGAGGGGCTATGCGTCCACGCGTAGGCTGCGCCGTAGCATACGCGTGCGCTTGACGCAGAAGTATAAATCGGCCTTGAGGCTTGCGTCGTGGGTTACGGCGATGACTTGACGCAGAAGTATAAACCAGGCTTTATGCTGAGAGCAGAGCAGCGCGTCAGTGTCAAGCAGGAGCGGTGCGTGAGGCGCACGGGTATGGTTTTTTCTGCGCACGTGCTCAGTTTGCTTTTTGGTTAAACTGCTTTCACCAGCGTTGGTTCGGTTGCACATAGAGAATAATGTCTTTATTTCGGAATTACAACTCTTAATAAAGACACTTTGCATGTGAAGTAAATCACATCTCAAAGCATTTACTGGGGCACTCGCGATTTTTACTGGGGCACGTGCCCCAGTAAATGGGGTCTAGCGACGCCCCTGTTCACAACAACAAATGCAGCAATGTTATGAAATGCTACGCCCATTTGTAATGGCTTTTTGCCTTTGTGAACAATACTTTCAGTTACAGGAAAGTGAACAAACTGATAAGTAATGCCAAGCATTCCATCATTTGGTTTAGACATTTGTCTGGAAACTAGAGAGACAAGAGCTGACTGTAATCTACAGGAATGCGGATCAAAAGTCATTACAGGAAGTGCTGCATCATGAGATAAAAATGTGGTACAAAACTCTATACCTGGAACTGTCGGAAATACGAGCTGTGGCTCCATCTGAAGGTTTCAGTGAATGCCATTCCCCTTATTTTGCAATGTGAAAGTAAGCTGTTTTGTGCTATTGTTCAGACATCCAATTCAATTGCATGTGGGTAAAAGACTAGGAATAATACATTTAATTTGAACAACCCTTAGTGTGTTTGAGGATACTTTTAAATTAAAATAACCAAAAAAAAAAAAACCTTGAAAAAAAGACTAAAAAGGAATTTAACCCAGATCTGAGCCCGTCAGTTTATATATGCATTGGTAAATTCTGCATGAAATCTAAATCTACAACACGGTGGCTCAGTGGTTAGCACTGCGGTCTCACAGCAAGAAGGTTCAAAGTTGCTGTCCTGGCTGGGTCAGTTAACATTTCTGTGTGGAGTTTGCATGTTTTCCCCATGTTGGCGTGGGTTTCCTCCAGGTCCTCCAGTTTCCCACACAGTCCAAACACATGTGCTATAGGAGATTGGATGAACTAAATTGGCCCTAGTGTATGAGTGTGAATGTGAGAAAGTGTATGGGTGTTTCCCAGTACTGGGTTGCAGCTGGAAGGGAATTCATTCCGCTGTGGCGACCCCTGATGAATGAAGGGACTTAGCCACACCTCTACAGGCATTAGTTTGCTGTGAGTAAAAGGTGAGGGGTGGATATAAAAAATAAACCCCACACCCTACTCAATATTTCATTTGAGTTGAAAATACATCCTCATACTGTAATAAAAGTCCTTTAAAGGGCACCTATGGTGAAAAATCTACTTTTCAAGCTGTTTAGACAGACATATGTGTAGGTATAGTGTATAGACTGTCATATTGTGGTGATATAAACACACCCAGTCCTTTTTTTTCAATTTAACAACTTTATTTACAACTTTATTCCAAATATTTACTTTGTATATACTGTAATAAACTCTTGGTTCCAACACAGGCTCATTCTGAAAATGTACTACTATATACATTTCTGGAGATCGTGAATTATGTAGCCAGAGGAACGGATGGCTGCATTTCCTCTTTAAAAAGAACGATACAGGACGGTATGACACTTTCCTTTTCGCACTTACCAGCTGACTGCTTACCTCCGTCTGGACGGCTTTCCTGCTGTTACCAGTTTGTCCAGTGGCTCGCCACGTACGTCAGAGGATTTGAGACACAGAGAGGAGTTGACCGTGACGATGGGGTTCGAGTCTGGTGAAGAACGGTTCCAGAAAGCAGGTAAGACAACAACAGTGGCCAAAAAATTCAATAAACAAGTAAATAACAGGATGAGAATGCGATAAAATCTAAAAAACATGGTAAAAATCAGACGAGGGCTTTTCTTTTTCTCGATTGCTTTTTTAAACACTGCGGTTGGGTTTAGGGAAGGGGGTGATCGGGTCATTTGGTGATTTTGAAAACACTGTCGGTTTGGTTTAGGGAAGTAGGATGGTGGGTCAGTTGATTGGTTGGTCAGTCAGTCAGTCAGTCAGTCAGTGGACAGCGGCCTCTGGTGGATTTACGTAAGAAGAACAGGCACGAAAGAAATTTGAGATCTGCAAAAGCGCACACAGCAACCTCTGGTGGATTCGCGAAAACAAAAACTCCAAAACGGACCTCCTGGGAAATATTTGGCGCTCTCCAGAAATGTATATAAGGTTACGTAATCAGAATGAGCCGGGGTTGCTTGCTTCATGTGCTTCCTACATTCTAAAAATGCTGGGTTGTTGTAATTCATTCATTCATGCATTTTTTTTTCAGCTTAGTCCCTTTATTAATCAGGGGTCGCCACAACGAAATGAATCTCCAATTTATCCAGCATATGTTTTACGCAGCGGATGCCCTTACAGCTGCAACCCCTCACTGGGAAACACCCACACACTCTCATTCACACACATACTGTACACTACGGATCATTTAGCTTACCCAGTTCTGTTGTAATACAGTGTTGGGTCAAATATTGACAAACCTAAACATTGGGTTAAAAGTGTCATTTCAATTTAATTGAAAAAATATTTAAAAAAAACATAAAGGTAAGCATACACTCAGAAACAATGCTGTTGTAACTCAACGTTGGGTCAAAAATGGACAAACCCAACAACCCAGTTTTTTTTGTGTGTGTGTGTGTGTGTGTCCCTGTACGTTGCTTTTGGAATGTTTGTTATTTGTGTTAGGCGCTGCTTTTTTCTAAATATGTATATATTTGACTGTATACTGTAAAAAAATGTATAATCATGTGTATAAATTGGTAAAACGTCTTAATAGTCTGCATTACACTCTAAAAATGATGGGTTGTATTAATCCAGCACTGGGTCAAATATGGACAAATCCAACTGTTGAGTTAAAAAACTATCACTTTAATTTAATATAAAACAATTAGCCCAACAAAAATGTATACTCTAAAAAATGTTGAGTTATTTATTTAACCCAATGGTTGAGTTAAAAATATTTGATGCTTTGTTGGGTTATTTTTAACGTTTATTGGGTTATTTATTAATAACTCAACCAGTTGGGTTAAATATTTTGGTGTTTTGTTGGGTGATTTTTAACCTTTATTGGGTTATTTATTTAATAACTCAACCAGTTGGGTTAAATATTTGTTGTTTTGTTGGGTGATTTTTAACCTTTATTGGGTTATTTATTTAATAACTCAACGCGTTGGGTTAAATATTTGTTGTTTTGTTGGGTGATTTTTAACCTTTATTGGGTTATTTATTTAATAACTCAACGCGTTGGGTTAAATATTTGTTGTTTTGTTGGGTGATTTTTAACCTTTATTGGGTTATTTATTTAAAAACTCAACCAGTTGGGTTAAATATTTGTTGTTTTGTTGGGTGATTTTTAACCATTATTGGGTTATTTATTTAATAACTCAACGCGTTGGGTTAAATATTTGTTGTTTTGTTGGGTGATTTTTAACCTTTATTGGGTTATTTATTTAATAACTCAACCAGTTGGGTTAAATATTTGTTGTTTTGTTGGGTGATTTTTTAACCATTATTGGGTTATTTATTTAATAACTCAACCAGTTGGGTTAAATATTTGTTGTTTTGTTGGGTGATTTTTAACCATTATTGGGTTATTTATTTAATAACTCAACCAGTTGGGTTAAAAATTTTGAATTTCAACAGTCAACTGATTTAACTGACACAGAACAGCTGTATTAATATGCATGCATAATGTTGTGTTTGCATTATAAGCTTTATTTAAGCTTAAACTCAAGTTTATTTTCTTATTTTTTTTTTTATCAAATTACCTCTCCGTGTCATGTTTTTTCTGTTCATTTTACCCACACTCTTAATTATTGATGATACAAAGTTTGTATTACAAACGTGTGCTTCGTAGCCAATCTATATTAAATGGATAAAAACGTTGTGTCTGGAACTTAAAATGTAATGGAAATGAAGTATTTTCAATATTTTTGAAAACTGTATGTTATTTATTTACACAGTCATAATTATAAAATGAATAGTAGTACTAGTAATAGTAGCAATAGTAATAACAGAATGGAAAAAAATAACATTTAATCAAAATAACCCGATGCATTGGGTTAAATTAAATCATATCTTTATATTATATTCTAGCATATTTATTGCGGTATATTATTGTAGTATTTTATATTGTATTATATTCATATTGTTGTATAATTAGTCATTCAAAATCATCCATTTGTGTAGCTCAGAGTTGTCATTATAATAATCATTATAATTTTATAATATAATCATTATAATATTAGTAACATTTGGTTTGTTTTGAAAGTGAATTTCTGATTAAGCACATACATAAATCATATTATATGCTTATAATATAATCTTAACTCACTCACACACACACACACACACACACACACACACACACACACACACACACACACACACACACACACACAGCTACTTTAACTCTAAAAACTGAGTATAGGTTAAAACAGGTCCAACAACATGCTTTCAGCTCCTGTGACAACTTTCAAAGTGAAACTACAATACCCACAATTCCCTGAGAGCCCAATTCACGCTTTTCCAGCCCAGTCGGCTTGACAAGAGCTTGAATGCAAGTGTTAATAATAAGCAAGACACTGAGGGGTTCAGACAACCAACAACAGCTTCACCTTCCCACAATGCGCGAACTCCTGGATCAACAGCAATGGCAGTAGAAGGTAAGACTTTAACACTTTTTAAGGACATGTTTGTGTGTTTTGAAAGACAACAAACAAATAAACACACACTTAGCCGCTTCCCCATGCATGCACAGGCGGGTTGAGGTTATGATTGGCTGCCGATCAGCCGCAGATTTTGCCCCTGCTTCTTCGCTGGATACTTATAACATAGAGATGGGCTTTACGACTGCAAATCAGCCTATTCATGCAATATAAAGATTGACGATCTGCATCATTCAGCATCTGCACGTCCACCCACTGATTCACATCATCTGAAGCACTGAGAGGAGCACAACACGGCATGTTAAGCTTCGTTTTAAAGCATTTTATTTTGTAGAACTGTGATTTTACGAGGTTTTTCCTGAGATGCGATGCGCGCTCCATTGAGGAGCAGTGGACGGGCGCGCGCGCGTTATTGTTATCAATAATAATAAGACCAATCAGCGTTCATAAGGCGCCTCTGTCAGACAGGTGTTTGTGTTTTTGGTATAATGATGTTAGGACAGTCTCCACACCTCATCGGGGGAATCCTCTGGATCCAAAACCCAATGCGAGGTATGTTTATCGGCTTTAATGATCCGTCGTTTGTCCAAACTTGTATTGATTGACGTGTTATGGATTGTAAACATTGATGCGGCTGATTGAGTCTGATGTGTGAGGTCAGGAATAATGTGATGATGAATTAACATCACTTAAGATCTGCATTTAGTGTCGTTAAATATTCAGTTGTGTACAGCTCAGACAGTGGTACACTGAAAAAATGACTCTTAAGATTTATGTGATGAAGTCTTAGTGAAAATAATAAAATGCAGGTATAGTTTACTATTTAAAGTAGCTATAATTAACTTCAGTATCATGTAAAATTACTTAATGTTTGACCTAACACTATAAAATAAAGTACATTAAAAGTTTATTATCTTTATTTATATTACTGAATTACACATATGCCTGATTTATTTACATTAATCAAAGTTATTAATTATTATTATTATTATTAAGGAATTTAGCTTTTACCAAATTAAGTAAATCTCATTATTTAGCCTACTAGTATTTTATTTTCTCTCTTTAATATTTTAACTTTGTTTTATACAGGGTTCAAACGGTCATGGACAAGTCATGGCATTTTGACTTGGTATTTTCCAGGCCTGGGAAAGTTTTGGGAAAGCAGAAAAACCCACAAAGTTTTGCAAAAGTCATGGAAATTAGTTTAACAAATATCTACTTAAACAAGTTAGTTTTTTCCTATTTTCTGTCCTTTTCTGCCAAAAACATGCTCTCACATAGAGCTACACGTTATTGGAAAATTCTGACGTTGCGATATTTCGTTTTGCTGCGATATTCAGTTGGTCAGAATTATTAGCCCCCCTAAACTATTAGCCCCCCTGTTTATTTTTTCCCCAATTTCTGTTTAACGGAGAGCAGATTTCTTCAACACATTTCTAAACATAATAGTTTTAATAACTCATCTCTAATAACTGATTTATTTTATCTTTGTCATGATGACAGTAAATAATATTTGACTAGATATTTTTCAAGACACTTCTATACAGCTTAAAATTACATTTAAAGGCTTAACTAGGTTAATTAGGGTAACTAGGCAGGTTAGGGTAATTAGGCAAGTTATTGTATAATGATGGTTTGTTCTGTAGACTTTTGAAAAAATATAGCTTAAAGGGGCTAATAATATTGACCTTAAAATGGTGTTTAAAAAATTAAAAACTGCTTTTATTCTAGCCGAAATAAAACAAATAAGACTTTCTCCAGAAGAAAAAATATTATCAGACATACTGTGAAAATTTCCTTGCTCTGTTAAACATAATTTGGGAAATATTTAAAAAAGAATTCAAAGGAGGGCGAATAATTCTGACCTCAACTGTATATATTGCGATATGAATATAATAATCACGAGATGATTTAAACAGGGAAGATTTCACTCATGTAGATCAACTGGGATAATTAAATCTTTTTCTATGCAGTGCATCAGCATAAAATATAATAAATTGCAAGGATATATAAACACGACAGGGCAAAAATAAACAGTGCTTTATGGTTTTCTAAGGAGTGTAAAAGTAATCAAATACAATGAAACGGAAAATAACATAGTCATCATTGTATAAATAACCTAAAAAAATAGTTTTGATAGTCTAATTTTGTGATGTGGCTATTGCGGATACACATATTGCAATATCGATGCTCAAACGATATATTGTTCAGCCCTATTCTCACATTATTAGTACTGTGTAAGCATTACCTAAATACATTTTCATTCATTCATTTTCTTTTCGGCTTAGTCTCTTTATTAATCTGGGGTCGCCACAGCGGAATGAACCGCCAACTTATCCAGCACATATTTTTATGCAGCGGATGCCCTTCCAGCTGCAACCTATCATTGGGAACTAAATACATTTTATATAGATATAAATATAAATTTCAAGAGTTCACACTTAGCTGATGATTGATTATAAGCAAGTTTGGCATGCTGTCCCGGGAGAGAGCCCTGAGCTCAAAAGGTCCTTGAGCCCCGGGCTCCCTCCCGTTGCAGGGCGAGAGGGGAGCACTGAGCTCAGGTAGATCTCGAGAACTCCCCCGCCGTGGTAATTGAATATCAGATAGTGCTTCTCTTGAGATAGATACTAAGTAGGGAGCAAGTCTATGAGTTGATTTAGACAATGATTTGGATTGCATGTTTTTTTTTTTTTTTTTTTTTTTTTTTTTTTTATCGGTGGGGAGGAAACCGGAGAACCCGGGGGAAACCCACGTGAGCACGGGGAGAACGGGCAAACTCCTCACAGAAATGCCTGCTGGTTTGGTAAAGCCTAAACCATGGACATTCTTGCTGTGAGGCCACAGTGCTAGGCACTGGGCCACCGTGTCACCCATCTAGGAAGGAGGAGGAGTAGGGGTGGAAGGAGGGGGGGTTTCTTCAAATCGAAGATGACTGTAGTAAGAAACCCTGGCTCTTTATAGTCAGAGTCAGGAATCGTCTGATTGGACAATCATGAGTGGTTAACGTGTAACCAGCCGTGTTCAATCATAATCACGTGATCCTCTCGAAATTAGTTTATGACTAAACTCCACTTAAGCAAAATAGATTGTTGACTGTTTTATGATAGGCTGTAATGCATGCACTGCTTTTCTTATTATTTACCACATATATGTAGACATGAAACATTAGGTCATCAATATTTACTTGAAGTTCTTGGAAAAGGCCTGGAATTTTAGTAGTAAAAATGACCCTGTTTATATATTTATGATGAAGTTTTTGTTGATGAACACGTTCCCAAAGTATAATTTTCAATTAAAAGTTATTTAATGTTACTAGGTTTATTTGCAATTGTTAGAAAACGTTTAAATATTGCAGCTAAATGAATACTAATATTTAACTCTTTCAGTTCATTTAATACATGAAGTACTTTGGAAATTCTAGTTATCCTTGACATTTACAAAAAGATGAAGAGATGATGCCAACCATCGAGGACTTCCAGGACAACACATACACTTAATACACAAATACACTACACTAAACATGTACACATAGACATCACCTACAGTATATGCTATAAAATTCCAGGTTAACTATGTCTGTATATAATAACTAGGGTCAGACGTAATCAGTGGACATTTTTTGCTATTTCTGCAGAGAATTTTGTAAAAAATCTGCGTATTTTGCAGAATTATTTTAGGATTATCATAACTAAAAACTTTTTATGGAATATAAAATAATACCTTTTTAACTTTTATTTAATGTTTACAATGCAAATCCAATTAGATTCAGTTATTTGGTAAACAAAGCAAGTCTCTCATACAATATATCTTCTAAAAGACAGAAAATATTACTGCACAAACTGAATTGTAAATAAATCATATGAACATTTTCATATTACTATTATTATATCACTATAATATCAGTGAAATTAATTTAATAACGGAATAAATATAATTGAACAAGTAAATACATAGACTTAGTGATGGGCTATTCTCCACGTGCAGATTCCATGTGGGCCTAATAATAACTTATATTTGATTGTAACTGTAACTTAATTTGATTGTAAAGCTGCTTTGAAACAATAATTATTGTAAAAAGCGCTATACAAATAAGCTTGAATTTAATTTAATTTAATATTACAATTTAAAAATTATGTTAGTAAATTAATTCAATTTTACCACACTAAAATGAAGTTATTTTTGTCAGTGTATTTTTTTTTTTTACTGATGTTGCACGATTTGGATGTTTTGAAAGTGAATTTCTGATTAGGCACCTGCATAAATCATTGATAAAAGCTCTCAGTGATTTCCTCTCTTCTTGCATCGGCGAGCGTTCATTAAACAGATGTGTGGATGTGACAATATTCCCCACAGCCCTGCATGTTTTCACTGTACAGTCCATAGATAATTTATGTAAAGTTGTTAAAGTAACCTGTCATTAAACAATCTCTCATGGGCTTTGCATCAAATGCTTTTTGGATCAACAGTGCAGTTGCATATTTACATTAAAATTAAATCCCAATAATAGGATTTTAATATAAGAATTCTATAATCGAGAGAAAAGAAATGAGACCAGTTTGTAATTTATATATAATTTATATATTGCAAAGTATTTTATTTTGAATATATATATTTTTAAATAATATTATATTTTGTTTATTCAGAAAATATATTTATTGTATATATTTAATAATTGTTTAATCATAAATTATTAAATTCTATATGATATTTACGGTAACTACGGTAGTTGTTAGCAGTGGCGAGGCTACATAAGGGCCAGGGTGGCACTGGCCCACTTAAATTGAAGGCTGGCCCACCCAGACAGAAATGTTTTAATTATGGAAAATCCTAAATAGAAAGCATGTAATTAATGTATGGAGAATTATGAATGAAATTTAATATTGATGATTAACACCGTCCAAAAATTGTAATTCTCCCTCCACTGCACGAAAATGGAAATGTCCAACGGTTGCTCCACTTTTTTTTTCTTTATTTGGCTTGATTTGACTGAGGCAGCGGCTCTGAAAACAAAACTGTCCAGCTGACTATTCTAGAAAGGAGATTATAAGTAACAAAATGAGTAGTGTGAGAGGTATGATAATTTCCAGTGTTTTCAGTATTAAATAAATCCCTTATTTAGCCGGTTTTTCATTGTGCCTAATTTTTCGGCGATTTTACACATTAACTTGCTAGAAATCTGAAAATATTAGCGGGACAGATGTTAATTATTTGCAGTTATTAAACATCTAAGCTTAATTCAAAATACTTCTGCCTGCTTCAGCTAATTTTAATAACGTGGGATAGAAAATTCAGAAGGAACATCTGTATTTTTGCTTTCACATATTGAATGATGAGATTTGCTGTCTATGACAAAGGGAATGCTTTAGCACTCTGGATGCATTTTTGTTTTTTTGGCTAAAAAGACTGATATACGATAGTAGTTGTAATGCACTTAGTTTAAGAGTAGGCACCAAGGTTCACCCTATTTCAACAGGGTCCACCAACGCAATCTTACGGCAATTCATAACTTTTTGATTTAGTGGCTAATTTGTATGAATTCGTACGATCTAGTTCGTACAATTTAGTACGATTTGCTCATCACCCAATGACGGTTAGGGATAGGGGTGGGGTTAGGTGCCACGCCTCCTTTTTAAAATCGTACATTTTCGTATGACTGTACGACTGTAACTTTTACGAATTTGTACGAATTAGCCACTAAACTGATGAAATGTAAAATACTTGCGTTTCCTCGTGAGATCAGGCTGGGTCCAACAGGGGTGTCGCTAGACCCAGTAAAAATCAGCAGTGCCACAGTAAATGCTTTGAGATAAGATTTACGTCATATGCAAGTGTGTTTATCAAGAGTGGTAATCCCAGAATAAAGACATAATTCTCTATGTGCAACCGAACCAATGCTGGTGAAAGCAATGTATATTAATCAAAAAGCAAACATAGCATGTGCGCAGAAAAAACCATACACGCGCGCCTCACGCACCGGTCCTGCTTGACGCTGACGCGCTGCTCTGCTCCCGAATTCCCGGTTATGAATATGCATGACGAAAAAATAGAATCAGAATCAGAAAGAGGTTTATTGCCAGGTATGTTCACACATACGAGGAAAACAGATAATAAATATATTTTAAAAAGTAGTGAATGCAAATATACAAATTGACAAGTGTATGTACTGGTATTTTACTAAATACGACATAATATGTGCAGCTGTTTTGTGCAAATTGGCATGTAAAGTGTGTTGTTAAATAAGTGTATGTGTGTATAAAAGTGTATAGCAAGAAGTGATGTTGGTTCCACAATTATTATCATCAAGTGTTCATGAGATGGATTGCCTGAGGGAAGAAACTGTTTCTGTGTCGGGCTGTTCTGGTGCGCAGTGCTCTGTAGCGTCCACCAGAAGGTAAAAGTTCAAACAGGCAGTGTGCTGGGTGTGAGGGGTCCAGAGTGATTTTGGCAGCCCTTCTGCTCGCTCTGGATAAGTACAGTTCTTGGAGTGTAGGGAGGGTTGTACCAATGATTCGCTCAGCAGTCCGAACTATTCGATGTAGTCGCGCCGCTCATGTATTGTGAAACCAGCGTAACAGCCTCTTGTGGAGGTGTTGGCACGCAGTGAGTTTTGCAAGTAGATTTTTTGTATGAAGCAAAAAGGAGGGATGATGAGTCAGGGAGGTAAATCTTAATAAACCTAATTCTCAGCCGGGTCTAAGACAACACACAACAGATAATTCTATAAAACATCTATATTTCTGTTCTATTAAATTGTCTATAGAATTTCATTCTAATGAAATTGAATGGGGTAAGAGTTATAACAATATACAACACAATACTTTCTCATACGCATTTGTACACAGCACCTTACAACCTGTATATTTATAACAAATGTGTATATACAATTCAACATCCAGATCTTTTTGACTAACTGCATCTCTGTTTAATGTTTATCGCCTTTTTCTTTTTCTCACACCATATTTTGTGTTGTCACTTTATGTACACTGGAAGCTTCTGTTGCCAAAACAAATTCTTTGTGTGTGTGAAGCACACTTGGCAATAAAACTGATTCTGATTCTGATTCTGAATTATTATTCATCCAAAAGATTTCTTAAATGATCTTCGCATCACTCCAGTTTAACATTGTCTTAAATTACATTGCATCAACATGCCAACTAATTCTCATTAGATTATAAGTAGACTGTTGGGTTGGGGTAAGAGTTAGTGTAAGTTGACATGTACTTGCAAAGTTTCTTATAGTCAGTTAAAGGTCTGTTGAAGGAGCAGAATCAGCAGATATTAAGCAGACAGTCTACTAATGCTCTAATGGAGCATCGAAATAAACTTTTTTTTATCTGATTACAATTCCATTCTTTAAATTTCTGTATAATAACATTTGTCTTCAGCATGTTTGCAGTATTGTAGGAAATGTTTATTTTGTATGCACGCTTTATTTTTATATACCAACTTCCCATAACATTGAGTTTTAAAGAGGACCTATTGTGCCCCTTTTTACAAGATGTAAAATAAGTCTCTGATGTTTTGTGAGTGTGAAGTTTCAGCTTAAAATACCACACAAATAGTTTTCTAACTCTCTGAAACTGACCCTTTTAGGCTGTGATGCCATTTTAGTGACTGTTGCTTTAAATTCAAATGAGATTGTGCTCTTTTCAAAAGAGGGCGGAGCTACAAATGTTTGTGTGTCAGCATAGTGGCAGATTCAAAAGCAAGACTAACCTCCTATGCCATGGGTGACCAACCCTGTTCCTGGCGATCGACCTTCCTGCAGATTTCAGCTCCAACCCTGATCAAACACACCTGAACCAATTAATTAGAACCTGTGGAGCGCTTGATAATTACAGGCAGGTGTGTTTGATATGGGCTGCAACTGAAAACTGCAGGAAGGTCGATCTCCAGGAATAGGATTGAGCACCCCTGTTCTATGCTAATGAGGGAGAGATGGGCACTAGTGGGCGGGGCTTTCCCCCTCTGATGACACGTACAAGGGGAGAATGTCAATCAAAGTGTTTCTGCAGACTGTTTTTGTCAAGTCTGATTATAAAAATATAAAATAATAAATTTTTACCATTAGAAGCTGCTTATATTCACAGATTGTTGCCACACAGCTGTGTTTAAAACCCTTATAATAGTGATTTTTGCGTAATAGCTCCCCTTTAAGCATTGTTTTGTTGATTATGTTTTGCATTGAGAGCCACTCTGCACCAGATCCTGTGGTTTGCACCCTTGTCTGGGCCAAAAGCTAGAATTACACTTTCAAAACTTTTGTAGTCAGCATTTTAAAGATGTCCCATCTCAGCAGTCGAGAGAATAGAGAACTTTTACATTAAGGGCCTGCACATAAAGTCATATACACAAGCAAACATATACATCGTTACACATAATGGACCTTTAGGGAGTGAAGATGGTTCAGTGGAACTCCTTAATCGTAAAATATATAGTATTAGGTTGCTGATTTGTTCCAGCAGAAATACAGTAGGTGCTTTCTAAACTCAGAGAAGCTAAACCGTAAGGAATATCTGTTAATGAACAAGTTCCATGTTTAGTTTGTTTTGTGTTTATTTCCGGTTGTGAATTGCATTATGGGATGTTGATCTCTGCTCTGTCCACTTTTGATATTAAAAATTCAACTCTACAGTT
The DNA here is from genome assembly GCA_903798195.1 of Danio kyathit. Classification (NCBI taxonomy): domain Eukaryota; kingdom Metazoa; phylum Chordata; class Actinopteri; order Cypriniformes; family Danionidae; genus Danio; species Danio kyathit. The sequence continues at coordinate 57,620,531 of LR812537.1, read as the reverse complement.
TAACAAAGTGACTTTTAGGGCTTACTCACACTATGCTATCCGAACCGTGCCCAGGCCCGTTTCCCGGATCGTTTGAGAAGTGTGAGTGCTCTGAATCGGGCTCAGGCACGGTACACTTGGCCGGCCCTGGCCCGGTTGGAAGAGGTGGGCCAGAGCGCGGTTCACTTGGGCTCAGGCGCGGTACGCTTACAGTGTGAGTACAAGAGTGCTTGAGCCTGAAACTGAAAGCAAGACGTGACTTTTAAAAGGGACTGTATAATATGGATTAATTAATCATTCGTACTGTTCAATGAACGCAAACTGTCGTAGATTATTAAAGACGCAAACCCCTCACTGCACATCAGCTGCACCTTCAGCAAACCTCCTAATTCCTGCAGCACGAGGACTTTATGATTGTTTATGAGCGTCAAAAGTGGCTGATCTGTTCGATGAAATATTAGACTGCGTGTCACCGCATATCAAACCACTAAAACAATATAACTAAAGAAATCTCCACTGTGCTGAGCGAGAGCGCTTACTGAGCAGCGCATCATCGATGACGTAAGCGCGCCCAGGCACGAATGTAATGTGAGTGCGGGCCGCCGGGGGAGACGGGAGGGGGGACAAGCGTGCTTTGGCCCAGTTCAAGGCAACTGTACATGGTGTGAGTACGCCCTTATTGACATTTCAGTAGCTTGAAATAATGTAATGTGTAAAAAATATTATATAGAGTAATAAGTGTGTAAAATAACAGAAAATGCACTGGCAGTTTATTACCAGGTTTCTGTAGCGTAATATACAACACCAACCCAGACAATATACAGTAGCACTGCAAACCAGTAGGGGTGAAACGGATCACTGTTGTTCCTTGATCCCTATGGATCACAACTTACGGTTCGGAGCGCACGTGACCCGCGGATTAATAATTTATTTTGAATTATTCGGTTAATCCAACATTTATAACCATTGCAGAGATCGCCTCCCGCGTCATTCAAATTGCGTGCATGAAATCATTTTGGCTTCCCTGTAAGATATAATGATGACGGGAAAAGTTGTGGCGGGACCTACTTAAATGCTTTCTTTGTCTTTTAATTTAACATGTTTTTGTCACTGCTTGTTTAGCCTGCATTAATGCATTCAGTGTAAAGCTGCAAAATTAAACATAAAAGATCGTGATCTCAATTCAAACCCGCGCAACATAAACGATAAATGATCATGATTTGCACATGTTTATTAATCCTTCATTCAAATCTGCATCGAGAGAGATTCAGTTTCACACTTTTTCAGTGAGTTACAAACAATTAAATAACACAGAAGTACTGGGAGAACAGTTTATAGTTCAGATATAAACACTGATGTTTATGGTAAGATTAAAATTACCGTTTAATGAAACATGACGCTGGTGAATTTGACGCTGGTGAAAGCAATTACATTGTGCAACCAACAGATGGCGACAAACAACCATCAAAATGATGTCACTGAATATGTTTTCAAATATTATACACCAATAATGAAACATCAAGTTTTATGTGTGAATTGTAGAATCATTAATTGAAGATAAATATGATCTGTTGTACAAGATGTTAGACTTCTATATTTAGCATTATCAGCAACAGTAGCAAAGATCAGATTTCATATTGAATACTTTTCTTTTTTCAGCTGGTTCTTTCTTGGTTTTTATTTTTATTAACATTACAGGTTCTAAATTCTGTTTGTTAAAAGCAATGTTTTTTTGCAGTAATATTTTTGTATAAATGGAAAGCAAATGACATTTGTCTCCTCACTTTTTTGCTGATTCAAAAAATGGTCCGATCCGTAACTCAAAAACCGTAGTGTGAGCCGAACTGCAAATTTGCGATCCGTTACGCCACTACAAACCAGGGTGGAACTACGGGGGAGCTAGTGGGGAGAACATTTTTTACTGTGTTATTTTGACATGGGGTTTTAGTATTGTGTAATGTGATCGTGAATTATTATGTGTAAGAGTGCAAAAATATCATTCATGCATGCATGATGGTGATTTAGGGCTGGACAATAATTCGATATCAATATATATCGCGATAGAATTTTTTTCAATAACGATGATATGATTTTTAAACCCATTTCCGATATTTCGATATAAATTTGCATATATATATAAATATATATATTATTATTTATATAAGATCTTATACATATATCACTTGTCACTGAATGACGTTCAGTGCTCAGCCGTCAGAAAGAGCGTGATCTGATGTCACTTACGTGATGACGAACAACACAGACACGCTGCCAGCGCTCAGCACAGCAGTTGGTTTAAGCTGCGCCGCAGAAAGTTTTAGCTACAAAATGAGTGCTCTGAATACAGATGTGAATGAACAAGCTTCCACAAGTAAGAATGCAGACGAAATAGTTGATAAGAAAGGAAAGACTAATGCAGTGGTGTGGAAGTGGTTCGGCTTTTTAAGTTCCGATAAACTTAGTTTCGGTGTTCTGCAAAGTGTGCCAGAGAGTGTAGCTGACTAGCGGCGGCAACACATCAAATCTGTTCCACCATTTGAAGCAGTTCCACCCCATAAAACATACTGAGAGTCAGAGTTCAGTAAAGTTAGCAACAGATTCGCAGATTCGTATTTTCCGGATCAATAACTTATGACCGAAACATTGTTCCTACACAAATAGCACATTTTTTTCAACTGTCGCAATGACCTTATTTTCCTAAAAATGAGCTTTCCTACGCGCTGGACGCAATATATTGATCTCTATGCGCAGGCGGCAAAGAGACCGATCCTTAGGGACTGTCTACAAAGAGCAAAACGCAAAAACCAATACTACAAAAGCTGTCAATAACTTCCCTCTAACTCATTATACTGCCATCAAACTCAGATCACACGTCACTGCTGTCATGCTGGTTAGACTACAACACTTATTTTTCTAAAAAACTATTTTGCATATTTTTTATGAATTTTTGAGCTTTATTTATTTGATAGTTTATTTCACATTTCTTGTTTGAATAGACTAAATACAAATAAAAAGTGAACAAATTTTTTTGTACTGTTTTTATTTAAAAAAAAAGTTATAAGAATCTGGAGGTATTATCGACTTTGCAAATTCACTTTGCAGACATTTGTAGGTACTGACATCCATTGTGTGCGCTCTTGGCAGTTTTTCCTTTCTTTTTAATATTGTCCATATCGATATCGGAATTATATCGTATCGACCGAAATAAAAAAATATATCGTGATATAAATTTTTACCATATCGTCCAGCCCTATGGTGATTTACACCTCACTTAACAAAAGAGCTAACTACACAAGCTATTCTTGCCCTGAGCATCAAGGTGTGGGGGCGCTGCAGAGCAAAGTCCAGAACGACTGACAGGCAGATGCTTTAATATGGACGTTGAGACAATAATATTCATTTTCCGAAACAAATGATGTGACGTTTTGTTTTATTTGCTTCATACAGTAGGCCAATACAATGTTCTTTTTTTTTTTTAACACTGTGACATTGCTGTAAACATGTTAGACAACAGTTGCACTTTGGTCCTGTCCATCCTCGAGTAACATGCCGGATCCGTTATCCCGATCTGTTCCGGCAATTCACAAATTAAGCACTGGCGACCGCCTATATTGCCTGTAGGATGGGCCGGCACTGCTTCGAAGGACCAGATTCTTGAATGAACCATTTCAGACGCTGAGACAAAAGAGCTGTTGAAATGCATATAATGAGGAAAAACGTGTTTGTCACATTCATATGGATGTAAACTTATTGTAGAAGATCTCAAAACAAAATAAGGAATTTTTTAGATAGCAACATTTATAATAGGATTATCTAAAGTGCTCATGCATTATCATCAGTGTGGATCTCATATCAGGCTGCGGGTGTTCTTGTGTAAACGCTTTGGCTTTTTAAAACTCTTGATTCTTCTTCATGATTGGTCATCAGGGACGTGACATATAAGCTGAAACCAAGCCTGAATGAACAAGACAGAGCAGCATTAGCCCGCTGGAGGCCTGCTCAGATTATGCTCTGCTGAACTCTTCGTCTTTAGTGGACGCTTTTCTGATTTTAGAGTGACGTCTACACATTATAGCACACTAGTTCTGTGTGTGTGATGGCATGCATGATACTGACATTATTAATCAGCAGAAATGGATGAATGGTTTGGTATATGGGTCATGCAACATTTTGGTGCTTGCTTTAAATTAAATGTGTAAAAGAGTTTTTTTTTAATGCATATTAAATGTTTACTGGTAACACTTTAGTTTAGGTCACAATTCACAGTATTAACAAACCATTAACTAACACTACTAGATTAATAAACTACTAATTAGCTGTTTATTTATAGCTAGCAAGGTAGAAGTTGGGCTTTGGGTAGGATTAGGGATGCAGTATAAGATCATACTAACAATGAACGGTAATTATCTTAATAATAGGCAGGTAATAACCAGTAGTTAATAGCATGAATTGGCACCTAAACTAAAGTGTTACCTAACTAAGGGCGTACTCGCACTATGCTATCCGAACTGTGTCCAGGCCCGTTTAACGGATCGTTTGAGAAGTGTGAGTGCTCTGAACCGGGCTCAAGCACGGTTCACTTGGCCTGCCCTGGCCCGGTTAGAAGAGGTGGGCCTGAGCGCGGTTCACTTGGGCTCAGGCGCGGTACGTTGCAGTGTGAGTGCAAGCGTGCCTAAGCCCGAAACTGAACGCGAGACGTGACTTTTAAGGGACTGTATCATATGGATTAATTAATCACTCGTGCTGTTCAATGAACGCAAACTGTCGTAGTTTATTAAAGACGCAAACCCCTCACTGCATGACAGCTGCACCTTTAGCAAACCTCCTAATTCCTGCAGCATGAGGACTTTATGAGCGTCAAAAGTGGCTGATCTGTGAAAATACTTTGTGTCACCGCATATCAAACGACTTAAACGATATAACTAATGAAATCTCCACTGTGCTGAGCGAGAGCGCTTCTCTTCCTAAACTGAGCAGCGCGTCATCGATGACGTAAGCGTGCCCAGGCCCGAATGTAATGTGAGTGCGGGCCGTCGGGGGAGACGGGAGGGGGGACACGCGTGCTTTAGCCTGGTTCAATGCAACTGTACATAGTGCGAGTATGCCCTAAATTAAATGACAACATATGTGAAATAATGTTCAGATATATATTTATTTACTTATAATAAATGACAATTAAATGAGATAAAGCATAAATATATACAAATTAAATTATAACGTATGTGAAATAATATTCAGATATATATTCATGTAAAATATCAAAACATGCTTATAACCATACATAATAAATAACAATTAATTGAGATAAAACATAAATGTATACAAATTAAATCCTAACGTATGTGAAATAATATTCAGATATATATTCATGTAGAATATCAAAACATGCTTATAACCATACATAATAAATAACAATTAATTGAGATAAAACATAAATGTATACAAATTAAATCACAACGTATGTGAAATAATATTCAGATATATATTCATGTAAAAAGTCAAACTACTTATAATCGATCATAAATATATTACATGCAACATTAATTGTATTAGAATTCAGATTATTTAAAACCTTTTTTAAATGTCGTCATAAATTGATTGTTCTAAATGTGCCTGAATTTTTTTTTTTTTTTTGCTCTGACGTAATATTGTTATGGTGAATTACATTTTTTCCATTGTATTTCCTAAATATTGGTTAAAATGGGTGATGTTTTTATTATTTTGGGTTTCGAAAAAGAAATTAAAGTTATTTTAATGTGTCCTTGTTTACATTGTAACTATTAATTTAACTACTGTGTAATATTAATTATTGCACGCACTTAGTGTTTAGTATGGAATTGTTTGCATGTAATAATAATGTTCTTCGTTCCCACCTTTCTGAATTGTATTGCATTGATAAGTTATGAGTTATAAGATATACGATATGAGTTATCACAATATAAGACTCATTTAGTTGTGCGTACACTCAGTAGTTAAATATAAGTTAATGTCCTCTATGTTACCGGTTGAAATTAGGTGGCGATAAGTTCTTAAATTGCAAAAGAGTCTTAAAGGCCTTAAAAGGTATTGAATTTAACTCTCTGAATCCTGTATATACTCTGAATTAGGACTGCACGATATTGGAAAACTTTTACATTGCAATATTTTTTTTTCTCTGCGATATACTGTATATTTGGATATAATTTTACCAGATGACTTAAATAGCTTTATTTGCAAAGTCAATACCTGGATTTTGTAAGGGAGTGGGATATAAAGTTTGCATACACTCTAAAAAAAGGAACATCACCATTTTGTAAAAAAATGTCTGTTGGTAAATCATACTAAAAGTTTACTATTTTAGGTCCGTTAGGATTACCTAAATCATTTACATTTGCTAAATGCCAGAATAATGACAGAATTTTTTTATTAATTTCTAGACAGTCAAAAGTTTACACACATTTCCTTGGTATTTTTTAGCTTTGCTTTTAACCTGTATAACTTTGGTCAAATGTTTTGGGTCTCCTTCCACAAGCTTCTCACTAAAGTTTGCAGGAATTTTGGCCCATTCCTCCTGACAGAATTGGTGTAACTGAGTCAGATTTGTAGGCTGTCTTGCTCGCACAAGCTTTTTCAACTCTGCCCACAAATTTTCTATAGGATTGAGCTCAGGGCTTTGTGATGGCCACTCCAAAACATTCACTCTGTTGTCTTTAAAGCACATTTTAACTAATTTGGCAGTATGCTTAGGGTCATGGTCTGTTTGGAAGACCCATTTGTGGCCAAGTTTTAATTTCCTGGCTGATGTCTTGAGATGTTGCTTCAGTATTTCTACATAATGTTCTTTCTTCATGATGCCATCTATGCTGTGAAGTGGACCAGTCCCTCCTGCAGCAAAACAGCCCCACAACATGATGCTGCCGCCCCCATACTTCACAGTTGGGATGGTGTTCCTAGGGTTGTAAGCTTTCCCCTTTGTCCTCCAAATGTAACACTGGTCATTATGGCCAAACAGTTCAATCTTAGCTCCATCAGACCACAGGACATGTCTCCAAACATTAGTCTTTTTCCCAGTGTAATTTAGCTAATTGTAATCTGGCTTTTTTGTTGATTCTGGCTTGTTGATTTTCCCATGTTGTCACACAAGGAAGCAGTGTGTTTGAGGTTTTCCTTCAATACTATTCTACAGTTGTGCCTCCAATTAACTCAAATGTTGTCAATTAGCCAATCAGAAACTTCCAAAACCTTGACACCATCATCTGAGCTTTTTCAGAGGCAGAATAATCTTACTGTATGTAAACTTGACTTTCAAGAAAAGTTATAACAATTTCTCAAACAATATCTCTCTCATTATTCTGCTGTTAAGCAGAACAGAAACAAATGTGATAATCCTAACTTACTTAAAAGAGGAAAAGTTTAGTCACATTAACATCTGACTTTTATTAAATGGTTATGTGCCTTTTTATACAGTGTATGTAAACTTCTGGTTTTAACTGTATGTATGTGTGTGTGTGTATATATATATATATATATATATATATATATATATATATATATATATATATATATATATATATATATATATATATATATATATATATATATATATATATATAAATTACAGTATAAATAAACACAATTGAGCAAATATTAAAGTGAAATAAACCGTGCTTTATGGTTTTTTGGAGAGAGCAGCAGTATTCAGGTACAGAATTTGAATAATCAAATGTAAAACAACACTGCATAGTCTTCCCCATATAAATAATTTTTAAAAAATTAATCTTTATGAAACTTCTTTATACACTACTAAAATAATTTAAACTATCTTCAAATAATCAGTCACAGGCCTTAAAAACACAAGCATATGATAAACTTCACTCTACTACTGTTCAATTCTGCAGTGTCTCTATAATCTCATGTGTTTTGACCTGTGGTTTCTGGTCATCTATAATCTGAACATTGCATATCTTGCGATGTGACTATTGCGGAGGCATGCATATTGATGCTCAAACGATATATTGTTCAGCCCTACCTTGAATACATTATAATCAGGTTGTATTAGTTGAAGTTAAAGTGTTACCTAATTATATGCATTAGACTTTTATTGTTTTGATGCTTAATCCCCTTCTCATCTTTGACCCATATTAAAAACAAGCAGTGCTCATGAAATCTGTGCCTCCATTGTGCATCATTTTCTGATAGAAATGCACTGAAATGGCCTTGTGACGGAGCGCTCACAGGCGCAGGGGATTTTCAGAGACATTAGTATTCTCAAACGCCTGAAACTGACTGGAGATCAAAACATTAAGAGACTCCCACCCGCTGCAGAAAGACTGATGTGCTGCAACACGCTGCTAATATATGTGCGCAGCGCTGAAGAAACTGTGGAGAGATTGCATGTTTCAGACTACACTTCTGAAGAGACTCTCATCTTTGATCTAAAGCATGGACAAGCTATATTACAAGAAGATTTTTCTGCTTTTGGGCTCACTGTATGAGATAGGGCTGCAAGATATTGGATTAAAAACTGACATTGCATATTTAGATTTATGTATTGCGATATTAATATAATATGACAAAAGATGACCCAAATATATCTCCTTGGAAAGAATTGATAATTTTACATTAATTGGGATTATTTTGTAGGGGGAGTACATAGAATATTATGCATAGAAGACAACAGTTCTACAGAGCTTTCGAAAAGTATTGATAGCACTATTTCCACATTTGTTTATGTTACAGCCTTATTCCAAAATGGATTAAATTGATTTATTTCCTCAACATTCTACACACAATCCCCCATAATGACAATGTGAAGAAAGAGTTTTTGAAATTGTTGCAAATTTATGAAAAATAAAAAATCACATGTACATCAGTATTCACAGCCTTTGCTCAATACTTTGTTGATGCTCCTTTGGCAGCGATTACAGCCTCAAGTCTTTTTGAATATGATGCCACAAGCTTGGCACACCTGTCTTAGGGATTTTTGCCCATTCCTCTTTGCAGTACCTCTCAAGCTCTATCAGGTTGGATGGGAAGCGACGGTGTACAGCCATTTTCAGATCTCTCCAGAGATGTTCAATAGGATTTAGGTCTGGGCTCTGGCTTGGCCACTCAAGGACATTCACCGAGTTGTCGTAAAGCCACTCCATTGATATTTTGGCGGTGTTCTTTGGGTCATTGTCCTGCTGGAAGATGAACCGTCGCCCCAGTCTGAGGTCAAGAGCACTCTGAAGCAGGTTTTCATTCAGGATGTCTCTGTACATTGCTGCATTCATCTTTCCCTCTATCCTGAATAGTCTTCCAGTTCCTGCTGCTGAAAAACATCCCCACAGCATGATGCTGCCACCACCATGCTTCACTGTAGCGATGGTATTAGCCTGGTGATGAGCGCTGCCTGGTTTTCTCCAAACGTAACGCCTGGCGTTCACTCCAAAGAGTTCAATATAGTCTCATCAGACCAGAGAGTTTAGTTTCTGATGGTCTGAGAGTCCTTCAGATGCCTTTTGGCAAATTCCAGGCGGGGAGTGTCTTCCGTCTGGCCACTCTACCATACAGGCCTGATTGGTGGATTGCTGCACAGATGGTTGTCCTTCTGTAAGGTTCTCCTCTCTCCACAGAAGAACGCTTGGGCTCAGACAGAGTGACCATCGGGTTATTGATCACCTCCCTGACTAAGACCCTTCTCCCCCGATCACTCAGCTTAGATGGCCGGCCAGCTCTAGGAAGAGTCCTGGTGGTTCCAAACATCTTCCACTCATGGATGATGGAGGCCGCTGTGCTCATTGGAACTTTCAGAGCAGCAGAAATGTTTCTGTAACCTTCCCCAGCCTTGTGCCTGGGGGACAATTCTTTTGTCTTCATGCTTGGTTTGTGCTTTGACATGCACTGTGAACCCTGGGCCCTTATATAGACAGGTGTATGCCTTTTCAGATCATGTCCAATCTACTGAATTGACCACAGGTGAACTCCAATGAAGCTGCTGAAACATCTCAAGAATGATCAGTGGAAACAGAATAAACCTGAGCTCAATTTAGAGCTTCACGCCAAAGGCTGTGAATACTGATGTACATGTGATTTTACAGCTTTTTTATTTTTATTAACTTAGCAATAATTTCCAAAACTCTTTTTTCACATTGTCATTATGGGGGATTGTGTGTAGAATGTTAAGGAAATAAATCAATTTACTCCATTTTGCAATAAGGCTGTAACATAAAGAAATGTGAAAATAGTGAAGCGCTATCAATACTTTATGGATGCACTGTATATATAGAAGACTATAGAATACAAAAGACATGTCACTTGTATTTTGAAAGTGTAATGGTCAGTATGGCAAATGAAGCCCCGCCTTCTATTAAATTAGCCAATCATTGATCGCGATAGACTGATAATTTCCTGGGGGAGGGGCTTGGTTCAGGTTTATGACAGTCTCAGCAGTTGTTATGAATCCTATGGGATCAGCAATCGCACTTGAATCTCACACAATCTTCCCACAATGCATTCTATGGTTAAATTTCAGAACTATGGGGATGTCAATGTGGCTTCATTTCCAGATTGTTAAATAGGCCCATTTTCTGTGTCTGAAAACCAAATGTAGGTCACTAGTTTGCATACAGCTGATTCTCACTGTGTTTAAAGAAGAAGGTCTGCAGAATACATAATGCTCAATCTAGAAACATCTCTTGTTTTATTCTGTAAAAACTATTGCTTATAGACGTTCACAGCTGTTTATGTCTGTGAAAAAAGTATTAGCAGTATTAGAATCATTCATTCATTCATTTTCTTTTCGGGTTAGTCCCTTTTTTAATCTGGGATTGCCACAGCGGAATGAACCACCAACTTATCCAGTATATGTTTTATGCAACGGATGCCCTTCCAGCTGCAACCCATCACTGGGAAACACCCATACACTCTCATTTACACAAATACACTATGGACAATTTAGCTTACCCAATTAATCTGTACCGCATGTGTTTGGACTGTGGGGGAAACTGGAGCACCCGGAGGAAACCCACACAAACCCGGGGAGAATATGCAAACTCCACACAGAAATGCCAACTGACCCAGCCGAGGCTCGAACCAGCGACCTTCTTGCTGTGAGGCAATCATGCTACCCATTGTGCCACCGTGCACCCAGTATTAGAATCAGTGTATCTGAAATTTCTGAAATTTCGATTATTGGGCAAAGGTTGATCCATATATTGATGTTCTTAAAAATGAATAATATTAAAATATAATACAGTAATTATAGTAAAATATTATATAGCAATTGAAATGTGACCCTGGATCATAAAACCTTATATTGCAGGGGTAGTTGCATGACAATATCCAAAAATACATTCAAAATTATTGATTTTTATTCTATGCCAAAAAAATCATTGAAATATTAGCTAAAGCTCATGATCCATGAGGAAATCTTCTATTTTAAATATATTAAAACTTATTTTACTTTTAATTGTTTTTTTATGGCTCAGTGGTTAGCACTGTGGCCTCACAGCAAGAAGGTCGCTGGTTCGAGTCTCGGCTGGGTCAGTTGGCATTTCTGTGTGGAGTTTGCATGTTCTCCCCATGTTGGCGTGGGTTTCCTCCGGGTGCTCCGGTTTCCCCCACAGTCCAAACACATGCGCTAAAGGGAAATTGATTAACTAAATTGGCCGTTGTGTGTGTGTGTGTGTGTGTGTGTGTGTGTGTGTGTGTGTGTGTGTGTGTGTGTGTGTGTGTGTGTGTGTGTGTGTGTGTGTGTGTGTGTGTGTGTGTGTTTGTCACTGATCCATAGATGTAGAAAAGTGATGTAAAATTATAATTTTCGTATTTCATAAAAATATTTGCATACTGACCACCGGGAAAACTCCTGATTATAAATATATATAAATGTTTACATATTTATGGCTCCGGATGTCCAGTCCTCCATTGCATATTTGGTCTCGCATTCATTTCAAACGAGCGCTACCCTGTACTAAAATGGCGGCTCGATTGACGCATTCCTTCCAATAGACAACAATAGTAGGCGTAGGTGACATCTAATGTAAATATCTATGTCCTGCTTTCACTTCTAATGGTAACGGAGGGAGCGATTCGTTTGTGAATGAATCTCCATTGTGAACGACTCGTGTGAACCATCGATCTCAATGTGCATATCCACCTTTCTGATCTAAATGGTGTATAACATTTGTAATATTCAATACTTTAGGGTGGACAGTGTGCACATTGAGGTCATTTACTTTACCCGTTACTTCACTTAGCCGACAATAATACAAGTTTCTGGCACCGCAATGTCTTGTTGTCATATTTTATTTACATTTTTGCTGGTTTTATTCAACATAACTAGCATAAGCCTAGTGTTTAGTGCGAGTTTGGGCTACCTTGCCTTATAGTCAGTGCAGTCAGTGACTGTATTATCATCAATAACGTTACTTGTTGAGCACAAAAGTTCGTAACATACAAAATCATAAAAAACGAAATCTTCCCTATGAAATGTTCAGCCTTTATGCTTTGTTTTCTTTGTTTGCTCAATATTACAACCGTACACAGCGCTAAAGTCCAGCATCTTTACATTGACTTTAGTCTTGACTAAGTGTAGTTGAATGACATTTGTCCTGGGAGCCTGTACCAAAATGGCAGCGGTATTGATGCAACCTCATGGCCCGTACGCGATATCTGATGTATATATCTATGATCATAAATATGAACAACACAGGATGTAAGCGCTATTTTAAACCTATACATAGGGCTGGGCGATTTTTTTTTTTTTTTCCGATTAATTCGAATTTACGTTTTAAGACGATTTTATTTTTTATAAAATCGAGAAATCGCGTTTTTTTTTTTAAATTTTTTTTTTTTAATAAAAATATTAAAGCCGCTTTTCCACTATCGTGCCAAACCGTTCTAAACTGTTAGACAACCGTGCTGAATTGTGCTGATTCTGTGTGTTGATGTCGCGGCTCTGTTGATGAGCTAGTACCACAGCTGTTTTAGCGGAAGCGCGCCAGGGCGGACTGACCATTGGGAACACCGGGACATTTTCCCGCTAGAGCAACAACAGCCCCGCTGCCAGGGCAACCGCAGTCAGCCAGCCAGCTTCGCTAATGTTTCCCGGCGCGTCGTGCTGTTGTTCGCGTCCCCGCAGCCGTCTGTCTCTCCCGTGCGAGGAGAGGAGACGAGGCTCGACAGGCGGAGGTGTGGGTAACCAACTTAACTTTCTAGATAGCTTTTAGTCACTTTGGCCCGCTCACCCATCGCTCCACACACACACACACACACACACACACACACACACACACACACACACACACACACACACACACACACACACACACACACACACACACACGAGGAAATAATTGCACCTAATTCAAAGCCCAGACGGCTGGTTTTGCATATTATACCCACGCACCACCTGAAGGATGGTTACGGCGTGTTGTAAATGTCGGTCACCGCAGAAAGTCAAATCTTTCTTTAATCAGGTACTGTATGAATTAAATCATAACCCATATATGCACCAATAAACAAGGAAAATGAATGAATGAATAAAATAAATATGGATTCTTAAAAGTCGGTATTTTCTAAAACGTCAAGCAGATATTTGTCTATAGCTCGTTAGTTATTTATGAAGACAAAAAATAATTAAAATAACAAAAATAAAAACTATAAAATTACAAAGATAAAAAGAGCAGCATTTTGCTAAATATAGTCCTTTATATCCTGATATGCTGTGTGTTGTTTCATTCGTTTTTTATATTTAACTTGATGCATTCGTTATTTAATGTTTGAATACTGAAATTGTTTAAATGGTTATATTTTACCATCAAAATGTAGTATATTTTATATCATTACCAACTTCTGATATAAAACCGCTGTTATTTTATTGATTGTTATGAAATAATTTAAGTGCTATATTTTATATTAGTGAAAGTGCCCGCTCACTTTGACAAGGCCTGTCTAAATATATATTTCTGCCTTGCCACTAATACAGATAAACTATTGTTGCATTATCATTGTTTATTTTTCTGTTATGTACAGAGATTTGAAATATTTATTTCCCCCCAAATCCTTTTCAATCTTCAAGTTACATTTTGGTCATTTTCTCTCCAAATAAAATTTGCCCAAAGCTGCACAACATATGACCTGCTGTGACTTCTATTGTAGCTATGTTTAGCATCCCTATATGAGAGAGTGCCATAACCGCGTTTAGTCACACGGTTGCTTTTCTTTTACAAGTGAGCATGAAAAAACTAGTTTCGGCATTTATTTAAATTTAAATGAACAAGGTAAGCTGGTAAGGTAGTTACACAGTAAAAAAAACGAAATCGAAATCATGAATCGGTCAAACTTTATGAAAAAATCTAGATTTTTTTTTTTTGCCATATCGCCCAGCCCTACCTATACATGAATAACATACCAGAGTGGTAATCTAACTATACATATACATATTTAAACTACACACTTAACCTAAGACAGACTATACAAGTACTTTTACATAAGACAGAATAATATTGTGCAGGATGTTATGCAAAAGAGGCATTTAAGGTTGAAGTAGTGCAATATGATTTTGTGGTACATTCAAAGGTAAACATTGTTTTCCTTAAGTCCTTGTAAGATGGAGTTTAAGTAAAGTGTGCGGTGCTTATGGAGAGAAGAGCGTTTCTACAGGTGGTTTGTCAAACCCACTCACCTGTGTTAGGCACACTCAGAAATGCTCAATATTTTTTTCTAGAGATATGGTACATGCATGAGTATTTACTAACATGAACAAACAATGAGCAATACATGTAGTATTTATTAATCGTAAATAAAGTTGTTCATTGTTAGTTAACTCACAGTGCATTAATATTATCAAGCATGAATTTAGATTTAAATAATGCATTAGTAAATGTTCAACTTAATAAATGTGATGCAAGTATTATTAGTTCATGTTAATAAATACATAAGCTAATGAAACCTTGTTGTAAAGCTCTTCAAAGTGAGCAGGACAGTGAGCTGGAAATGCTGTCTCACCCACTGGAGGATCAATATGGATTGCTATTTATTCACTCCTCACAGCTATTTTTACTTTAGAGAGTCGACGCTGGAGGGAAGGGATAAAGATAGTCGGTCTAATTTAAGCTCTGATTAATATTCATCTGCGTTGAGGCTAGAAAAGCTGGCTGCTGTTGTCATGCTCCTGTTTTTTGGGGGATATTACCTGATTAATTTGCTGTAATTGAAGGATTTTGACGTTATCAGCTCTTCTGGTGAATCGTTGGCTTGTAAAGGACAGATTGATCTGATACTGAGCTTGTTATCTGACTTTTGTCAGTCGAAGATGCTGATTTGGCTGAAAGTGTTATTTTTTTTTACTCTTTTTCTTTGTGTGATTTAACAGTTCATTGGTTTTTATTGGATAAAAGTTGCATGCAAGGTCGAACGATGTGACTTATGACAATCATATATTATGATATATATAGCTGATGGTAAAATTATTAGCCTGGCTCTATTAAATTTTAATAATTTAAAAAAAAAATTCCCAAGTGTTTTGCCATGGGATGCCTTTGCCTAGTTATTTTTCAAGATACTAGTATTCAGCTCGGCCGGTATGATGGCTCAGTGGTTAGCACTGTAGCCTTGCAGCAAGAAGGTCACTGGTTTGAGTCCCGACTGGGTCAGTTGGCATTTCTGTGTGGAGTTTGCATGTTTTCCCTGTGTTGGCGTGTGTTTCCTCCGGGTGCTCCGGTTTCCCCCACAGTCCAAACACATGCGCTATAGGGGAATTGATTAACTAAATTGTCCATTGTGTGTGAATGAGTGTGTATTAGTGTTGGGCCAATAGACGATGCCATCGTCCATGGCCGATGGCCGATAGACATTACGATGCTGAGCCGGCATCGCGATCCATCGCCCTGCCCCCGTCGCAAACCCGCTCGTGAAAAATACACACTCATAGACACTCAGTATAGTTGTTAAACGTGATATTTAATTAATCTTGTCTTTATCCAGGGCTTAATTTGTGCCGGAACACGCCGGATCCGGATCTCATTTTACCGATCTCCCTCCTCAACCGCCCTCCTCCCCTGTCCACTGTTTATTTTCACTTTGTTCCGCGACTCCCCAACTCTCTTCACTTTCGTCCGCGACACCTCAGCGCCGCTCACTTTTGTCCGCGAGCAACCCCCGCGCCGCTCACTTTCGGCCGCGACACCCCTCCGCCATCCACCGCACCAAACAAATGACTGACACGGATCACTCTGCCTACTCATGCCAGAGTCCCGCGGAAAAAGTGATTGACAGGTGGTAACTTTTGTGTAACTTATCTTTACTTATTTATGAATTGGTTAAGGATAACATAAAGACCAGGTAGTTGAAACGGTAGGCTACAAATAATTAATTCTTATGAATTAATTAATTATTCATAAATAATTTATTCACCTCCGCCTATGAAGACGATGCCATCGTCCATCGCGATGTTTCACATTAGACATCATACGATGCTGAATTGGTCAGCATCGCCCAACCCTAGTGTGCATGGGTGTTTCCCAGTACTGGGTTGTGGCTGCAAGGGCATTTGCTGCATAAAACATGTGCTGGAATAGTTGCCGTTTTTTTTCCTGCACTGGAGACCTCTGATAAATAACCCAGGTAGCAAAGAATTCTGGTCCAGATTTGGCATAAAGCTGGCATACAGCATGGTGGCCAAACATGGCCTGGGTTTGGCAGAGGTGGCACCGTCTTTAAGGTGGCACACAAGATTTGGGCCAGATGTGAAATGTAGTATTTGGCCCAGATGTCTTGACCCACATTTAAAATACATTAAAATAATTTTTGAGTAAAGAAAAAAATTCTACCATTCAGGTTTCGTTAAGAAAAAGCATGCCCATAGTGTGCCTAAAGCGCAATGCTTCATTGGTTTATCAATTTCATTGCAATCGTGACACACCAACCTATCTGGCCCAGTTTAGGCCCAGTTATGAGTTATTAACTTGGCTGTGACTTGACCCAGATATGGTCCATGTTTGGCCCTTCTCTGGAAGCCAGACTTGGCCCAGTCATGTATCGTATTTCACTGCAGCATGTGGGCCAAGCAAAACCTAATTGTGTGGGCCAGAGCTGGGCCAGAGAAATTTTGTTATGTGGGAGGGGACTAAGCCAAAAGTGAGTGAATGAATGAGTGAATGAATGAATAGCATCCAGCTTAAAGTGCAATTTAAAGGCATAACTAGGTTAATTAGGCAAGTTAGGGTAATGAGGACATTAGGAGGTCATGCCATGATGGGTAAGCGCCAATGATGGGAATTTGGCCAGGACACTAGGGTCTCTCACTCTTCACTCTTTACAAGAAGTGCTATGAGATTTTTAATGACCACTGAGAGTCAGGACCTCGGTTTAACATCTCATCCAAAAGATGGCGCTTACTGACAGTATAGAGTCCCCTTTACTTTACTGGGGCATAAGGACCCAAACAGACTGCAGGTTGAGTGCCCCCTGCTAGCCTCACTAACACCATTGCCAACAGCAACCTAGTTTTTCCATGTGGTCTCCCATCCAGGTACTGACCAGGCTCAGCCCCTCTTAGCTTCAGTGAGTAACCAATCTTGGGCTGCAGGGTGATATGGCTGTGGCTATATAAATATAAAAACACTGGATGCAGCACTGGATAATTAAAATACAAATATTAAATCATCATTAATCATTTTACAACATTAAAGTACATTATTAATACCATTTTAGTAGCTAAAATGCAGGACGGAAAAAAATATATAAAAAAAAGAAATATATATATTTTAAAACCTTCATTTACAAATTTCAGATTTTAGATCCAAGATTTTTCCATGCATTTAAAAATTGTACCATAAATGGATATATGAGTCATTATGTGTGTAGTTTCATATTAAATTTAATTCAGATTATTAACATACTATAAATAACATACTAGAGAAAAGTGATTTTATAAAGGCGCCATCTGAAGGAATTTTACAATATCAGAATCAGAAAGAGCTTTATTGCCAGGTATGTTCACACATACGAGGAATTTGTTTTCTTGACAGAGCTTCTACAGTGCAACAGAATTACAGAGACAAGACTAAAAAACAGATAATAAATATATTTTAAAAAGTAATGAATGCAAATATACAAATTGACAAGTGTATGTACAGCTATATTACTATATACAACATAATATGTGCAGCTGTTATGTGCAAATTGGCATGTAAAGCGTGTTGTTAAATAAGTGTTTATGTGTATAAAAGTGTAAAGCAGGTAGTGATGTTGGTTCCACAATTACTATCATCAAGTGTTCATGAGATGGATTGCCTGAGAGAAGAAACTGTTTCTGTGTCGGGCTGTTCTGGTGCGCAGTGCTCTGTAGCGTCGACCAGAAGGTAACAGTTCAAACAGGCAGTGTGCTGGGTGTGAGGAGTCCAGAGTGATTTTGGCAGCCCTTCTGCTCGCTCTGGATAAGAACAGTTCTTGGAGAGTAGGGAGGGTTGTAGCAATGATTCGCTCAGCAGTCCGAACTATTCGACATAGTCTTCGGAGGTCGGATTTGGTAGCTGAGCTAAACCAGACAGTTATTGATGTGCAGATGACTGATTCAATGATGGAGGTGTAGAACTGTTTCAGCAGCTCCTTTGGGAGGTTGAACTTCCTCAGCTGACGAAGAAAGTACAGCCTCTGTTGAGCTTTTTTGACAATGGAGTCAATGTGAGTGTCCCACTTCAGGTCCTGAGAGATGGTGGTGCCCAGGAACCTGAATGACTCCACTGCTGCCACAATGCTGTCCATGATGCTCAGTGGGGGGAGAGCAGGGGGGTTTCTCCTGAAGTCCACTATCATCTCCACTGTTTTGAGCGTGTTCAGCTCCAGGTTGTTGTGACTGCACCAGACAACTCCTTAACCTCCCATCTGCAAGCAGACTCGTCACCATCCTGAATGAGGCCGATAAATGTGGTGTCGTCTGCAAACTTTAGGAGCTTGACAGAGGAGTCTTTTGAAGTGCAGTCATTCGTGTACAGGGAGAAGAGCAGTGGGGAGAGGACACACCCCTGGGGGGCGCCAGTGCAGATTGTGTGGGTACTGGATGAGAATTTTCCCAGCTTCACCAGCTGCTGCCTGTCCATTAGGAAGCTGTTGATCCACTGACAGAAAGCCGAGCTGAAGTCAACAAACAAGATCCTCACATAGGTCCCTGGTCTGTCTAGGTGTTGCAGAACATAATGCATTGATTGATCAGATTGAAAGATCTTGCATCACCTTTTAGTAATGTTATTTTTTTTTTGTACACTGAATGATTATTAAGAAACGGTTATGCTTGTAAACGTACAAGTGTTCTCGTGAATATAGCCAATGCTGCTGATATAGCATACAAGGAGACCTATTATACCCCTTTTTATAAGATGTAAAATGCAATTTATAAGCTCAAAATAGCACACACATGATGTTTTCTAGCTCACTGAAACTGACCCTTTTAGGCTTTAATCGTAATTGTGGTGTTTTGGTGACTGTCGCTTTAAATTAAAATGAGATTGTGCTATTATCAAAAGAGGGCAGAGCCGTATGCGCCTATGTGCCAGCATAGTGGCAGATTCAAAACAGGACTAACGTTGTCAGTGCTGGTCAGGTGTGCATGTGTGCTTCAGTGTCAGTGTGTGCGTCATGCTTCTGTCAGTCTATGGAGACTCCTGTCGCTGTTCACTTGTGCTTCATCTAAAACTCCACATCTATAATCCTCTTAGTCTATGCTGACATTATCTTCAGCAGCTCAAACACACTATTGGCTAATGGACAGACGGATGCTTCTCACTGAGGGCTGCTGTTTATGCTAATGAGATGGAGAGATGGTCACTAGTGGGCGGGGCTTTCACCCTCTAATGACACGTACAAAGGGAGAATGTCAATGGATGACCGTTTATAAAAAACAGAATTAATTCATGTTTACCATTAGAAGCTGGAGATATTCACACACTGCTGACACACTGCTGATGAATTATGCATAATAGGTTCCCTTTAAAACATAAATAAATAAATAAATAAATAAATAAATAAATAAACTAGATAGAGTGTCTTAGCCGAGGATTGTGTTGCCGACTGCAAGTTCCTGACCCTGATGTCTATTGTATGGTATGCTATTTCACCAATAGCAGGAACTACCAAATATCAGTTTTCACTTTCCTTGGTTACTTTTGCTGAGGCTACATATCAAATTTGCAAACCTAGGACTTCATAAATGATTACAGCGAGCAGACTCTCCTGAATGACACACAGAACAAAAATAAAACCGAGCGCAATGACAGCTTCTCCTTTGTGGATCTTGAATAAGTTTTAAAAAATAAGAAGTGCACAGTCCCGATGGACAAATGCCAAGCACCAAACCCCTTGTTTCTCTAACAAGTCACGAATCCTTTAAAATAGGGTTTCGAAATGCTTTCAGAGTTCTTGCTCCTGATCAAATATTTATATCCGTCTCAGTACTTCGCATTCATATTAACTTGCAACACTTTCTATTTATAAGACCTGGACTGTGTAGTGTTTTGTCTGCTAAGCACGTTATTAGTAGGTCAACATTGAGGATATTTTTAGTGCCAAGTTGTGTCTATATTTAAAGTGGGTCATTACCTTTATGTATTCAGAGTTGATATTTGTTGGATGCATTTTGAAGTTTGCTGGAGCAAAAGCAAAACACATTAATGCTTGAGAGGTGATGTTATTCAGTCTTAAAGGGCCATTCGTTCATTTATTATCCTTCAGCTTAGTCCCTTATTTATCCGGGGTCATCACAGTGGAATGAACTGCAGCTATTCCAGCATCTGTTTTATGCAGTGGATGCCCTTCCAGCTACACTCCAGTACTGGGAAACACCCATACACACTCATTCACTCACACACTCATACACTACGGCCAATTTAGTTAATCAATTCCCCTATAGCAGCATGTGTTTGGACTGTGGAGGAAATCGGAGCACCCGCCAACCCCACGCCAACACGGGGAGAACATGCAAACTCCACACAGAAACGCCAACTGGCCCAGCCGGGACTCGAACCAGCAACCTTCTTGCTGTGAGGCCACAGTGCTAACCACTGAGCCACCGTGCTGCTCTTAAAGGATCAGTTCACTCAAATATTAATCATTTACTCATCCTGTGCTTGTTCACAACTAGTTTAAATAATTCTGAATGAGCAGTCATTGACTTCAATAGTATTTTTATTTTATTTTTGGTTCAGATTTGTTCATTAGTTATTCAGAATTTTTTGGTTTGTGTTCAAAAGAAGAAAGAAATTCATAAATGTTGGATAAATAGTGAGGTAATTTTCATTTTTGGGTGAACTGTCTCTTTAAATCTTGTTTAAATTTTCAGATTGACTGAATCGCTTCATAAGCAATGAGCCCACATGAAAAAACTACTATAGTAATTCAGAGTAAATAACTACTATAGTGTTTTTGCCATGCTATAGTAAAATAATTTAATTAAGCTGTTGTGGTGATTCTATAGTTGCTCCTATATTTTATCTTTAATGGGCATAAACAAAAAATCTTTTAAAAGTCAAAAATGGTTTTCAATGACAATTGCGAATGCTTTTGGACATGTATCAATTGCTTTTCAAGTCTCTGCTGTTTATAACATTATCGGTAACACTTTATTTTGATGGTCCATTTGAGTATTAGTAGACTGTCTGCTTAATATCTGTTGATACTGACATTTAACAATCCTTCAACAGACATTTAACTGACAGTAAGAAACTTTGCAAGTACATGTCAATTTACACTAACCTCAACCCTAAACCCAACCTAACAGTCTACTTATAATCTCATGAGAATAAATTGACATGTAGATGCAATGTAACTTATATTCAACTAACGGACCATCGAACACATTATCACATTATCACTTGCTTACCACATTATCATTTGCTTATGTCATGTCAGTCAACATTAACTAAACTTGTGGATGCTGAATAGTCATTCCAAATAAAACTAATAGTCCTCATTTCATTACTGGAGTCATTACATACTAAAATGTTGAACTAGTTGTCAAAATCTGTCAAGAAATTTTTTTTAACAATTTAAACCTTTTTTTTTTCCTAAAAATGTCTCCTAAAATGAACAATTTGATGAGTGATTTACAGACCTGTGTATGTTGTAGGTTCAGTTCCAGTATGTGCTGCAGTATTGTTTACAGTTGTGCACAGCTCTACCCAAAGGGAGTTTATGTTTGTTGTAAATAAGGGTGTGTTTATTCTTCTGCACAATGCTGTAAATAAATTAGAATTGCAAAGAGCAAATGCAGTAAACATGTGAAACATTCATATTCAGTGTCTTGTACTCAGATACCTCACTAAATGCAGTGATGTCTAACTTTACTGTAGTTTTCAAATGGCTGTGCTAATAGTATATAGTGCTGTCTTGAGCATTTTCAGGAAGAGTCACCAAAATCTGACTTTATTGCATTGGAAAACATTTACAGAGTAAAGTGTCATAATGAAAACATGACAAAGCCATTTGACTATCTTGTTCATAAACAATGGTGTCAGGACTTTTCATCTTGATGACACTGACACTTTCATTGACATCAATACTTGCTTTTGAGGAATGAGCTCTCCATTTTGGGCATGTGATGCGCTTTTGCAGGTTATCCTCTAGGTTTTGCAGTTTGTACTAGTTGTTTTGAGAAATGCATGAACTGTTGTGCAAACGTAAATAGTGTTGTGAGAAATGCACCAAAGCCACTGAGAAAAACTGTAATACTAGAATATGCTGGTGCATTTGTTAACAAAGAGTTGTAAACACTATAATTAGTGCTGCACAATATATTGCTTCAGCATCAACATCAAAATGTGATCATTCGCAATACGGATATTTAATGAGATGCAAAATTTACATTTGCATGTGTTTTTGAGGACTGTGTATTTTTTTTATTTTTTTTGTATAAAGAATCATATTTGTATAAAGAGTTATAAGAAATTGTACAGTTTGTAACTTTAGTAATGATTTTATTGAATTATTTTCAGCAATGGCAAAAGCACACACATCCTTTACTCAAATAAATGTACAGCAGGGCTATTCAATTAGTTTGTCACGGGGGCCAGTTCATGAAAAGCATCCCAAACGAAGGGCCGGAGAGATATGACTTGCAATATAAATGATGACACAACTGCATTTAAGAGCCAATGATGTATTTTTGCTCCTTTAGACACCCACGTTGTATTTGTCTACATTAAAATGTTAATATATTGTATTTTGAAACTATATAATATCACTGCATTGTACAATAAGTTTTTTTTTAACAAACATTCAAATGTTGTATTTCACAGCACAACAAAATCAGTGTATTGCTGAAGTAGGCTTCTTCTACTTTCAGATACGTTCATATGTTGTGTTTTGAACTGCATAACAATTATGGATGCAACAATTATAGATTTTGGTTGTACGATTATATAGTGTGAAGAATAATCAGTGTTTCACAGTTATCACGTCTAATGTAAATTTAAGCTTTATATTAGCTAGATTTAGATCTGGACATCCCTAACTAATATTAAAAAACCTTTAAAAGGCATTTTCATTAGTAATAGTTTTTATGCTGAAGGTTTTTCTGTGCTTATAGGGCTACACAATTTAATTATGTGTGTGTTTATAGAGAGGAACGGGAGAAAATAATATAATAATAATTGTTATGAAGGTCATACATACATAATCATTTTAATAATAGTTCGTCTAACAAGCGCGTTGCTCCGCTTGTGCCCGCATATTGGCATATATTACGACATAACAAACTTGCGCGCGGGAAAGACGTGATATGGGAACGGGCCGCGGCTATAGTTATTACAGTGTGCGTGCGTATTAGCTTCGGTGGACAAGCTCGGAACTTTAAACTAGCGCACAGTTGGCAACTTGGCTTAACTTTGTTCAGCAGTTTCGTTTCGTGCGGCAGAACAGAAATGCAGAAATGCGGCTTAGAGAAGCCTTTACGATTAATTAACCATGACGAATTAAAGTGCAGTTAATAGTGAAATCGGTTAATCGTTGCATCCCTAATAACGATATCAGTGCATTGTACAAAAGACCTTTTCTACAAACATATCACTGTCAGGTGACTCACGCTCTGCGCAGCTCATGCTGTATTGAACAGACGCACGTCACTTCATATAGCGGCCGTTTTTTGACTGAACTAAATTTATTCTTGATGTCTTGGTCACACTATTTGGAGGGCCAGAACAAATTGCCTCGGGGGCCGGGTTTGGCCCGCGGGCCGCCAATTGAATAGCCCTGATGTACAGGTACTCATGTTTAAAATGACTCTGGTAAAAGTTGAAGAACTGACTACACTTTTGTACTCAAGTAAAGAAGTGAGGCCTGAAATATGTACTTAAGTGAAAGTATTCATACTCCTACCTGTTTTAGTTTCATGGTGGTAGAAAGGACAGATATCTGTGTAAAAATGTAAGGAGTAAAAGTAAAAAGTTGTCAGAAAAATAAACAGTGGAGTAAAGTACTGATACCAGAAAAAGCTACTTAAGTACAGTAACAAGGTATTTTACTGCTTACTTTCCATGTCTGATTATTTTTATTATTATTATTCAATTTCTGTACATGAATATACTTGGAAAATGATAAAATGCTGTGTATTTTTTTCTTTACTGTATCTATCTGTGTTTGTTGATATATGTTTATTATGTTTTATGCAGATGCACTCCCACTACAGTATCATCCCAATCAATCTAAAATGATCAATTCTTTCCAAATTAAGGTATTCAAGTCACCTGGTGAAATTCATACACAACTATAATGTATACAGAATAAACAACTCACTGTCGTATGTTTCAAAAACACTGGCATTTACTATAAATTACTTTAGTATTTTAGTAGTTTGTAGATTGATTCTCCTACAACAGAATCATTTCAATCGATCTAAAATGATCAATTCTTTCCAAAAAAAAAAAAGATATTTGAGTCACCTGGTGAACAGAATTACTGTCTTTATGAATAAATGACTCATTGACTCAAATGATTCGTTCAAAATAGCTGATTCATTGAATTTATCTTGATTAGATATCCACAATTGCTCAATCATTTTCTTATAGGGAATAGTAAATCGGGGTCTCAAACTAATCTGCCATCTGTATGAATGGATCAGTGAATCGTTAACTCAAATGATTCGTTCAAAATAGCTGATTCATTGAATTTATCTTGATTAGATATCCACAATTGCTCAATCATTCTTTTATAGGGAATAGTACATCAGTGTTTCAAACTAATCTGCCATCTGTATGAATGGATCAGTGAATCATTGACTCAAATGATTCGTTCAAAATAGCTGATTCATTGAATTTATCTTGAGTAGATATCCACAATTGCTCAATCATTTTCTTATAGGGAATAGTAAATCAGGGTCTCAAACTAATCTGCCATCTGTATGAATGGATCAGTGAATCACTGACTCAAATGATTCGTTCAAAATAGCTGATTCATTGAATTTATCTTGATTAGATTTCCACAATTGCTCAATCATTTTCTTATAGGGAATAGTAAATCAGTGTTTCCAACTAATCTCCCATCTGTATAATTGGATCAGTGAATCACTGACTCAAATGATTCGTTCAAAATAGCTGATTCATTGAATTTATCTTGATTAGATTTCCACAATTGCTCAATCATTTTCTTATAGGGAATAGTAAATCAGTGTTTCCAACTAATCTCCCATCTGTATGAATGGATCAGTGAATCACTGACTCAAATGATTCGTTCAAAATAGCTGATTCATTGAATTTATCTTGATTAGATATCCACAATTGCTCAATCATTCTTTTATAGGGAATAGTACATCAGTGTTTCAAACTAATCTGCCATCTGTATGAATGGATCAGTGAATCATTGACTCAAATGATTCGTTCAAAATAGCTGATTCATTGAATTTATCTTGAGTAGATATCCACAATTGCTCAATCATTTTCTTATAGGGAATAGTAAATCAGGGTCTCAAACTAATCTGCCATCTGTATGAATGGATCAGTGAATCACTGACTCAAATGATTCGTTCAAAATAGCTGATTCATTGAATTTTGCTCAATCATTTTCTTATAGGGAATGGTAAATGAGGGTCTCAAACTAATCTGCCATCTGTATGAATGAATCAGTGAATCACTGACTCAAATGATTTGTTCAAAATAGCTGATTCATTGAATTTATCTTGATTAGATTTCCACAATTGCTCAATCATTTTCTTATAGGGAATAGTAAATCAGTGTTTCCAACTAATCTCCCATCTGTATAATTGGATCAGTGAATCACTGACTCAAATGATTCGTTCAAAATAGCTGATTCATTGAATTTATCTTGATTAGATTTCCACAATTGCTCAATCATTTTCTTATAGGGAATAGTAAATCAGTGTTTCCAACTAATCTCCCATCTGTATGAATGGATCAGTGAATCACTGACTCAAATGATTCGTTCAAAATAGCTGATTCATTGAATTTATCTTGATTAGATTTCCACAATTGCTCAATCATTTTCTTATAGGGAATAGTACATCAGTGTTTCCAACTAATCTGCCATCTGTATGAATGGATCAGTGAATCACTGACTCAAATGATTCGTTCAAAATAGCTGATTCATTGAATTTATCTTGGTTAGATGTCCACAATGATGGAAGTAAATTCATACACAACTATAATGTATACAATATAAAACAGTTCATTATAGTACGGTTCAATAAGACTGGCAATAACTATAAACTACTTTAGTATTTTAGTCTTGAACCCGGCTCACCAGCAGTGCCCTTGGATCCCGATTGGATTCGCTGATGTATTGAATTCAGTAGACCTATGCTTTGTCTGTCAGGACAGGGCCTGATATCCGTATCCAATTCCAGAATTAAGGTGACCTACTTTACAGAGCACAATCCCTTTATCTTGGACGATGGCTTAAAATTGAGGAAGGGGGCCAAGTTTGGACGCTTTTTCTTGGCTCGCATATGGGACAATTAGCTCTTTCTTTTTCACTCTTTCTCTGTAGGTCTTCAAAGTGCTCAATTAGAGATTTAGCAAGCGTGTAACAAGGAGTCCACTGAGAAGTAGACCCCGCTGATCTGAAAGCTGCTCTTCAGAGTTTTCTGAGCAAGCGTTATTGAACTTTCTGCTCCGATTTCAACAGCGCAGACCTGCATACTAAAGATCTGTCTGGCGGATGAAGTTTCACTAGTTGAGTCAGTCATATTTAATTACTTTGCATTTTAACTCTTCAAGTTTGATATTTGAAGGATTCATTTGTTTTATTTGTGGCCTGTTGAGGGTTGATAAACTAGTGAATCTTATTGAGAGAGTCATTAAATTCAAATGATTCATTTGAAGCAGATAATGATTCATTGATTTTGATTAGGTGTCCAAATTTGCTCACTCAGTTTTTAATGTAGGGATAAATAAACAAGGCGTTCGAACACCACCACTGTCTTTATGAACAGATGATTGAATCATTGTTTCAAATGATTCAATCAAAATTGAAAAATTCATTGAGTTTATCTTGATCAGATGTCCATATTTGCTCACTTGCTAGATTAAGATTAGTAAATTAGGGTTTTGAACTAATCTGCCATCTTTATGAATGGATGATTGAATCATTGACTCAAATAATTCATTCAAAATGGCAAATCCATTGAATTCATCTTGATTAGAGGTCCAAATTTGCTCACTCGATTTCATGTATGTAATAGTAAATAAGCCCTCCAAACAGAGTTAGTGTTTATGAATGAAAAAATGAATCATTGACTCAAATGATTCATTCAAAATAGTTGATTCATTGAATTTATCTTGATTAGAGGTCCAATTTTGCTTACTCCTTTCCATGTAAAGAATAATAAGTGAGCCCTCCAAACAGAGTTACTGTTTATGAAGGAATAAATGAATCAATGACTCAAATGATTCATTCAAAATAGTTGATTCATTAAATTTATCTTGATTAGATGTCCAAAATTGCTCAATCGCTTTCATATGGGAAGTAGTAAATGAGGGTTTCAAACTAATCTGCCATCTTTATAAATGGATCATTGAATCATTGACTCAAATGATCCATTTCAAAAAAGCTAATTCATTGAACTTGAACTTGATTTAGGTGTCCGAATTTGCTCAACCACTTTCATGTAAGAAATAGTAAATGAAACAGAGCTGCTTTCTTTATAAATAATTTGTTAAACCAATTAATAAATTCAAAACAGCTGATTCTATGAACTTACACTTGGTTTAGATGTCCAAATTTGCTCAACTCTTTTCATGTAAGCAATATAGTAATTGAGGCTTTCAAAGAGACTTACTGTGTTTATGAATGAATAATGAATCATTGACTCAAATGATTCATTCAAAAGAGTTGATTCATTGAATTTATCTTGATTAGGTGTCCAAATTTGCTCACTCAGAAACAAATTAATCAAAAACTAATTTATTGATGATGCACTCCTGGTAAAACAGGTACACTGGGATGGTACCTTTTTAAAAAGGTGCAATTTTTTGTGCTTTTTATTGCACTTAATTTAATCTGAAGTGAGTTGCAAAATTTCATGATTATGTAAATATACATGCACATGTGCTTTGACTTTATTCTCAGTAAGCTAAGGGTTGAAATGTGCATGTGTTGATATCTAACTCCGTCTAAAGCGTGAGGATCCTGGTATATTTGCACACCTCATCGACGTCTGAGATGCGCAGTTAAAGGCCTGCGGTGCATTTTGACCTTTTTAAAAGCTTTCCTAGTGAGACGGACGGACAACAATTCAGTATGTTCATCTCGCAGCATCCTTCTGACACCAGGAGCTTCATTAGGCTGCGCTGAAAATCTTGTGCAATATTTAACTGTGATTTACAGTGTGCAAGCAAGGCAAGGAATGCATACAAATGATTATAATTTACTTGGAGGATGGTGGATTTGATGCAGAACAGCAGTGATTCCACATTTTACTGTAATTTTTTTTCAGTTTGAGTTGTTATTTGCAGGGATTTCTTTTAAATCTTTCTCATTTCTAATTTTCTAGTTTAAGCAATAATACTCAGTATACTGGTGGCTTATTACCTGCCAATTATTAAAATATTAGCTGTTTATTACTGCTTATTAAACACATATTCTGCATGATCTTATTCTACATCCCTAATCCTATTTAATACTTAATCCAAACTACTACCCTAATAACTATTAAATATAATAAGCTGTACATTAGTAGTTTATTGCAAAAGTCATAGTTAATGGTTTGTTACTAGCAAGAATTGTACCTTAACATAAAGTGTGACCAATCTTTCTAATTGTCATTTGTTTTCAGGGACCAAAAAGATAGCACATTTAGTATAGTTCCATGTATAAAAACATTTTACTGTGAAACATTGGTATTACAAATGGGTCTCATTCATTCATTCATTCATTCATTTATTTTTTGTCTGCTTAGTCCCTTTATTCATCAGTGGTTACCACCGCTGAATGAACCGCCAACTTATTCACCAAATGTTTCCCTTCCAGCTGCAAAACCAGTGCTGGGAAACACCCATACACTGATGAAGACCATGTAGGTCGAAACGTTGTGTTTGAGTATTAGCCTATTAAAGACTTTTTTAAAGCTAAAGTGGCAGTGTTGCCGATTTTTTTTTTTTTTTTTTTTTTTTTTTTTTGATCTTTTAAACACCCATACACTCTCACATTCACACATACTCATACACTATGGCCAGTTTAGTTAATCAATTTCCCTATAGCGCTTGTGTTTGGACTGTGGGGGAAACCGGAGCACCCGGAGGAAACCCACGCCAACACGGGGAGAACATGCAAACATCACACAGAAATACCAACTGACCCAGTTGGGACTCGAACCAGTGACCATCTTGCTGTGAGGCCACAGAGCCACCATAATCTAATTTGTGTTTATTTGTTTTTAACATGTTTTGTATTTAATAATTTTAATGACATTTATTATACTTGATTCCTAAATCATATATATTTAAAACATTTTATAATTTTTTTGGTTTTATTCTGTTGTATTAAAGTGTTTTTCCCATTAAGAATTTAAAAAATAATGTTTATAATATTAATTAAACTACTTATTAACTATTTTAACAATGTTTTTTAAGCATTTTCTTCAAACATTTCCATGCATTCTTATTAAATTGTAATTATAATGTCTCTAAATATTTTATTTAACATAAAAGATACAATAAAATAAAATAGAAAATAAAAATAGAATAGAATATACTGTGAAAAAAAAAATCTTGCTCTGTTAGACTACACCTGTTATTTACAAATATTTGAAAAATAATTAATTTCTCAGTGCGATGTAAATGGGACGCTGACAAGGAAGTGCGGATCCAAATGCAGGTTTATTCAACACAGAATATTCAGGCAAGCAACGGTCAACACACACTGTAAAAAAATTTAAGTCCGTACAACAACAAAAATAAAAATCCTTATTTCCTTTTTGCTTTTTCTTGTTCACTCAACTTTTGAAAACATCAGCTGCCCTGACCTAAAATTATTTGTCAGTAATACAATAAACATTTAGTTGGTTAACATAAGATTATTAGTTTTCTGGAAAGGTGAACCACTTTTTAAGTTGTGCCAACTGAACATTTTTTGTCTGCAGAACTGGAATGCCTGAAGTTGAGTGAAAAAAAACATAACCCTTATTTCCTTTCGTGTACTCAACACTTTTTTTTCACCTTTAATTGATAGGACAGTAGAGAGTATAGACCATTTCAATGTGGTCATGTCATTGGCCCATGAACATTTCCTGCTTGACGTTAAACTATTTCCTAACTGTAACAAGAGGCAATTCAATCATAACTTGATTTTAAATCAGCCGTCATAACTCTATTTATCAATATGTGGACCTTTTTGGATTCTCAGAAGCAATGAAAATTAAAAATGTAAAACAGGAAATCCGTTAGGACCATTGTTTTTGTTTACATCCCTCAAAATGGTCTATAGAGAGGAAAGCGTGGGGAAAGGAGAGAGGGAAAGGATCAGCATAGGACCTCGAGGTTGAAATCGAACTCAGGTCGCCGTGAACACCATGTGCCATGTGTCTACACACTAAGACCCAATCCCAATTCTATTTTTGTACCCCTACCCCTTGGAATGGCTTCAGAATTTACCCCTAAGAAATGGGACAGCACTACAGCACCTGCACAAGTCATCATATGTCATCACGATCTCTTGCTTCATATGAGATCAGACGATGGCGACTGCTGTAGTTATTCCAGTTGCTTTATTTTTTGGTATATTTTTGCGGATACCCTTTCAGCTGCAACCCAGTACTGGGACACACCCATACACACTCACATTCACACACACACTTATACACTACTGCCAATTTAGTTACCTATTATTTACCTACACCGCATGTCTTTGGACTGTGGTTGAAACTGGTACTTTTTACTTTTGTACATTTTTGATGCTGTACCTCTTTACATTTACTTAAGTACCAAAGTGTAGTCAGTACTTCTACTTTTACCAGAGTCGTTTTAAACATGAGTATCTGTACTTCTACTTAAGTAAAGGATGTGTGTACTTTTGCCATCTCTGCCTATTGACAAAACACTGCAGAACATTTTATTACATCTGAAAGTGAACATTAGTCATTTACTTCGAATCCTTCTCAGAGTAATACTGATGATACTACAGAAGTAAGAAAATCCTTTAGTGCAGTGTTTACGAATAAGAGCAGCTTAATTTGCAGAATCTCTTTTCTTGGGTGACAAAAGTCATTCACAGAACTGTTGAACAACACAGAGTCTCGAGTACACGATAATAACTGTAATGTTGGTGTGAATACCGCTTTAATTCCACCAGATGATAAGCTCAACAAGCTGTGGATGTGAACAGCAGCCTGAGGTGTTGCGTAACGGCTCGTCAAATGAATCTAAACCATGATGACATCTGCTGAACAACATTACTGAGAGAACCACTGATATAACAGCAGAACAAATCACTCTGCTACAGTTTACTGAGATGCTGTTGCTGAGAATGCTGTGGATATTCAACATGCGGGCTAACTCCGTTATATTCATTTTCATATACCATATACCATGTGTTTTTTTTTCTTTTTGCATGTTTTTTTATTTTGCATGTTTTTTTTATTTTGCATGTTTTTTTATTTTGCATGTTTTTTTATTTTGCATGTTTTTTTGCATGTTTTTTATTTTGCATGTTTTTTTATTTTGCATGTTTTTTATGTTGCATGTTTTTTTATTTTTGCATGTTTTTTATTTTGCTTGTTTTTTGCATGTTTTTTTATTTTGCATGTTTTTTATTTTGCATGGTTTTTTTGCATGTTTTTTTTATTTTGCATGTTTTTAATGTTGCATGTTTTTTTTATTTTTGCATGTTTTTTATTTTGCTTGTTTTTTGCATGTTTTTTTATTTTGCATGTTTTTTATTTTGCATGTTTTTTTGCATGTTTTTTTTTATTTTGCATGTTTTTTTATTTTGCATGTTTTTTTTATTTTCCATGTTTTTTTATTTGCATGTTTTTTTATTTTGCATGTTTTTTATTGTTACTATGTTTTAGAGCATTGCTAGTATATTTTTAATGTTACTAGCATGTCTTAACACATACAGTAACTAGCTTTATTGACATGTTTCAATGTGCTGTTAGCATATATTGAAACATCGGCAACATGTTTGATTATTTTGATACCATATTGTAACATTATGCGTGCATGTTATTGACATTTTTAAACACTGTTTAATATTTTACCATGTTGTTAACATGTTTTAGCACATCTTTACAATACTTTAACATTTGTTTTAAAACATTGTTATTTTACATTTTAAAGTGCTTTAGCACATTAGCAGATTTTGAAACGTCGCATATTTTAGCTCATTGCTTGCACATTTTATCATGCTGCTATCGTATTTTAACAATTTGCTAGCATGTTGTTTACATTTTTAACGTTTTATAATATATTGACATGCTGCTAACACGGTTTAACACTGCTAGCACATTTTGTTAAAAGTTTTGACCATATTGTTTGTATGTTTTAGCACATTTAGCTTGTTTAACGTTTTAAATCATTGTTAACACATTTAGTCATTTTGCTACTATATTTCAACGTATTGCTAGCATGTTGTTGACATATTTTGAAACGCTGAAAGAATGTTTTAGCTCATTGCTAGCACATTTGATAATTTTGCTTCCATATTTAAATATTTTGTTAGCATGTTGTTGACATTCTGAAACATCCACAGCATGTTTTAGCTCATTGCTAGCACATTTAGTCATTTTGCTACCATATTTTAACATATTGCTAGCATGTTGATATATTTTGAATCACCGGCAGCATGTTTTAGCTCATTGCCAGCACATTTGATAATTTTGCTTCCATATTTTAATATTTTGTTAGCATGTTGTTGACATTTTGAAACACCGACAACATGTTTTACCTTATTGCTAGCACATTAAGTCTTTTTGCTACCGTATTTTAACATATAGCATGTTGTTGACATGTTTTGAAACACCGGCAGCATGTTTTAGCTCATTGCAAGCACATTTAGTCATTTTGCTATGATATTTTAACTAATTGCTAGCATGTCGTTGACATTTTAAAACACTGGCAGCTGTTTTAGCTCATTGCTAGCACATTTGATAATTTTGCTTCCATATTTTAATATTTTGTTAGCATGTTGTTGATATATTCTGAAATACTGGCAGCTGTTTTAGCTCATTGCTAGCACATTTAGTCATTTTGCTACCATATTTCAACATATTGCTAGCATGTTGATATATTTTGAATCACCAGCAGCATGTTTTAGCTCATTGTCAGCACATTTGATAATTTTGCTTCCATATTTAATTATTTTGTTAGCATGTTGTTGACATTTTGAAACACCGACAACATGTTTTACCTCATTGCTAGCACATTAAGTCTTTTTGCTACCATATTTTAACATATAGCATGTTGTTGACATGTTTTGAAACACCGGCAGCATGTTTTAGCTCATTGCAAGCACATTTAGTCATTTTGCTACGATATTTTAACAAATTGCTAGCATGTCATTGACGTATTTTAAAACACTGCCAGCTGTTTTAGCTCATTGCTAGCACATTTGATAATTTTGCTTCCATATTTAAATATTTTGTTAGCATGTTGTTGATATATTCTGAAATACTGGCAGCTGTTTTAGCTCATTGCTAGCACATTTAGTCATTTTGCTACCATATTTCAACATATTGCTAGCATGTTGATATATTTTGAATCACCAGCAGCATGTTTTAGCTCATTGCCAGCACATTTGATAATTTTGCTTTCATATTTAAATATTTTGTTAGCATGTTCTTGACATTCTGAAACATTGACAGCATGTTTTAGATCATTGTTAGCACATTAAGTCTTTTTGCTACCGTATTTTAACATATAGCATGTTGTTGACATGTTTTGAAACACTGGCAGCATGTTTTAGCTCATTGCTAGCACATTTAGTCATTTTGCTGCCATATTTTAACAAATTGCTAGCATGTCGTTAACATATTTTGAAACACTGGCAGCTGTTTTAGCTCATTGCTAGCACATTTAGTCATTTTGTTAACATATCTTAACATACTGCTAGCATGTTGTTGATATATTCTGAAACACTAGCAGCTGTTTTAGCTCATTGCTAGCACATTTAGTCATTTTGCTACGATATTTTAACAAATTGCTAGCATGTCTTTGACATATTTTGAAACACTGGCAGCTGTTTTAGCTCATTGCTAGCACATTTGATAATTTTGCTTCCGTATTTTAATACTTTGTTAGCATGTTGTTGACATATTTTGAAACACCGGCAGCATGTTTTAGCTCATTGCTAGAACATTTAGTCATTTTGCTACCATATTTTAACATATTGCTAGCATGATGTTGATATGTTCTGAAACACTGGCAGCATGTTTTAGCTCATTGCTAGCACATTTGGTTATTTTGATACAGTATTTTGATATATTGCTAGCATGTAGTTGATATATTTTGAAACCCTTACAGCATGTTTTAACACGTTACAATGTTGTTAGCATGTTGTTAGTTTATTTTTACAATACTTTTACATCTTGGCAAACATTTGTTTTAGAACTTTGGTATGTTTCAACACTGTTTACCGCTGTTAGCTTGTTTTAGAATCGTTTTGCACATTGTTAGCATTGCTGAGTTGTTAGCATATCGTTTTTTAACATTTTGGTCAAATTTTGTGCTAAAACATTGCATATGTTTCTGAAGCCGGAGCTCCTACAACAGAGAAAAACAGCCTTAAAACAAAAGCAACTTAGCATGCAGATCACGCATGGCTTCTTCTCTCACATTCGCTCCCTTTCTTTTCGCCTCTTCTTCCTCTCCATCTTTCTCCCACAACTGAAAGCAGGTTGTCTGATGGCCAGACGCTCCAGCGGATGTATAAATTATAGATTTCATTCATCTGAGAGACTGAGCTCTGGCCTTGATTTGTGTGTTCGGTGGACTGCTGTTGGGCCTTCAGGAGGATACGATGCTTTTTCTGCCTCTAAATATAGACCAGGACGTTCTTCTGCTTTTCTGTAGGACATGCGCAGAAGACACACACACACACACACACACACACACACACACACACATACACTCGCACAGATGTTTCGCTATTAATTCGATGTTGCTTTCAGTATTTACTTACACTTAGAGTCAAAGATTATTCAATTAAATTAAATTAATGTATTTTATTAGTGGCATGGTGGCTCAGTGGTTAGCACTGTTGCTCCACCGCAAGAAGGTCGCTGTTTCGAGTCCCGGCTGGGTCAGTTGGCATTTCTGTGTGGAGTTTGCATGTTCTCCCCATGTTGGTGTGGGTTTTCTTCCGGGTGCTCCGGTTTTCTCACAGTCCAAACACATGGGCTATAGGGGAATTGATTAACTAAATTGCCATTAGTGTGTGGTGTGTGTGTGTCTGTGTGTGTGTTAATGAGTGTGTATGGGTGTTTCCTAGCACTGGGTTGCAGCTGGAAGGGCACCCGCTGGGTAAAATATATGCTGGAATAGTTGGTGGTTCATTCCGCTGTGGCCACCCCTTATAAATAAGGGACTAAGCTAAAGGAAAATGAATGAATGAATGAATAATATTATATTCAAATTATTGTGATATTTTAATTCATTCATTTATTCATTTTAATAATATTTACTATAGCAGTTTTTACATTTTTATAAAATATTTTATTTGTGTTCCAGTATTAATTGTTTTGTATTTGTATTTATTAAAATAAAATGCTTTAATTCATTTTATTTTATTAATTCAACTATTTATTTTTAATTGTTTCTATATATTTTTATTAATAATAATAATTATAATTATTATTTTATTATTATTATTTTATTGTTTTTATTTATTATTATTATTATTATTATTATTATTATTATTATTATTTATTATTATTATTGTGTTATTATTGTATTATTATTATTATTATTATTATTATTATTATTATTATTATTATTATTATCATTTTATTATTATTTTATTATTATTATTATTTTATTATTATTTTACTTTATTATTATTATTATTATTATTATTTTATTATTATTATTATTTTATTATTTTATTATTATTATTATTATTATTATTATTATTATTATTATTATTTTATTATTATTATTATTATTATTATTATTATTATTATTATTATTATTTTATTATTATTTTATTATTTTATTATTATTATTATTATTATTATTATTATTATTATTATCATTTTATTATTATTTTATTATTTTATTATTATTTTATTATTTTATTATTATTATTATTATTATTATTATTATTATTATTATTATTATTATTTTATTATTATTATTTTCCTCCAAACATTTCTTGTTGTGCCATTTTAAAGATATTTCCAGCAGTGTGTGTTTTAGCTGGTCTTGATGGTCACATCACAGTAGTTGGTTTCTCCTGTTGTGTAATACTGTGTATTCTGGGTTAGTGCTTCCAGCCTCTGTCAGTGTGTATGAACAACCCAGAAAGTGAACTGCCCTCACAGTAAACCCGAAGCTTCATATCCTCAGTTATGTACAGTGGCCAGCAGAAATGAGTACAACCCATACAGACATCTCTTCTAAATGAATACTTTCAATGCTTCAATAAGATACTTGTGTACAGTATATACTCTCACC
The DNA here is from genome assembly GCA_903798195.1 of Danio kyathit. Classification (NCBI taxonomy): domain Eukaryota; kingdom Metazoa; phylum Chordata; class Actinopteri; order Cypriniformes; family Danionidae; genus Danio; species Danio kyathit. The sequence continues at coordinate 57,583,482 of LR812537.1, read as the reverse complement.
GGCCACTTTATTAGATACTCCCTACTAGTACCCGTTTGGACCCCCTTTTGCCTTCAGAACTGCCTTAATCCTTTGTGGCATAGATTCAACAAGCTACGGGAAATATTCCTCAGAGATTTTGCTCCATATTGACATGATAGCATCACGCAGTTGCTGCAGATTTGTCAGCTGCACAGCGAATTGAACCTTTGTGAATTGTAGCCTCAGTTTCCTGTTCTTAGCTGACAGGAGTGGCACCCGATGTGCTCTTCTGCTGCTGTAGCCCATCCGCCTCAAGGTTGGACGTGTTGTGTGTTCAGAGATGCTCTTCTGCAGACCTCAGTTGTAACGAGTGCTTATTTGAGTTATTGTTGCCTTCTATCAGCTGGAACCAATCAGGCCATTCTCCTCTGACCTCTGGCATCAACAAGGCATTTGCGCCCACAGAACTGCAGCTCACTGGATATTTCCTCTTTTTCAGACCATTCTCTGTAAACCCTGGAGATGGTTGTGCGTGAAAATCCCAGTACATCAGCAGTTTCTGAAATACTCAGACCAGCCTGTCAGGCACCAACAACCATGCCACATTTTAAAGTCACTTAAATCCCCTTTCTTCCCCATTCTGATGCTCGCTGTGAACTGCAACAAACCATCTCGACCATGTCTACATGCTTAAATGCATTGAGTTGCTGCCATGTGATGATTAGAAACGTGTGTGTACCTAATAAAGTGGCCGGTAAGCGAACATTAGATAAGTCAGTGCCAAAGCTAAAACTGTATATATAAAATATTATAATTAAATATTAAAAATATTAAGTACATGTTTAATGAACAGGAAAAATTAAGAGAAACCTTTATTTCACACTTTATTTTAATGTACAATTCACCCTATTAACAAACCATTAACTAAGTGATGAAAGTATGTGATTTTGGAAATTTAAAATGTATGTAATACTAGGAAAAAAGTATGTGAGACTGGAAATAAATGTCTATGATACTGGGAAAATTGTCTGTGATACTGTGCTCATGTGATGCCTCAGTGATGGTTTGTAGTTTTGTTCAGTGTGTTTAATCAGTCAGTTCGCTGTTGTGCTGGAGATCTGCAGTTAGTCATTATCCGCCCGTGTTTCCACGTCATGAGGAAGCGCTCGGTTTATTTTCAGCTTTGTGTAATTTCTGCTTGGCCTCAATTCACTCCAGATAAATGTGACAGATGGATTTATTCAAGTGTTTCACTCTTTAACGCTCTGCAGTTCATCACAGTGACAGACAGATACAGCTTTATATGAGCCATGATACGGCTCTTAAGAGTGACTATATTAATAATATTAATAATACTAATTGCTGCTGTTCTTGTTTATTTATTTTGTGCTTATAAAAAATAGACATTGTCTATAAATATTGATATGAACAAACTGATATTGTCCTTTTGTAAGATCAATTTTTTTTAAGATTGAGTGATATAATTATTATTGTTGTTGTTATTGTTGTTGTTTTCATTATTTATTGTAAACATGAACTAATAAAAATGTGTTATGAAAGATTAATAATTTTAATAACGATTGTTGTTATTAATAATATTGTTACTAAATAATAAAATTAATACTGTTGTAGTTCTGTAATAATAATAATAATGATAATAATAATAAACATAAAAATTGATAAAAATGTTCTGTCTTATTGTTATTATTTACTTGGAAATAAAAAATTAGCTTCAGCTTTCAAGGTTAACTATTAGTAGAATTAATTATTGTTATTTATATATATAAATTGATCAAAAAAAAAATCTTGTTAGATCTTTTCACAAATTTAGTGTAGCAGTAGTAGTAGTAATAATAATAATAATAATAATAATAATAATAATTATTATTATTATTATTATTATTATTATTATTATTATTTATTTATTTTTTAATTAAAAAATATTATTTTTTTATTTATATTATTGTTATTTGTTGTTTATTATAAAAATATAAATATGCCCTGTAAGATTTTGCTTTCAAGACTGCCTATTGATAAAATTAATACTGTTGTAGTTCTGTAATAATAATAATAATAATAATAATAATAATAATAATAATAATATACATAAAAATTGATAAAAATGTTCTGTCTTATTGTTATTATATACTTGGAAATAAAAAATTAGCTTCAGCTTTCAAGGTTAACTATTAATATAATTAATTATTATTATTTATATATATATATAAATTGATCAAAAAAAAATCCTGTTAGATCTTTTCACAAATTTAGTGTAGCAGTAGTAGTTGTAGTAGTAGCAATAATAATAATAATAATATTATTATTTTTATTATTATTATTATTATTATTATTATTCTTTTTATTTTTATTTTTTATTTAAATTGTTTTTTTTATATTATTGTTATTTGTTGTTTATTATAAAAATATAAATATGCCCTGTAAGATTTAGCTTTCAACACTGCCTATTGGTAAAATTAATATTGTTGTAGTTCTGTAATAATAATAATAATAATAATAACAATAACAATAATAATATTAATAATAATAATAATAATCCATGAAAAAACAAAAATATAAAATATGCGTTAAACAGCTTTGGTATTTCTGAGAAATATCAAGATTGTTATGGCAAGATGTTTAATTTATATTTATTATACAATATATTGTTTGTTCATAATCATAACTGTTTGTCCTAATGTGCATAAGGCATATCTGATCCTACTGTAGAAATCCTGTGGTCTCTGTCAGGCTTTGGCAGGTTCATAATTTAGTCATCTGCTGCCATCTAGAGGACGATGTGAAAAGTGTTGAAAATTATATGAAATATCCATATAAAATTATAGTCAGCATAATATCATAAATCTACAATTTAAAGCAAAGCAATAATATGCTATTTGGTATATATGTGTCAGTAACGTGAGACATTCTGATAGCTTGCTTATTTAAATCATTAAGGTCTTTAAGACAGTATAGCACAATATTTATGCACATAAATATAAATGAAGTTAACTTGTTAACGTCGGTTCGGCAGCGGGACCACGCCTCACTTTGCCGTCTTAACCAATCACCTACTCCCTAAAACGTATTTAAGGCAGCCCAGCCCTCTAGCACTGTTCTTCTCGTTCTCTCGAACCCACCCACCCTCCCTCTATTTCCTTTCCATCCTAGGTTGAATCGGGGGGTCCAGTCACTCTACGAAAATATTATAGAGATGCTACCCCCACTCTCTGGGCATCATCATAGGATGCCCGATCAACCTACCTACCTGTTCACTGTTTATCCTCTTACTTCCCTTCCCCTTCATCCCACTGTTCTCTTACCATCCCTTTCATTCCTATATCCCTACAATAAATCTAGCTCAAAGTGTGGCGTGGTCCATGCCGGTGAATTTGTCATAATATCATCTTCTAGTAATGGAGTTGGTTTGATTATATTCAGTTGCTTATATGCAGTGATTGTGAAAGCACAAGTTACTGTTATTAAAAAGCCAGATAATAATGTTTGTTTATGATTATTTAAAACATAAAAATGAAAATATTTAAACTCAGGAAGTGTTCATTTTGAAGTATTACAAACAGTATCAATATCTTCATATAACAAGAATGTTCATTGATATATACAGTTGTGTAATATCATTGGCCAGTCTATTTTAATTTTAATTTCCACATTTAAACAATAACTTTAAAAGTAAACATTAACCTGTCTGGTGGACTACAGGTCAATGAGCATTTTGCTTTAATTTGACACCATGCATCCTGCCTATAATTGAAACTTTAAATTAGCATCCAAATAAAAGTTTGTTTTGAGAGAATTTAAGTGTGTACTGTGTATATTTATTGTGTGTATATACAGTTGCAATCAGAATTATTCAACCCCCTGATTTATTAGCCCCCCTGTTAATTTTTTTCCCCAATTTCTGTTTAACGGAGATAATTTTTTTTCAGCACATTTCTAATCATAATAGTTTTAATAACTCATTTCTAATAACTGATTTATTTTATCTTTGTCATGATGACAGTAAATAATATTTGACTAGATATTTTTCAAGACACTTCTATACAGCTTAAAGTGACATTTAAAGGCTTAACTAGGTTAATTAGGTTAACTAGGCAGGTTAGGGTAATTAGGCAAGTTATTGTATAATGATGGTTTGTTCTGTAGACTATTGAAAAAATACAAAGCTTAAAGGGGCTAAAAATATTGACCTTAAAATGGCTTTTAAAAAATTAAAAACTGCTTTTATTCTAGCCGAAATAAAACAAATAAGACTTTCTCCAGAAGAAAAAATATTATCAGACATACTGTGAAAATTTCATTGCTCTGTTAAACATCATTTGGGAAATATTTAAAAAAAGAAAAAAAAATTCAAAGGGGGGCGAATAATTCTGATTGCAACTGTATATAAATACACACATGCATGCATTTATTTGAGAAAATGTTTATTTTTTTATTTATTCATTTATTGATTTTCTTTTCGACTTAGTCCCTTTATTAATATGGGAGTAGTGAATGAGGGTTTAGAGGGCAATTTCAGATACAGCAACTCCCCCCTGTGGTCATGATTGGTCACTAACTGCTCTTGTTTTGACCTCCACAACTTTTTATTCATTCATTTTCTTTTCAGCTTAGTCCCTTTATTAATCTGGGGTCGCCACAGCGGAATGAACCGCCAACTTATCCAGCATAAGTTTTAAGCAGCGGATGCCCTTCCAGCCTCAACCCAACACTGGGAAACACCCATACACTCTTGCATTCACACACACTCATACACTACGGCCAATTTAGTTTATTCAATTCCCCTATAGTGCATGTGTTTGGACTGTGGGGGAAACCGGAGCACCCGGAGAAAACCCACGTTAACACGGGGAGAACATGCAAACTCCACACAGAAATGACAACTGACCCAGCTGGGCCTCGAACCAGCGACCTTCTTGCTGTGCATATATTTGAGAAAATGTTTATTTATATGTAGAAATAAAATGTATATGTATATGGTGCAAATTTATCTATGTAACAAAATTGTTTTGTTTTGTTTATATCATTTATACATTCCGCAATATATATATATAATGTGTGTGTGTGTGTGTGTGTGTGTGTGTGTGTGTGTGTGTGTGTGTGTGTGTGTGTGTGTTATATGCAGTTGAAAGCAGAAGTTTACATACACTGTATAAAAAGGCACATAACCATTTAATAAAGTCAGATGTTAATGTGACTAAACTTTTTCTCTTTTAGGTAAGTTAGGATTATCACATTTGTTTCTGTTCTGCTTAACAGCAAAATAATGAGAGAGATATTTTTGGAGAAATTGTTATAACTTTTCTTGAAAGTCAAGTTTACATACAATAAGATTATTCTGCCTCTGAAAAAGCTCAGATGATGGGGTCAAGGTTTTGGAAGTTTCTGATTGGCTAATTGACAACATTTGAGTTAATTGGAGGCACAACTGTAGAATAGTATTGAAGGAAAACCTCAAACACACTGCTTCCTTGTGGGACAACATGGGAAAATCAACAAGCCAGAATCAACACAAAAGCCAGATTACAATTTGCTGAATTACACTGGGAAAAGAATAATGTTTGGAGACATGTCCTGTGGTCTGATGGAGCTAAGATTGAACTGTTTGGCCATAATGACCAGTGTTACATTTGGAGGACAAAGAGGAAATCTTACAAGCCTAGGAACACCATCCCAACTGTGAAGTATGGGGGCGGCAGCATCATGTTGTGGGGCTGTTTTGCTGCAGGAGGGACTGGTCCACTTCACAGCATAGATGGCATCATGAAGAAAGAACATTATGTAGAAATACTGAAGCAACATCTCAAGACATCAGCCAGGAAATTAAAACTTGGCCACAAATGAGTCTTCCAAACAGACCATGACCCTAAGCATACTGCCAAATTAGTTCAAATGTGCTTTAAGGACAACAGAGTGAATGTTTGGAGTGGCCATCACAAAGCCCTGAGCTCAATCCTATAGAAAATTTGTGGGCAGAGTTGAAAAAGCTTGTGCGAGCAAGACAGCCTACAAATCTGACTCAGTTACACCAATTCTGTCAGGAGGACCAGAATTCCTGCAAACTATTGTGAGAAGCTTGTGGAAGGAGACCCATACATTTGACCAAAGTTATACAGTTTAAAAGCAAAGCTAAAAAAATACCAAGGAAATGTGTGTAAACTTTTAACTGTCCAGAAATGAATAAAAAATTCTCAAAACAAAAAATTCTCTCATTATTCTGGCATTTAGCAAATGTAAATGATTTAGGTAATCCTAACAGACCTAACATAGTAAACGTTTAGTATGATTTACCATCAGACATTTTTTTTTAAATGGTGATGTTCCCTTTTTTAGAGTGTATGTAACTTCTGGTTTCAACTGTATGTATTATGTCAAAACAAACATTTTTTTTAAATGTATTGTTTACTCCCTTAAGTTGACTATATTAGTGGACTATTGTCGGGAATTGACATAGGATGATGATCTTTTCCATGGTTTGGGAAAAGTCAAGGTTTTAAAACCCCCAAAAACTTTCAGTTACATGTATATCATTTTTATCCAAGGTTATCCAAGTAGGGAGTAATGAATGAGAGGGCGATTTCAGCTCCCCCTGTGGGCACGATTGGTCACTAACTGCTCTTGTTTTGACCTCCACAGCTTTATTTGTTTTTTATTTTTTTTTATTGTCAAACTTGTACAATAAGGGTGACATGATGGCTCAGTGGTTAGCACTGTGGCCTCACAGCAAGAAGGTCACTGGTTTGCCATTTGGCGTTTCTGTGTGGAGTTTGCATGTTCTCCCCGTGTTGGCGTGGGTTTCCTCCAGGTGCTTCGGTTTCCCCCAGAGTCCAAACACATGCGCTATAGGTGAATTGATTAACTAAATTGGCCGTAGTGTACGAGTGTGTGTGTGAATGAGTATGAATGGGTGTTTCCCAGTACTGGGTTGTGGCAGAAAGACAATCCGATGTGTAAAAAAGCATATGCTGGAATAGTTCATTCCACTGTGGCGACCCCTGATGAATAAAGGGACTAAGCCAAAGAAAATGAATGAATGAACTTGTTCAATAACAGGGAAACATGAGAATTATTTGTCTTAAGTGTACAGACAGCATACAGAGGGGAAATTAATAATAACAGTAACAAGAGAGTAAACCAAAAAATGTGGGTTTGCATGAATGAAAGCGATTACATAATAGAAAAAATAAATTGACTTAAATAAGGATTTAAGTGTCCTTAAAAAGGTTGTCAGGTTGTCAGGTTGTTATTTTTAGTAAATTTAGGAAACGAGAGTCAATTTCGGCAAGTAAAATGAAAGAAAACAAAAGAGATTTAAGCCATTTCTGCTTCTAAATAAAATATATGCAATTAAAATAATGCATTAAAATATAACAATATATTCAGAAGATAAAAACTTTTGATAGTAAAAAAATAACATCTCTGAGGACAAAAGTGTGTGTCAAATTTGTAAACTTAAAGGTGCTGTATGTGAGTTTTTGACTCTTCTGCTTCATAAAAACACCATAATATGTTTGCAGATATTCAGAAACATGCTCAGTGAGCATTCTTGTTTATCTGAAAAACAATGCTGAAGTCAGATATTCTGCTTTGAAAATGTGCGTTACGTGCCAGAACGTCTGTCTCTTTAACCCGCCCGATGCCAGTTTAGCCAATTATATTTCAGCACCCCGGGTTGCCTTGGTGGAAAACAGCGTATTTCATTCATTCATTCTTACAGAAAGGCTCTCAAAGTGTGCGTCCGTGACCAAAATGTGACTTTCGGTGGACATAGCAGACTCCTATTAATTAGCAAATAATATAAATATTACGAGCGTAAACATTAGGTGAGCAGGTTAGATTGTAACCCCGTGTCCTAACAACACGCTACGTGATGAGATACACAGTGATAAGCAATTTGGCCGTTTGCAGTTGAAGAAACGATACAGAAATTTAAATACAACCATTTAGAAGCACAGAATAGTGCACTTACTCGCGAAATGGGAAGGTTTATAATCGTTAAAACGTTATTAAATGTAGATGCTGAATCACGTGTTTAGTTCTAAAGTTCAATTTTAAATTGGTTATTTTGTTTTCCAGATCCGAGGTGAACTATTTGCTGCTGCTTTCATTAATATGGCAATAAAATGTCCTGTAAAGTGGCAATTAAACTCTTATTTAACACTGAATAAAGCACATGAGGCGTACCTGAGGAGATCATTGTAAGTTTTCTGTTGCTCGCATGTGAGAAATAGAAGCTGTTTCTAATATATCAATTTGAGGTGTTGGTTAAAACAATATAAAATATTCCTTCTGTCGGGTGCCGCTGCTTTTATTTAGAACACGGTTTAAATTACTCGCTCCTGTCCTCAATCTGGCAACCTGCACTTGCGTTTGATTTGATCCAGTAGTGCAATACTTAGTTCAACCACTGGGCGTCAAACTTACATAATGCACCTTTTAAAACATAACCCAAAGTCTTTTTGTTACAGCGCATTCAGAAAACAAACAGGGAGCTGTTTCTTAAAAATCCAATAACTGTACAAGACGCATCGACATCAACATATTTAGATAATGATAAGTTGATAGGGTACATTTTGTGTTGATGAGTTTTGTAATAATTCTCCTTTGACCTCCACAGCTGTTCACTGTAATCTGAGCCAGAACGGCATCGACCATCAGGTGTGCTCCGAGGACGTGCAGTCACACCTGGAGGAGGTGTGTATGGATCCCGGACTGGATGACGACGGATCGGCTTTTCATGACCAGAGTCCTGGATTCCAGCGGAGATCTCCACCGCAGCGCTCCGTCTCGGAGTCTGAGCTCTCCAGGGTGAGCAGGACAACATTATCACACACACTGAAACAATAACTGAAACACACCGTACTGCACAAGCACAACCTAAAAAAAAGAGACCTGATGTAAAGTTACATATCATGTCTGCATTATTGCCTGCATTTATGTTTTGTTGTCGGACAGTAAATGCGAGACAATTTAATTAAATCAATTAAATATGATCTTCAATTTTTTATTTATTTTATTTTTATTTATTATTGCAATATATATATATATATATATATATATATATATATATATATATATATATATTTATATTATTATTATTATTATTATTATTCTGGATATTAAATGTTTTATCTAATTTGAATATTTTATTTTGAATGTTTTACTTTTATTGCTATAAAAAAACTTTGGTTTTACTTTGTTTATTAACTGTATATTATTTTTGTGTGAATTCGCTTTGAGGATTAAGTTTTAAAGACACCATAAAATAATAGATTAATTAATTTTATTATTATTATTATTATTATTATTATTATTATTATTAACATTCAATTTGTAAAACATTATTGCACAGTGACAAAAATGTATATTGACCAACATGTAATGCATTACATGTCTCGCTCATATTTCACCCTTTAAAATTCAAGGAAAAATCATATTTAATCACTGTTTGATTTCTAGTAGTGGAAGTAATTCAGTCTTGATTTTTGTTTTTATTTTATTATTTATTTAATTTTTTATTTAATAAATTTTTTTTCTTTAATTTATTTTATTTTATTTTTTCTTCTCTTTTCTTTATTTTAATTTCTTTGTTTATTTTATTAATTTTATTATTTATTTTATTATTTATTTTATTTGATTTATTTTTTATTTAATTAAATTAGTTTCTTTCATTTATTTCATTTAATTTATTTCTTTTTTCTTTTCTTTTCTTTATTTTAATTTCTTTATTTTATTTTATTTTTTTATTATTTTTTTATTATTTATGTATTATAATTGTTTTCTTTTCCTTTTTTCTTTTTTAATTTCTTTTTTTATTTTATTATTTAATTTTTTTATTTAATTTTTTATTTAATTTTTTTAGTTTTTTTAGTTAATTAAACTTGTTCTTTCATTTATTATTTTTAATTTATTTATTTTTTTCTTTTCTTCATTTTAATTTATTTCTTTATTTTAATTTATTTAATTTTGTTTTTAAATTATTTATTTTTTATTTAATTTTATTATTTTTTATTTATTTTTCGTTTCTTTTGTTTATTTTTTAATTTCTTTTTTTCTTTAACTTTATTTTTTTCTTTTCTTTTATTTATTTTTTCTTTTCTTTTTTTCTTTTATTAATTTTTTATATATTTAATTTTCTTTTTTCTTTTTTTATTTTATTTATTTAAAATTCTTAATTTTCTTTCCTTTTTCTTTTATTTATTTTAATTAATTTATTTGTTTTTACTTTATTATTGATTGTATTATATTTTATCTTTTTTTTCTTTATTTTTATTTTATCGCATTGCATTTATTGTGTTGCATTGAATTTTATTGCGTTCTTATTTTTATTGATTACGTTTCTTGATTTTCTTCATTAATCAATATTGTGCTGTGAAATATTTTACAGTATTAATATTTTTATTAAAGGCCTATAGTAAGTGATGCATTACTAAATTAATTAGAGTGGGTAGCGCTGTCGCCTCACAGCAAAAAGGTCGCTGGTTCGAGCCCCGGCTGGGTCAGTTGGCATTTCTGTGTAGAGTTGGCATGTTCTCCTCGTGTTGGCGTGGGTTTCCTCCGGGTTCTCCTCAGTCCAAACACATGCACTATAGGGGAATTGAGTAAGCTAAATTGGCTGTAGTGTATGACTGTGTGTGTGAATGAGAGTGTATTGGTGTTTCTCAGTGATGGGTTACAGCTGGAAGGGCATCCGCTGCCTAAAACATACAGTATGCTGGATAATTGGTGGTTCATTCCGCTGTGGCGACCCCTGATTATTAATGGAACTAAGCCGAAAAGAAAAAGAATGAATTTTCTAACTGCGTACATTAAACTCACTGGCATCACAGACGACTTCCCAGCTCTTTACCACAAGATGTCGCTCTAATACACAACTTGATCCTGCATTTGCCTCTCATTGATTTAGGCTGTCCATCTGTTTCATTAAACTCCCAGTTAATTTATTGCGAGTCACATATAAACTCTAAAGCAATACATTCTACAGAAAGGCAGGACTTTTCAAAAATTAATCCATCATCATTCCACAACGCATTAATGAAAATGCATGCCGTCATTTTCACTGAACTCGTATATTTTTCTCCGTCATCTTTAATAATAAATATTGTTTATATCGATCAACCCCTCATAAATCAGAAGCGTGCATTGCCTATAATGCGAGTGCCGTTTTCGCAGATGATTATGATTTCAGAGCTGTTATGCATTCATATCCTCAAGTCATCATGCTTTGTTGCTATAGTAACATGAAAATTCTTGAATTGTCTAATTATACCAAGGACAGAAGGACTTTGTGTTTGTGTTTAAAACCTCACTTTTTCTGCACTCAACATCTCTGATCCCCCTATATACACACTGATTGGTGTAACTAGGTGTTGAGAAGTATTCAACTAAGTTGCCAGTTTAAAGATGATGATCACTGTGGTGCATCGGTTAGAATGCATGCATAGCCGGCCCTCCCTATAAGCGAACTAAGCGGCTGCTTAGGGCCCCGCCACCACTAGGGGGACCCCAACAACCCAACGCGAAACGTTTCCTTGCTGAAATTGTTTTATTTGCATTTTACAAATTACCTTTATTGGCAGTGCTTTAATACTTAAATATTTATAAATTTTCACCGAAAAAAAAAAAACTTTATTAAAGTTGAAATTGTTTTCGTGTGAAGGTCATGTGATCAACAGGAAACATTTCTCATATGCGTTCTGTGTTCTCGCGGTTTTGAATTTGTTCTTCCAAGGTAACCTGTAAGACCGACCGGTCACTACAAGAACGCGAATGCGTGCACCGACACAGCCATGGCCTTTGCTTCATTGCCGGCCCCATATACGTATATATCTGATTTATATTGGAAATTGGACCGCGAAAATGAAACTAATATTCTTCAGGCGTAGAAAAACTGAGGGAAAAAATTAAGAGAAGTGACAAGCACAAAATCAAGTGCTAATGATGATGTTAAAGACATAATCTAGTAGCACATTTATCGAAAGCAGGCAATTGCAAATTAATAAATGTTGTCTACTTATATGAAATTTATTTTTTCCTGGTTTTACAGACCCGTTTGCTGTTATAAACTAGTCTAGAGCACCATCTGCTGTTATAAACTAGCCTAGAGCGCCGTCTGCTGTTATAAACTAGCCTAGAGCGCCGTCTGCTGTTATAAACTAGCCTAGAGCGCCGTCTGCTGTTATAAACTAGCCTAGAGCGCCGTCTGCTGTTATAAACTAGCCTAGAGCACCATCTGCTGTTATAAACTAGCCTAGAGCACCATCTGCTGTTATAAACTAGTCTAGAGCACCATCTGCTGTTATAAACTAGCCTAGAGCGCCGTCTGCTGTTATAAACTAGCCTAGAGCGCCGTCTGCTGTTATAAACTAGCCTAGAGCGCCGTCTGCTGTTATAAACTAGCCTAGAGCGCCGTCTGCTGTTATAAACTAGCCTAGAGCGCCGTCTGCTGTTATAAACTAGCCTAGAGCGCCGTCTGCTGTTATAAACTAGCCTAGAGCGCCGTCTGCTGTTATAAACTAGCCTAGAGCGCCGTCTGCTGTTATAAACTAGCCTAGAGCGCCGTCTGCTGTTATAAACTAGCCTAGAGCGCCGTCTGCTGTTATAAACCAGCCTAGAGCACCATCTGCTGTTATAAACTAGCCTAGAGCACCATCTGCTGTTATAAACTAGCCTAGAACGCCATCTGCTGTTGTAAACTATCCTAGAGCGCCGTCTGCTGTTTTAAACTAGCCTAGAGCACCATCTGCTGTCATAAACTAGCCTAGAGTGCCATCTGCTGTTATAAACTAGCCTAGAGCACCATCTGCTGTTTAAACTAGCCTAGAGCGCTATCTGCTGTCATAAACTAGCCTAGAGTGCCGTCTGCTGTTATAAACTAGCCTAGAGCGCCATCTGCTGTTTAAACTAGCCTAGAGCGCCATCTGCTGTTTAAACTAGCCTAGAGCACTATCTGCTGTCAAAAACTAGCCTAGAGTGCCATCTGCTGTTATAAACTAGCCTAGAGCGCCATCTGCTGTTTAAACTAGCCTAGAGCGCCATCTGCTGTTTAAACTAGCCTAGAGCGCCATCTGCTGTTTAAACTAGCCTAGAGCGCCATCTGCTGTTTAAACTAGCCTAGAGCGCCATCCGCTGTTATAAACTAGCCTAGAGCACCATCCGCTGTTATAAACTAGCCTAGAGCGCCATCCGCTGTTATAAACTAGGCTAGAGCGCCATCTGCTGTTATAAACTAGCCTAGAGCGCCATCTGCTGTTATAAACTAGTCTAGAGCGCCATCTGCTGTTTATAAACTAGTCTAGAGCGCCGTCTGCTGTTATAAACTAGTCTAGAGCGCAGTCTGCTGTTATAAACTAGCCTAGAGCGCCGTCTGCTGTTATAAACTAGCCTAGAGCACCGTCTGCTGTTATAAACTAGCCTAGAGCGCCGTCTGCTGTTATAAACTAGCCTAGAGCGCCATCTGCTGTTATAAACCAGCCTAGAGCGCCATCTGCTGTTATAAACTAGCCTAGAGCGCCATCTGCTGTTATAAACTAGCCTAGATCGCCATCTGCTGTGATAAACTAGCCTAGAGCGCCATCTGCTGTTATAAACTAGCCTAGAGCGCCATCTGCTGTTATAAACTAGCCTAGAGCGCCATCTGCTGTTATAAACTAGCCTAGAGCGCCATCTGCTGTTATAAACTAGCCTAGAGCGCCATCTGCTGTTATAAACTAGCCTAGAGCGCCATCTGCTGTTATAAACTAGCCTAGAGCGTCATCTGCTGTTATAAACTAGCCTAGAGCGCCATCTGCTGTTATAAACTAGCCTAGAGCGCCATCTGCTGTTATAAACTAGTCTAGAGCGCCATCTGCTGTTATAAACTAGCCTAGAGCGCCATCTGCTGTTATAAACTAGCCTAGAGCGCCATCTGCTGTTATAAACTAGCCTAGAGCGCCGTCTGCTGTTATAAACTAGCCTAGAGCGCCATCTGCTGTTATAAACTAGCCTAGAGCGCCATCTGCTGTTATAAACTAGCCTAGAGCGCCATCTGCTGTTATAAACTAGCCTAGAGCGCCATCTACTGTTATAAATTAAACTCAGAGTTTAATTCAGAAATTGAAAATAGCAATGCAATTTTGAAAATCTCAGAATCAGTAGTGAATCGATTTCTCAGTCGATTTTCCACCAAAGCTTTAGCTATAAGTCTAGGATCAGCTTCGTCTGTCGCTCATTCTGGTTTAATTGGCTGGGAGTAGGATGAAGTGATTCCCACTTGCCGGAGCTCTTCTTGAAGTCTTCAGGATTGGAGTCTGGATGCAGTGTGAAATACTGTAGTAAAGCTCACTAATCCTTTCATAAGGCTCTCTCAGTGCTGGCGGGTCTCCGGGGTTAATGATCTTGCTGCTGTTTTTAGTCGAGCTCTGTTTTTACTGACTCAGCGTCTGTGTGTTTGCCTGTTTGCAAAAAGTGTATATGACGAAATATACAGTTGAAATCAAAATTATTTTTTTTTTTCTTTTTCAAATATTTCCCAAATGATGTTTAACAGATTCAGGAATTTTTCACAGTATTTGCTATAATATTTTTTCTTCTGGAGAAAGTCTTATTTGTTTTATTTCGGCTAGAATAAAAGCAGTTTTTAATTGATTTAAATTCATTTTAAGGTCAAAAGTATTAGCCCCTTTAAGCAATATTTGTTTCGATCGTCTACAGAACAAACCACTGTTATACAATGACTTGCCTAATTACCCTAACTTTACCCTAATTAACCTAGTTAAGCCTTTAAATGTCACTTGAATACTAGTATCTTGAACAATATCTAGTCAAATATTATGTGCTGTTATCATGGCAAAGATAAGAGAAATCCAATATTAGAAATTAGTTAGTAAAGCTATTATGATTCGAAATGTGTTTACAAATCTCTTCTCTCCGTTAAAAACAGAAATTGGAGAAAAAATATATATGCAAGAGGGCTAATAATTCTGTAGGTCCAGCTCAGACTTCAGCTGTAACAGCACTGTCTCCAGACGCTCTGCATTCAGCTCACAGCGCACCGAAATGGCAAGAGGTGGCATTCAAACAGGAGGCAGTCATTAAAGAGAGAGTTCACCACAAAATGGCATTTTGTCATTGTTTACTGAGCCTCTTGTTGGTTTAAAACTGTGCAGCTTTTTATGGAGCACATTTTAGGCTGTTCTGGGGTGCGTTTCCCAAACAACGATGTAACTCGCGGCTGAACTATCATAGTGCGATGCATCGTTTGAGGAAAGAACGATGTAGTGACGAGTGTTTCCCAAAACCCCTAGTTTCTCTGTCGCAGATCCATCGCTTGAACCACGTTAGTTATAGCATAAAACGCCCATAAAGATGCTCTAAACGGGGTGGAGTAACTACTTTAGAGAACAACCCCATCATTTCTTTGTGCAAATTATATTGTTTTACACAAACACGCATTTCAAATAAAATCCAATATTAGTTTTGGTAAAAACATCCTCTCGCTTTCCATATTAAATAAAATAAATGTAAATGGCACATATAGGGCCAATGTTTGCTTTACTAATATTATTGAGAAGTTGAACATTACATATTCTATTCTAAAACATAAAATCACTTACAAAAGCTAACACTATTCTAATATCATATATAAATCATATAAATAAATAAATAATGAGGCGATTTATTATAAATATATTTACTTTAATAATAATATTAATGATGATGATGATGATTATTATTATTATTATTTAGGATATTATTTATTTATTTTTAAAAAATTACAATTTGTCACATGCAAACCACAGCAGAAAGTTCAAACCAACAGGCCCATGTCATATACAGCAGAGAAACTTAATAAATAACCCACTATAAAATAAAATAATTAACGTATGCTATATTTTTTATTTTCACAAGCTTTGGAGACGTAACATAATTTCCGCTTTTAAATATACCTATAGCTTTCGCCATGAGGCTGTGTTCAAAATGATATCAATGTTTTCAAAGTGCACTGTGAAGGGAGCACAATTGTAAACATGAAGATCGCTAAAACTGAACTGTAAAAATACTTTGAAAGCAAATTACACCTAAGAGAGATGACCTTAATGCTTTTTTATTTTTAATAATTCCAACTTTGAATGTTAGAATGTTCTAAATGAATAGGGCATAAGGGGGATAAGTGGGAATAGAACACAGCCAGGAACTATGCTTTTAACTACAGCTCCAGAGGCGTCGTTTCAAGTGCTCAAGTTTGCGACGCAGTTTGCGAATGTTCGTTGGAGCGATGGATTTGGGAAACAGCAAATCAACGAACTATGTTTGTAACGACGGAACTTGCGACCTTAGTTGGCTAACGATGGTTTTGGGAAACGCACCCCTGGTTGCTATTTCTATTAATTAATTCATTTATTTTTTTTTCGGCTTAGTCCCTTGATTAATCCGGGGTCGCCACAGCGGAATGAACCGTCAACTTATCCAGCACATGTTTTACACAGCGGATGCCCTTCCAGCTGCAACCCATCTCTGGGAAACATCCATACACTCTTAATCTTAAAGGCAACCAAACAATGACCTTTTTTCATTGTTTATTGAGCCTCAAACCTATTTGAATTCTGTGGAGTGAATTTTGTACTGTGTTTGTTGCTATTTTTAAAGCATTTATAATGGAATCTGAAATATTTAAAGCAACAGTTGCGATTTATGGCCAGTGCAATTGTAGGTTAACCACAAAGACAACTTATAAAATGAGAATTTAACAGGATCACACTTTACAATAAAGTTTCATTAGTTAATATTAGTTACTAACATGAACTAATAATGAACTACTTTTATTTTCATTAGCTAATGTTAACTAACATGAACAAATACTGCAATAAATGCATTGTTCATTGTTTGTTCCTGTTAGTAAATGCATTAACAAACATGAATTAATACAGTCTTATTATAAAGTGTTACCACAATTATAAATGAAAGAATTTAAAGCAATAGTTAATCTAAAACTGAATCATCTGATATGTAAATGACTGACTTCATATTATACTCCTGTAAGTCTTTACTACATGTAAATCTGAAATTATTATCTCATAATAAGCAAGTTGAATTTAAAAGCAACCCAAAAATGACCTTTTGTTATTGTTTATTGAGCCTCAAACCTATTTGAATTCTGTGGAGTGCATTTTATACTTTGTTTGTTGCTATTTTTAATGCAATTATAATGGAATCTGAAATATTTAAAGCAACAGTTCAGATTTATGGCCAGTGCAATTGTAGGTTAACCACAAGGACAACTTATAAAATGAGAATTAAACAGGATCATACTTTACAAAAAAGTTTCATTAGTTAGTGTATTTACTAACATGATCTAATAATGAACTACTTTATTTTCATTAGCTAATGTTAACTAACATGAACAAATACTGCAATAAATGCATTGTTCATGTTAGTAAATGCATTAACTAACATTATCTAATACAGCCTTATTATAAAGTGTTACCACAATTATAAATGAAAGAATTTAAAGCAATAGTTAATCTAAAACTGAATCATCTGATATGTAAATGACTGACTTCATATTACTTATACTCCTGTGAGTCTTTACTACATGTAAATCTGAAATTATTCTCTAAAAATAA
>LR812537.1:57548403-57555903 GCA_903798195.1 Danio kyathit | reverse complement strand
GCTGTTTAAAAACAATGGACCCTGTTGACTATTTTGAATGAAACGCTTGATTGTTGGATGATCACGCTTCAGAAGCTTGGCAATTTTAAGAGTGCTGCATCCCTCTGCAAGATATCTCACTATTTTTGACTTTTCGGAGCCTGTCAAGTCCTTCTTTTGACCCATTTTGCCAAAGGAAAGGAAGTTATAGGGTGATATAGGGTGTTGATGTCATTAGACCACACCCCTTCTCATTACAGAGATGCACATCACCTAATATGCTTAATTGGTAGTAGGCTTTCGAGCCTATACAGCTTGGAGTAAGACAACATGGATAAAGAGGATGATGTGCTCAAAATACTCATTTGCCTAATAATTCTGCACTGCCTGTATATATTGTGATAAAGGGTGTCACGGTGGCGCAGTGGGTAGCTCGATCATCAAAAATCAAAACACAATTTTAATCACTAAATTGTCATTACAAGCCTGTAAACCTGCTTATTGAAGTGTGCATGTGTACATGTGTGGAAACAAAATTATTTTGCTTACGACAGATCGTCTTCCATTTTTTTGCAAAGAAAAACATACTTAATTTTGACTTTTTAGTTCATAAAACGGGTGGCACGGTGGCTCAGTGGTTAGCACTGTCGCCTCACAACAAGAAGGTCGCACAAGTCCCGGCTGTGTCAGTTGGCTTTTCTGTGTGGAGTTCAATTCAATTCATCTTTATTTGTATAGCGCTTATACAATGTAGATTGTGTCAAAGCAGCTTCACATGGAAGATTATAGTAAATGTAAACAGTGTCAGTTCAGTTTTCAGAGATTAAGTTCAGTTCAGTTTAGCTCAGTTCAGTGTGGGTTAATAATCACTACTGAGAGTCCAAACACTGAAGAGCAAATCCATCGATGCGCAGCTCTACAGATCCTGAACCATGCAAGCCAGTGGCGACAGCGGCGAGGAAAAAACTTCACCAATTGGCGAAAGCGAAGATTTAAAAACCTCGAGAGAAACCTGGCTCAGTTGGGCGAAGCGAAGACTCGTCTGTCCTTGGAGCGTCACAGGAGTCAGTCTCATGTTCTCACTCCACGATGACCACCACAGCAGCTGCTCAGGATACGGCCTGGTCCAGAAACCTTGGGATTATCTCGTCGCTGGTCTTGGATCGCATCAGCGGCACTGCATAGTCTGAGGGCCTCGAGATGAGTACCCTCAGGTGGAAATACAGAATAAGGAGAATAATTAGCGTAGCTGCTGTTCATAGTGTATATAAATGAGATGTGTGGGGCACATCATGCGTCATACTGCTATGTACTGCACTGAGTGTATGCTTTGCTAAAAAGATAGGTCTTTAATCTAGTTTTGAAGAGAGAGAGACCGTGTCTGGTGGAGTTTGTATGTTCTCCCCATGTTGGCGTGGGTTTCCTCCAGGTGCTCCGGTTTCCCCCACAGCCTAATCACATGCTCTATAGAAGAGTTGATGAACTAAATTGGCCATAGTGTATCTGTGTGTGTGAATGAGTGTGTATGGGTGTTTCCCAGGGTTGTGGCTGGAAGGTCATCCGCTGTGTAAAACAAATGCTGGAATAGTTGGCGGTTCATTCCGCTGTGGAGACCCCTGATAAATAAGAAACGTGGCCAAAGGATGAATGAATGAATGAATGACTTAAAACAAGACAATATTTTGTGCTTGTCTAAAAAAATGCTTCTTGATTTAAATAATTGTAGATATTTGGACTAGAAACGAGACAAAAACTCTAAATAAGTAAAGCATTTTATGCAGGGCATACCTTTTTCATTTCTGTGTAGCCTCACCTCTGGTTCAGAATTAGCTTGCTGTAGGCCAATAGATCATAGTGTCCTCCTGAATCCTCTATTCTGATGGTCTCTCATCTGTGGATGTAAAAGCTCTGACAGATCTGCTGTTTATAACAATATGAATGAGTCCAGCTGGGATGTTCTGGCTCTCCTTGTGTTTGGACAGTCAGCGCAGGTCAGATGTGTCCAGAAAACACTGGGTGTGGTGAAACATCCGCTCTATTTATTTGACTTTAATAAGAGTTATAAATAACTGATGTAGAGGAGGAGGCTGCGCACTGGTGGTCTTGGCCAAACACATGGGCTTTTTATGGACTTTATATAAGACTGAGTTTCTCGGTTTGATCTTTCTGCTGACGTTTTCATCATTATATTTAACATGTCAAAATGATATGCTGTAAAATACAGTAGAGGGACATGGTAAACCTGCTTTTTAAGATATTAGTAAATGTTAACATGTGGATTCTTGGGGGCAGCACGGTGGCTCAGTGGTTAGCACTGTGGCCTCACAGCAAGAAGGTCGCTGGTTCGAGTTCCGGCTGGGTCAGTTGGCATTTCTGTGTGGAGTTTGCATGTTCTCCCCGTCAAAGATGAAAAGTAAATAGTAAAATACTTTGTTACTGTACTTAAGTAGATATTTCTGGTATCAAACACCAGACTGTTGGTAAAGTAAGAGTGTAAAAGCCACATCAGGTGATGTACAGTATCAAAAAACTAAAATATGACTAAAGCATTACATGATGAACGCTGTGAGATTGCGTATGATGATACATGGAGAAACAGGATATTTACCCAGTGAAATCAAAACATGTAGTAATGAATACTTTTTACTTAAGTACATTTTTGAGGCGGTGGTACTTTACATTTACTTGAGGACGAACGTGTAATCAGTACTTTAACTTTTCCAGAGTCGTTTTAAACACGAGTATCTGTACTTCTACTTGAGTAAAAGATGTGTGGACTTTTGCCATCTCTGCTCCCCATGTTGGCGTGGGTTTCCTCCGGGTGCTCTGGCTTTCCCCACAGTCCAAAGACATGCGGTACAGGTGAATTGATTGAGCTAAATTGGCCGTAGTGTATGTGAGTGAATGCAAGAGTGTGTGGGTGTTTCCCAGTGTTGGATTGCTGCTGGAAGGTCATCTGCTTCGTGAAACATGTGCTGGAATAGTTGGCGAGTCGTTCCTCTGTGGCGACCCCTGATTAATAAAGGGACTAAGCCGAAAATGAATTAATGAATAGTGAATGTATTCATGTAAGTGAAAATAGTGTAATCACTAAACTAATTTTAATACACTCACAATAATTTTAGAAAGTGTGTGTGTGTGTGTTTCTTTTCTATTGTTTGATGTTATCATTGATACTGTCACATACACTTCAAAATTAGTAACTGATTTCAATACATATGCAGTCATTTTTCATGTCATAATAAACCATTTAGGGAGTGAAAGCCTGAATATGCCAATCAAACTGATTCAAATGCAGTCCTGAGCTGAAGATTCAGCAGTGTGTGTGTGTGTGTGTGTGTATTTGGGATTCAGCACGGCATCTTCACAGAACAGCACATTTTCAGCCCTCTGCAGCGCGGCGGTGATTTGGCGAGCGGGATGATGAGGTATGAGCGTCTGAAATTGCAGTGTTCCACAGGGATGCAATTCAGAGCCATCAGATCAATTTTTCAGTATTCTGGGGAGAGGGATGGAGAGGAAAGATCAGATCCAATTGTGGTGATGTTGGAGGATAAGAACATGATGTGGCCTGAATGAAACCACCGCAATTTGTGTGTTGTGGAGGATTGTGGAGTTTTTGTCGGAGGTTTTGATGCATGGCCGTGTGTGTTAATAATTAATAATTTGACTGTAGTCATAGCTGATGTAAGCAGTTGTGTTGTGATGGATGTGGAGGTGAAGAGTGTGTGGTGAATTACTTGCACGACTGATGTTTTTGGGATGGAGTGTAATGATAATGCTGTCGATTTACATTCAGGGGAGATGGAGGCCTGCGGCAAAGCATCCAAATTCACTGTAGTGCCTTTCTAAATGTGCATATGGAGTCAAATTATGAATGTTATAAGCCCTAAAGTGACATTTCTGGACCAGTATGCTGTAAAGAATGCTGGGATCCACACAATCGATTTTGGAGAAATTCATTTATTCATTCATTTTCTTTTCGCTTAGTCCCAATATTAATCTGGGGTTGCCACAGCGGAATGAACCGCCAACTTATCCAGCATATGTCTTACGCAGCGGATGCTCTTCCAACTGCAGCGTAACACCGGGAAACACCCATGCACTCTTACAATCACACACATACACTATGGATAATTTAGCTTACCCAATTCCCCTATAGCGCATGTCTTTGGATTTGTGGGGGAAACCGAAGCACCCGGAGGAAACGCCCGCCAACACGGGGAGAACATGCAAACTCCACACAGTAATGCCAACTGACCCAGCCGGGGCTCAAACCAGTGACCCTCTTGCTGTGAGGTGATCGTGCTACCCACTGCGCCACCATGCTGCTTTGGAGAAATTAGGTTAACTTATTAGTTTTTTACAAATTTAAGTTGATTGAACAGAAAACAATGGTGTATGGAATTGCTATTATTATCAAACAGTATTTCTTCGCCTCTATTTTAAGGTGCAAAGTCTAAAGCTCATGGCGCAAAAGCATTAATGCTGCTTCCACTTTTGCTATTTTAAGGATGGAAGAATATGGTTTGCGCCCCGACACATGGTCTAACAGGGTTGTGCTTATTCTCTTAATGAGTTCTGGGTGTGTTTTGAGCATAACCTGCATTAAACCAATCAGAGTCTCATCTCACATTCTCTTTAAGAGTCAGTTGCGTCACGCCATGGCGCATTTGCTATTTACATGGCAGACTTTGTAAGTGGAAAAACTGAACGCTTCACTAGCGAGAAAATAGTTAAACAGAGCATCTGCAGCGCGAGGATAAAGAACGAGCCTCCTCCATTCAGCCTCTTTAAATTCTCTTTACTTTTACTCTTTACTTTACTCCTTTACTTTGGTGGAGTAAGGAAACGGTGGAAACTCACTCCACTGAAGACAACCATTAGCCTACATATTTAATTTCCTATGTTAAGAGCAAAGATTTGCTTCAACACTATTTCTAAATTCAGTTCTAATTTCCAGCAAAGGAATAAATGAACAATAATAATGAAGTGTGGTCAAACAACTGAGTTATATCCAAACACACGTCCTGTTCTTATGCCCCATATGTAGTAGTAGTAATAGTAGTAGTTATTGTAATTTGTTATGGGCATTACCATATTGCTGCAGACATTCCATAAAACAGGCAATAAAAACAATACAAAATACAGCAGTTAAATAATTTATAATGCTAATTAAGGGTGCTTTCACACTAGCACTTTTGGTCCGCACCCGGGTTCGTTTGACGTCATAGTACGGTACGTTTAGCTAGTGTGAACGTGTCTTCTGAACTCGGGTGCGCACCCGTGAACCGTACCCGAGTCCGCCTGAAAGAGGTGGTCTGGGGTACGGTTCATGCGAACTCTGGTACGGTTCACTTCTGGTATGAATGCAATCGTACCAAATAGCGGAAGTGAATCGCCAACTGTACAACAAACTATCGTTTTCATAACGTTCATTCGTGTGTGTGTGTGTGTGTGTGTGTGTGCGCCACGTATTGTACCTTTAGCGGGACTGAGCCAAGCACAGTGATACACAGTGATGTCTGCTTGTCTCCTCCAGAAACAGCTTCTGCAGTCACTGTGTGATGTTCTGAATGTTTATAATATTTTTGCAGCAGACAGACGCGAGTCGCTTTCTGTATGTCCAAAACTTATGATTCAGTAAAAGCAAATCGACCGCGATGTGCGGAAGTCTCCATTTTGGCGCTTTGCTTTCGTGACTGTCACCTAGCAACAGCCGTAAACAAAACAGCAGCTCTATGACGCAAGCGTACCGGGGTTCAGAAGGAAGAAAGACAGTGTGAACACAAACCAACCGAGAAGGTGGCAAGGGGGGGCAATCGAACTTGGGTACGGTCCAGGCAATTGAACCAAGTGTGAAAGCACCCTAAGATAGACTCTTAAACCCACTGAAACAGGTACAAAGGATTTCTTATAACGGTTCAACCTACACTTTGGGACCTCATGGCCCAGTTTCACAAACAGCATTTAGCTTAAGCCAGGACTAGGCCTTAGTTAAATTAGGCTATTTAAGCCACATATATAAAAACTGGCTTAGAAAAATACATTACTGGTGTGGAACTGTAGACAAAAAAATGACACTGACATATTTTAAGACATCTTACTGCAAGTTACATTCAGTTGAGACAGCTCAAACATGCAATTTAATCCAAGACTAGCCTTAAACCTTGTTTGTGAAACCGGGGGTATATCTTCTACCAGAGAGAAGTAGTTCATAATGTGGAAACAAAAAAAAATGAGTTGGATCGTTCACATTCATTTCCACCTGGTTGAGGACACAATTCTCATATAAAACTTGAGGATTAAAATATTCATCGTGCCCAACTATTTTCCATCCTGTCTTTAAGAGATGCATCAACTTGGATTTACACTGAACAGATAGGTTGCCAAAACACACTGTGATACCATATTTAACAATGCTTTCAAGAACTGCGTTATAAAACAACATCATGAGCTTCTTGTTAACTCCAAAAAGACGTAACCTCCGTAAAAAAAAATACAATTTCTGGTGTAAACGAGAACAAACCCACTAAATGTGTGTCTTCCATGTGAAATGCCCAAATACTTATAGGTTTCTGACTGAGTGATAGGATGGTCGTGTACATCCACTTGACGATGGTCACCTATACACTTTGGGTCAAATGCCATCTCTTCTGTTTTCTTCGTATTTATCTTTAGCTTATTTATATCACACCACTCAACAAACCGGCTAATTCAAAACACATATAAATATGCATGTAATAAAAAATACTACTAATAATGAACTGAAAAAGCACCCCGAGATGAAGGCATGCAAGCAGTGCTTTTTATATTTATGTAGAAAATAATATTTTTTGCATAATTGTATTCCTTTAATTGTTTTCATCTGTAAAGATATTTGTGTATTGCTGTACATCCTGTGTGCATTCAGTAATGTGTAAGCGTTTAGACCTGAACAGGTACATAACTAACACGCTCTGCACTGGACAGGGGCGATTTTAGGATTTTCATTTTAGGGGGGCTCAGGTAAAAAAAATACATATAAAGCCTAATATTACATTTATAAGTAGTAATTTAATAGTAATACACTTAAAATGTTTGTTTAATATTGGTTGTATACTAGTAGTCCACTGTATTACAT
Organism: Danio kyathit; assembly: GCA_903798195.1. Lineage (NCBI taxonomy): Eukaryota > Metazoa > Chordata > Actinopteri > Cypriniformes > Danionidae > Danio > Danio kyathit. Next base: position 57,548,801 of record LR812537.1, on the reverse strand, counting down.
AGACAGGCATAGCCATTTGAGTTCTGGGTAAGCCAAATAGGCTCAACCCTCCTGTTTACTGTAGTAAAAACCACTTTCTATTTTCAAGTGCATTTTTTGTTTCCATGTATGCCACTTTTCTAATTAAATGACATGCATGTATATTTTTAAACTTACAGGCTAAGTCACATATTTCATGATCTGAATGATAATAATAAATAAGAAGTATTGTTTTAATACTAGACAACACTTGATGTTTCTATCTCAGTGACTCAGTGACAGTTAAAACGAGTACATTCCCTGAGTGGTTCTGTCACTGTGTTTAATAATTTCTGTGCACGACTGTGTGGTGTAGTTAATGCCACATGCACTGTAAAGTGTTTAATATTGGTAACTTAATTCATTTTGAAATAAAAATA
>LR812537.1:57535903-57543403 GCA_903798195.1 Danio kyathit | reverse complement strand
TAAACGATTCACTGATTCAAATGATCTGATCAATGTGAGTCTCCAGTTAATGATTCACTGATTCAAATGATCTTGTCAGAGCGAGTGTGCAATTAACCATTCGTTGATTCAGTTGATCTGGTCAATGTGAGTCTCCAGTTAATGATTCACTGATTCAAATGATCTGATCAATGTGAGTCTCCAGTAAACGATTCACTGATTCAAATGATCTTGTCAGAGCGAGTGTGCAATTAACGATTTGTTGATTCAGCTGATCTGGTCAATGTGAGTCTCCAGTTAATGATTCACTGATTCAAATGATCTGATCAATGTGAGTCTCCAGTTAATGATTCACTGATTCAAATGATCTGATCAATGTGAGTCTCCAGTAAACGATTCACTGATTCAAATGATCTTGTCAGAGCGAGTGTGCAATTAACGATTCGTTGATTCAGCTGATCTGGTCAATGTGAGTCTCCAGTAAACGATTCACTGATTCAAATGATCTTGTCAGAGGGAGTGTGCAATTAACGATTCGTTGATTCAGCTGATCTGGTCAATGTGAGTCTCCAGTTAATGATTCACTGATTCAAATGATCTTGTCAGAGCGAGTGTGCAATTAACCATTCGTTGATTCAGTTGATCTGGTCAATGTGAGTCTCCAGTTAATGATTCACTGATTCAAATGATCTGATCAATGTGAGTCTCCAGTTAATGAATCACTGATTCAAATGGTCTGGTGAATGTGAGTCTCCAGTAAACGATTCACTGATTCAAATGATCTGATCAATGTGAGTCTCCAGTTAATGATTCACTGATTCAAATGATCTTGTCAGAGCGAGTGTGCAATTAACCATTCGTTGATTCAGCTGATCTGGTCAATGTGAGTCTCCAGTTATTGATTCACTGATTTAAATGATCTGATCAATGTGAGTCTCCAGTAAACGATTCACTGATTCAAATGATCTTGTCAGAGCGAGTGTGCAATTAACGATTCGTTGATTCAGCTGATCTGGTCAATGTGAGTCTCCAGTTAATGATTCACTGATTCAAATGATCTGATCAATGTGAGTCTCCAGTTAATAGGTGCGTTCGACTTCATGCAGCGCTGCGCAGATCGATCAAAGTCTGTCTTAAAGTGGTGCATGCTGGTTAGAAATTTTGTCCGGATTGATGCTGCGCTGACGCCATGTGACTGTCACATGTGGCATCAAAGTACCGCGACAGTGCTCCGAGATCAGACGATTGACTCAGACCGCGCAGCACCTGAACAGCGGCTGCTGGAGCTGCGATGACATCACTGATGTTACACGATTGGCCGAGTTCACAGCATGACAACAACCACGTGTGTTTCGGGTTTAATACTGGAGAAATTCCAATTCACAAATTTCAAAACAAACAATTAACTGTTCATACCCTCTCTATCTTGAACACATCATGCTTATGAAAAGACTACAAATATTTACTGCAGCATCATCTTTTGTTAAATAATTTGTTCATGTCTAGATTGTTTGAACAGGTTTATTCTGCCTTTTTATACAGACTACTGTATTATACATTTTAGTGAATGACCAAATATTAACTCAAATAAGTCTTACAGACTTATAAAATAATTATCATCATTGATCCTGACACCCCTATGAAGATTTCTTAAATTAAGTAAAAAAAATATTTTACTAAATATAAAAATATATGATTATAAAATATTTATTTCCTGTTAAGCCATTAATGCAGAAATGTTAAAAGTGTCATTGATGTACCTGCTCTTTCTGGGTATTTTCTATTTAGTGTAGCTCATTTATTGTGGTCCTTTTGTTCAATCTCTATGGATTAAAGTGCTTTTTAAAAAATGTTTTTATTATCCAAAATAATCATTGTTTAAGACTTAATCAAAACACCTCGTTTTGGGTTTTACACTAATATATATTGGAAAGTTTTATAGCTATAAACGTAAATAAATGTAACCCCTTTTTTAGCATATTCAAACAAGCACTGGAACAGTATTGACATACCATTCAACATCTAGTAGCCCAAAGACTGATGCTTAAACTCCAAGAACTTGTGCTTATTGTTTTGTTTAATAGGCCTATTTGTGGATATTTATTTTCTTTTTATGTGCTCTCTCATTTTCCTCTTATTTCTCGTGTGTTTGTTATATAGGCTACTTAAATTTAATTCATAATTCCCTTGTTTAAAATGAACTATAGTTTGTAGAGACTGTATTCTGTTTTATTTGTACTGTAAACCTTTTGTTGTTATTGCAATAAATAAGCAAATAAATGAATGATCCCGCCATGTGATCGGTCATCATGACAGCAGCAACTTCGAGCTCCGAAGTGTCCGGCTTGACGGCTCCGTTTTCAACTCCGCCCCCGCCTGCGCTCGGCTAATCTCGTTGGTCACCGGCTGCAGCTGTGCTTCATGTCGAACGCACCTAATGATTCACTGATTCAAATGATCTTGTCAGAGCGAGTGTGCAATTAACCATTCGTTGATTCAGTTGATCTGGTCAATGTGAGTCTCCAGTTAATGATTCACTGATTCAAATGATCTGATCAATGTGAGTCTCCAGTAAACGATTCACTGATTCAAATGATCTTGTCAGAGCGAGTGTGCAATTAACGATTCGTTGATTCAGCTGATCTGGTCAATGTGAGTCTCCAGTTAATGATTCACTGATTCAAATGATCTGATCAATGTGAGTCTCCAGTTAATGATTCACTGATTCAAAGGCTCTGGACAGTGTGGGTCTGCAGTAAACGCTTCACTGATCCACACGTTCCTGTCAGAGCGAGTCTTCAGTTAACATTTGACTGATTCAGCTGATCTGGTCAATGTGAGTCTCCAGTTAATGATTCACTGATTCAAATGGTCTGGTCAATGTGAGTCTCCAGTTAATGATTCACTGATTCAAATGATCTGATCAATGTGAGTCTCCAGTTAATGATTCACTGATTCAAATGGTCTGGTCAATGTGAGTCTCCAGTTAATGATTCACTGATTCAAATGATCTGATCAATGTGAGTCTCCAGTTAATGATTCACTGATTCAAATGGTCTGGTCAGTGTGGGTCTGCAGTAAACGTTTCACTGATCCACACGTTCCTGTCAGAGCGAGTCTTCAGTTAACATTTGACTGATTCAAATGATTCAGTCAGAGTGAGTCTTCAGTTAATGATTCACTGAATCAAATGATCTGGTCAGAGCAAAGCTCCAGTTAAGGATTCACTGTAATCAAATGATCTGCTCAGAGTAAGATTCCAGTTAACAATTCACTGAATCAAATGATCCGGTCAGAATAAGATTCCAGTTAATTCATTGAAGCAAATGAGTTGGTCTGAATAAGACACCAGTTAAGGATTCACTGGAATCAAATGATCTGCTCAGAGTAAGATTTCAGTTAATGATTCAATGAATCAAACGATCCAGTCAGAGTAAGATTCCAGTTATTCACTGAAGCAAATTATCTGCTCACCGTAAGACTCCTGTTAATGAATCAAATGATCCGGTCTGATTAAGACTCCAGTTAATGATTCACTGAAGGTCGCTAGTTCGAGCCTCGGCTGGGTCAGTTGGCATTTCTGGGGCATTTGCATGTTCTCTCCGTGATGGTGTGTGTGGGTGTGGGTGTGTTTCCCAGTTATAGTTTGCAACTGGAAGGGGATCCACTGCGTAAAACATATGCTGGATAAGTTGGCAGTTCATTTTGCTGTGGCGACCCCAGATTAATAAAGCGACTAAGCCGAAAAAAATGAATGGATGAATGAAATGGTCTGGTCAGAGTGAATCTCCAGGTAATGGTTCAGTGATTCAAATGATCCAGCTGATTCTACTATACAGTCCTACAGTAACAGAATACCAAGAGTGTATTTCTGTCTGATCAGTATGCTGAAATGCAAGATGCTGTTAAATTTTTAAAAGCGTTTCTCTGTCAGTTGCACAAAGATAAGTCGACAGGCTGTGAACAAAGAAAAGCGCAGCGATGGTGTTTGCACTGACACCGACTCCGCTCCCGCTGGAGGAGAAAGAAGAGACTTTAACAATCACATACAGCACTCCACGTATAAAAAGAGCAGTTTAATGCAGCAGCACTCAAACACAAACAAACAAATGATGCACATTATTTATACATTCATTCTTTTTCCTTCGGCTTAGTCCCTTATTTATAAGGGGTCGCCACAGTGGAATGAACCACCAACTATTCCAGCATATGTTTACACAGTGTGTGCCCTTCCAGCTGCAACCCAGTACTGGGAAACACCCATTCACTCTCACATTCACACACACACTCATACAATACGGTTAAGTTAGTTAATCAATTGCCCTATGACAAACATGTTTGGACTGTGGGGGAAACCTGAGCAAAACTTCACACTTCACAAACTTCACACAGAAATGCTAAGACTCGAACCAGCAACCTTCTTGCTGTAAGGCCACAGTGCTAACCACTGAGCCACCGTGCCACCCATGCATAATATTCCAGTGCAAAAAAACATTTCCATAGCCTTTTATGACGCATGCAGATAGTTTTGTTTGTTTGTTTTGAGTGTATCCTTGTGGTGTTTTATTTATTTATTTAACTTTTTTTTTTTTTTTTTTTTTGAATATTATATTTTTTATTTTCTTAAAGCAACAGAGCAATACTACGGAGACCCGGAAGGGACGTGATGGTGGGAAAAAAAACTGAGTGGGAGAAAAAAAAATGGGTGGGAGAAAAAAAAACAGTGATAGGAAAATATATATTTTTTAAAGTTTTTGCGTTCCCTCGCAAAGAACACTTCCTGTTCACTTAAGTGAATTCATTAATGAATTCATACATGTCAACCCTCCCGTTTTTGACTGGATTATCCCGTATTTTACTATTCTATCCTGCTATCATATCGTTCAGTATCAGCGAATGCATAGGCTATGAGCCAACGACTGGTAAAAGCGCTGACTGACAGAAGCGCTCCGTATGATAAACTGATCCCAGATCAGTACACACCAAAGTTACACCTCTGTTATCAAACAAGTGAGGAGCAGCAAATTAATCTCTCGTTTTTTATTTGATTACAGTGGTGTCACTGTATAATGCACAGATCCATAATGAAAGTATTCCATTACTTTCGTAACTGTTTGTGCATTAGTTTGTCATTAGGTGTGTTTAAAATAAAACACGCAGTACGGACATGTTTACAAATTATTAAGAGTATTTGTCTTGTCTAAACATACACCCGAATATCCCAAAATGCCCAGCAATTTCGCTCCTCTTTAGATGGCATGTACAGAAGCTGATCTGGGATCAGTTTATCATACGGAGCGCGTCTGTCAGTCAGCGCTTATACCAGTCATTGGCTGATTCAGAGGTTGCATATGAAGGGTGATGATCGACGCACAGCTTTAATGGTAAGACAGTGAATGAAGACATTTTTATATTCATTTCAGCGCGTTTTCAAGATTAAAAATACATGAGAAATATGGGAAAATACTGAATGATATGATGATAGCAGGATAGAATTGTAAAATACGGGATAATGCAGGCAAAAACGGGAGAGTTGACATGTATGAAGTGAACAGGAAGTGTTTGTGGAAAAACAGTTTTGCGAGGGAACGCAAAAGCTTAAAAAAAATATATATTTTCCTATCACAGTTTTTTTTTTCTCCCACCCATTTTTTTTTTCTCCCACTCAGTTTTTTTTTCTCCCACCCATTTTTTTTTCTCCCACCCATTTTTTTTTTTCTCCCACTCAGTTTTTTTTCCACCATCATGTCCCTTCCGGGCATACCTGTCAACATTGGGAGGTGAAAATAAGGGATACCCCCCCCCCCCCCCCCCCCCCCCCCCCCAAAAAAAAAAAAAATAAATAAATAAATATGTTCATCTGGAGCTTTTTCATTGAATATAAACTTCTGAAATGATCAGTAATACATTTTTATTATTATTTACATAGGATATAATAATTAGTATACATTAGAAAAAGCTGCAAATAAATTAGCAAACAGTTCTGCTCATTAATACTATTAGCTATTATAAAGAAATAGAATCAAGTTATCAAAATTCTCATCTTTTCTTTACTGTATAACTTAAACATTCTGATTAAAGAGCAGCGAATAAATCTCTCATTTAGATTTTTTTGGTTTGATTACATTTAATAACAGAGCTGTCACTTAAAACTGCACAGATCTATATTGAAAGCAATTGACTGTTTTCCTAACTGTTTATGCTCATTTAAGACAAAATTTGTTGTGTTTAAAAGAAAACCCAACAAGATCGACATGTCTAGATGCTATTATTATTATTATTATTATTATTATTATTATTCATTTATTCATTTCTTTTCGGCTTGGTCCCTTTATTAATCTGGGGTCGCCATAGCGGAATGAACCGCCATTATTATTATTATTATTATTATTATTATTATTATCATTATTATTATTATGATGATGATGTGTATATATCTGTTTAAACACGCACCCAAAACCCAGTGTCCACTTGAGCTCAGCATCAAATCGCGTACGTACAGAATCCGCTTGGGAAACAGTCTATTGTCACTATGGAGAGACAATATATTATACATATGGCGCCTGTAATGAAAAGGAAATGAATCGCGCCGTTTTTATGTTCATTCCAAAGTGTTTTCATGCCTAAATAAAATGAAAGCACAGAACCGAATCACATTTAAGAGCAAGGGCGGCCCCTGGTGGTTCGGCGGTATGGGTTGCATATAGAGAGGATCGGCTCTTCTCAGAAAGATAAAAAATACGGGAGAAATACGGGAAAATACCTTTACGGGATGACAGCGGGATAGAACTGTAAAATACGGGAGAATCCCGGGAAAAACGGGAGGGTTGACAGGTATGCCTTCCGGGTCTCCGTACAATACAAAAAGCAACAACAATTACTAAACAAAAAAGACAACAAAAAAGAAAAAATAGGGACAAAAGACAGAAAAAAAACATTTTCAAACCATTATTACATCAGTTCCTCCAGTATTATACATGGGTCAACAATGTTACACATATAAATCTAGGCCAGTGGGCGCAGGCAATATGATGATCTTGCAGACAATGACAGGGTTATACATTTAAACTGTTATCTTGGGCATTTGACAAATAATTAAAAAAGGGTTTCCAGGTGGCTTCAAAGCCAGCAATGTTATCAGACAGATTGTGTCTTAGTCTTTCTAAATGTAAAGTGCTAGAGAATTCTGAAAGCCAGGATTTAAAAAGTGGTTTTGATGCTTTTTTCCATAAACAAAGAATAATTTGTTTAGCTATCACCATTCCATATTGGACAGCTTTTTTAATTTGATCACTGAACCCACGAAGTGAGTCAGACCAACCAAAAACAGCGATTGCTGGATCAGGGGCGAGCTCACAAGAATAAGCCTCAGAGTAGAAGTTGAAAATTTCGCTCCAAAACTCAAAAAGTTTTGGGCATGACCAAAAAAGATGTCCTAAGGAGCCTTCCGCAGATTCACACTTGTTACATTTAGAGGAGATGGAGGGGTAGAATTTATTAAGCTTAACCCTAGAATAATGA
>LR812537.1:57480903-57530903 GCA_903798195.1 Danio kyathit | reverse complement strand
CAGTGGTGTTCAGAATAGAGTATAATAGAATAGAATATAAAGTGTTATTGTCATCGTATGCGAGATAAAACAAACATCGCCAAATGCTTGGAAACTTCATTGGTTAATTATCTTAATAATTAATTATCTTAATAATTAACCCTCTTTTAAAAATAGAGCTGGAAGCACAATCCTATTTGCATTTAAAGCGACAGTCACCAACATGGTACAATTGGGATCAAACATAAATAAAACATTATTTGTGTGGTATTTTGAGCTGAAACTACACACACACACACACACACACACACACACACACACACACACACACACACACACACACACACTTTCTATGGACATCAGAGACTTATTTACCATCTTGATTTACAAAAAGGGCATAATAGGTCTTCTTTTAAGGTAACCTTTTTTGCAGCTTAGGACCATATCTTGCATTTTAGGTCAATATCGTGATAATGTTGTATTATGCTGCGTTCACACCAGACGTGGAAGAAGCATCAAGTGCGAGTGATTTACATGTTTAGTCAATGCAAAGGCGCGAACAGACATCCTGCGGCACGATACGCGTCGCGAATGACGCGAATTGCATGAATGGCGCGACGCGGATGGCGCGATACGTGCGAATGGCGTGGCGCGAATTGATCGTTTTGCACGAATAACGCGCAAATCGCTACAGTTCAAAAATCTGAACTTCTGCGGACATTCACGACACGTTAACCAATCAGGAGCTTGCTCTTGTGGAAAGCACTCATTGTGACGTAGCACCTGTTGTTGGTGTCCTGCAGGTTATCCTCCAGCCGACACCGACAACAGTTCATCAAACTGGGCTTGGCTCAGTCAGAAGCACCGCTGAAAGCCTCCGTCATCCAGGTTAAGTTTCTGGAGGAGTTTATGAGCTCACAGAGCTGGGTGCACCTCTGAAAGAATCTAGTGGACTCAGACACTGCTCCAAACGTATCGACGCTGTTTTACAGCCTTCATTAAAGCACATAAACACAGTTATTTTATCAATAAAACCCATGTTAGCCATTTAGCAGCGAAGCTACAGTGAATTTGACGCACAAATGAAGTGTATTTGACATGTGAATGAAGCGAGTAAACAAAAATGTTCACGCGTCTATTTACGCGCAAATAGTGCAAATTTTTCCGAGCAATTTATCCGCGCGTTCCGCGTCCGGTGTGAACGCAGCATAATAATAAAGCAATTAATCTCAACAAGAAAATACAACCGCAAGTCAGAAAAAGCTGGGACAGTATATAAAACCCAATTAAAAAAAGAAAGTAGTGATTTCTACATTTACTTTGACTTGAATTTCATTGCAGACAATACAACAAACATTATTTAATATGTTCCTCATGATTTATATATATATATATATATATATATATATATATATATATATATATATATATATATATATATATATATAGAAGGCAGCATATTGGGCTCCAAAATCTCTTTGTACATTTCAACATTAATGGTGCATCACAGAAGTGCAAGTTACCTTTGCCAAGGGAACTGACACAACCCCTTACCATGACAGACCCTTGCTTTAGGACTTGTTGCTTGGTCTGCATGATCCTTTTCTTCTTTAGACCAAAGCACACAGCGTCCATTTCTCCCAAAAAATACCATCTGAGCACAGTACACGTTTCCACAGTGTGATGGTCCATCCCAGATGCCTCCGAGCCCAGAGAAGTCGATGGCACTTCTGGACACCGTTAACATAGGGCTTCCTTTTGGCACACTACAGTTTTAACTGGCATTCATGGATTTAACTCTGTATTGTGGTACTTGGCAAAGGTTTGCCAAAGTAGTCCTGAGCCCATGTATGTAACGTGGATGTGACACTGACAAACAGGGGTGTGGATCCAAATGCAGGTTTATTAGAGAGGTCAGGCAAGCAATGGTCAACACAGGAGCAAACAGATGTACGTATATGGGCAATCCATAGTCTTAGTCAGATATACAGGCAGATGGTCAGAAGGCAGGCAGCAGACAGGGATAAACAGATGAACAAGGCGAGGATCAAAATACAGGATAACAAACCAGGAAACACATTGTAATGTCACTAAACGGATAACAAGACTCAGCAATGAGTGTCTCAAAGTGAGCCGTATATATGTGTGTGTAATCAGTACTTGAGCAGCATCAGCTGTGTGTTTGCAATCAGTCCGCATCAGGAACCGGTTGTGTGTGTGTGGTGCATGACTGGTGCTTGTAGTCCATTTACCAGCTGATTTGTAGTACTATGTGATCTGTGTGTTTACCAGCGATCTGCACAGGCTGGATCGCTGGTGATCGTGACAATGTGGTGATCTGGCTTATAGATGAATAAGGATTCTTGATGCAGCGCCGCCTGAGGGATCGGAGATAGTTCAGCTTAGGCTTGTGCTCTTGTCATTTACGCACTAAAATTCCTCCAAATTCCTTGAATCTTTTAATGATGTTCTGCACTGTTCAAGATGAAATACCCAAATGTCTTCCTCTCTTTCTTTGAGGCACATTGTTTTTAAACATTTTAATAATAATTTGTTGGCAAACTAGTGACCCTCGGCCCATCTTTGCTCCTAAAGGACTAGACCTCTCTTGGATGCTGCCAAATCATAATTACAATCACCTGTTGACATCACCTGTTTCCAACCCAGGCTCATTCTGAAAACGTAGTCCCGTGGACATTTCTGGAGACCGAAACATACGTCCCAGGAGGTACGTATTTTTGCAGTTTTTGTTTTCGCGAATCCGCGAGAGGCCGCTGTGTGTGCTTTTTTCCTACATCAAACGTCTCTCGCGAGTGCCGTTTGTGCCCGCGCTGTTCTCGCGTAAACCCACCAGAGGCCGCTGTCGGCCTACCGTCTGTCTGTCTGTCTGTCTGTCTGACTGAATGATTGACTGGGCGACCGGCCAATCGACTGACCCACCCTCCTCCTTCCCTAAACCCAACTAATTATACCGATTGACCCCCCCACCCACATACTTCCCTAAACCCAACCAACGGTTTACAAAAGCCGTCCAGAAAAAGAAAAGCCGTCGTTTGATTTTTACCACGTTTTCGGATTTCACCACATTCTCACCCTGTTGTTCACTCGTTCATTTTATTTTTTTGGATTCTGTTTTGTCTTACCTGATTTCTGGAACCGCTTTACCCCGGACTTGAACCCGGTCGTCGTCGTCGTGGTCAACTCCTCTCTGCGTCTGAAGTCCACCGAGGTACACGACGAGCTAACGGGACAAACTGGTTGCGGCGGGAAAGGCCTCCACACGGAGGTAAGCGGTCAGCTGGTAAGCGCAAAAAGGAACGACGTCATACCGCCCCGTAGCGTTTGTTTAAAAAATGAAATGCAGCCATGCGTACCTCCAGCTACATAATTCGCGGTCTCCAGAAACGTCCACGGGACTACGTTTTCAGAATGAGCCTGTGTTGCCTGATTCACATCATTATTTAACCAATTTACCTGATTACTAGCCCTAAACTACTCCTGTCGCAACTGTTTCTGGAGTGTGCTGCAGGTCTGAATGACAGGAAAGGATGGATATTTACAAATGAAATGCAGTTGACCGGACAACACATGAAACATTTGTGTTCATATTGTCTGCAATGCAATACAAGTCAAAGTAAATTTGGAAATCACTACTCTCTTTTTTTATTAGCGTTTCCATACCATCCCAACTTTTTCTGATTCGGGCATGTATGATACCCGACAATAGTCTATTTGTCATCCAGCTTTGCCTCTGGTCTCAGTAATACACTGGTGGCAGTGATTCAGAATAAATGCATGCTGAGTTTCTGCTCCTCATTGAGGCGTTTCAGCCAAACGCTGCCAAATGAAGGGGAAGTTTGGCTCTTTACCAGTGTACTAAAATACCTTACCCCGATCACCTCAACCTACACGCCTCACACATACTCCAATTTTCTGCTTCTAATGTTGCGTGACTAAAGAGACCCATCTGTGCTCATAGCGCCTCGCTTTTCTATTTAGAAATATAGATGGCATCAAAATGCGGTGCAGTTCAGACATAAAAAGGATTTTTTTGTAGTTGTTGCTGAGCTTGTATTTCATTGTCGTAGGCTGTGCTGTGAAATGCTTTTCTTTCTGTCTAAAGAAAATGTCATGCACATATGTTTTTACTGCAAAAGAAGCCTGTCTTAATCAGTTTCTGCTTGTTAAATATGATTGATGTTGATTTACAATAGACACACATTCATATGTTGTTGTTTAGTGTAATTGTATATGTGTACACTTTATTTTAAGGTACAATTCTTGCTGTTAACAAACCATTGACTATGACTTTTGCCTTATCGAACTTCTAATTAGCTGTTTATTAATAATTATTAATGTTTAGGTATTGACGAGGAATAAGAATATGTGCTTTATAAGTACTCATATACAGACAATATCATAATAAGTCACTTGTTAATATAATGAGAATTAGTTTTTCCTCATTATTATAATAAAATATAACTTTTATATAATATAATACTATAATACTGCTTGTTAAATATGATTGATTTACAATAGACACCCATTGAAATGTTGGTCAGTGTAATTGTATATGTGTACACTTTTTTTTTTTTTTGCTGTTAACTTCTAATGTACTGTTTATTAGTAGTTATTAAGTTTTATGTATTGGGATTTGGCATGAGGAATAAGATCGTGCAGAATATGTGCTTTATATATACTCATGAACAGACAATATCCTAATAAGCCACTTGTTAATATAACGAGAGTTAGTTTTCCCTCATTAATATATTAAGGGAGTGCAGAATTATTAGGCAAGTTGTATTTTTGAGGATCAATTTTATTATTGAACAACAACCATGTTCTCAATGAACCCAAAAAACTCATTAATATCAAAGCTGAATATTTTGGAAGTAGTTTTTAGTTTGTTTTTAGTTTGAGCTATTTTAGGAGGATATCTGTGTGTGCAGGTGACTATTACTGTGCAGAATTATTAGGCAACTTAACAAAAAACAAATATATCCACATTTCAATGATTTATTTTCACCAGTGAAACCAATATAACATCTCAACATTCACAAATATACATTTCTGACATTCAAAAACAAAACAAAAACAAATCAGTGAGCAATATAGCCACCTTTCTTTGCAAGGACACTCAGAAGCCTGCCATCCATGGATTCTGTCAATGTTTTGATCTGTTCACCATCAACATTGTGTGCAGCAGCAACCACAGCCTCCAAGACACTGTTCAGAGAGGTGGACTGTTTTCCCTCCTTGTAAATCTCACATTTGATGATGGACCACAGGTTCTCTATGGGGTTCAGATCAGGTAAACCATGTCATTGGTCATTAGTTTTTCTTCTTTTACACCATTTCTTGCCAGCCACGCTGTGGAGTACTTGGACGCGTGTGATGGAGCATTGTCCTGCATGAAAATCATGTTTTTCTTGAAGGATGCAGACTTCTTCCTGCATCACTGCTTGAAGGTGTCTTCCAGAAACTGGCAGTAGGACTGAGAGTTGAGCTTGACTCCATCCTCAACCCGAAAAGGCCCCACAAGCTCATCTTTGATGATACCAGCCCAAACCAGTACTCCACCTCCACCTTGCTGGCGTCTGAGTCGGACTGGAGCTCTCTGCCCTTTACCGATCCAGCCACAGGCCCATCAAGACTCACTCTCATTTCATCAGTCCATAAAACCTTAGAAAAATCAGTCTTGAGATATTTCTTGGCCCAGTCTTGACGTTTCAGCTTGTGTGTCTTGTTCAGTGGTGGTCGTTTTTCAGCCTTTCTTACCTTGGCCATGTCTCTGAGTATTGCACACCTTGTGCTTTTGGGCACTCCAGTGATGTTGCAGCTCTGAAATATGGCAAAACTGGTGGCAAGTGGCATCTTGGCAGCTGCACGCTTGACTTTTCTCTGTTCATGGTTCAGTTATTTTGCGCCTTGGTTTTTGGTTTGGTTTTTCTACACGCTTGCGACCCTGTTGACTCTTTTGAATGAATGATCATCGAATGATCAACGATGATCACGCTTCAGAAGCTTGGCAATTTTAAGAGTGCTGCATCCCTCTGCAAGATATCTCACTATTTTTGACTTTTCGGAGCCTGTCAAGTCCTTCTTTTGACCCATTTTGCCAAAGGAAAGGAAGTTGACTAATAATTATGCACACCTGATATAGGCTGTTGATGTCATTAGACCACACCCCTTCTCATTACAGAGATGCACATCACCTAATATGCTTAATTGGTAGTAGGCTTTCGAGCCTATACAGCTTGGAGTAAGACAACATGCATAAAGAGGATGATGTGGTCAAAATACTCATTTGCCTAATAATTCTGCACTCCCTGTAATGTAATACTATAATACTGCTTGCTGAATATGATTGTGATATTGATTTACAATAGACACCCATTCAAATGTTGGTCAGTGTAATGCTATATATGTACACTTTATTTTAAGGTACAGTTCTTGCTATTAACAAACCATTGACTATGACTTTTGCCTTATTGAACTTTTAATTAGCTGTTTATTAATAATTATTAATGTTTAGGCATTGGGATTTGGGATGAGGAATAATATCGTGCATAATATGTGCTTCATAAGTACTTATAAACAGTATTCTAATAAGCTATTTGTTAATATAATGAGAATTCGTTTTCCCTCAATAATATATTAAAATATTAATTTTATGTAATACTAATACTATAATACTACTTGTTAAATATGTTTTTAGTATTAATTTACAACAGACACACTTTCATATGTTGGTCAGTGTAATGCTATATGTGCACACTTAATTTTAAGGTACAATTCTCGCTATTTACAAACCATTAACTATGACTTTTGCATCATTGAACTTCTAATTTATTGTTTTTAATGGTTATTAGTGTAGTAGTTGGGTTTAGGCATTGGGATTTGGGATGAGGAATAAGATCATGCAGAATATGTGCTTTATAAGTACTCATGACAATATCCTAATTGTCACAATCACTAAACTCCATAGATCGCTGGAAAATATTCACAATCACTAACGGACTACAAATCAGCCATTTCATGGACTACAGCTTCATACATGCACTGTGCTCACACACACATGTTCCTGATCCTGACTGATTGCACACACACACACCATGGGAGGATTGTCAGGGACTGATTACAAACACTATTTAAGCAGCACAAACACTCACTTTAGTCGCTGAGTCTTGTTATCTGTTTAAGTGACATTGCAACGCGTTTCCTTTGCCTTGCTTTGCCGTGTTTTAATCCTCGCCTTGTTTACCTGTGTATTCCTGTCTGCTACCTGCCTTCTGACCATTTGCCCGCCATTTTGACTACGACTCTGGATTGCCCTTATACATCTGTTTGCTCCTGTGTTGACCATTGCTTGCCTGACCATTCTAATAAACCTGCATTTGGATCCGCACCCCTGTTGTCAGTGTCACCTCCCGGGTTACAGAAATAAGCTACTTGAGAATTAGTTTTTCCACATTAATATATTAAAATATTAATTTTATGTAATACAAATACAATAATAATGCTTGTTAAATATGATTGTGATATTGATTTACAATAGACACACATTCAAATGTTGGTTAGTGTAATGCTATATTTGCACACTTAATTTTAAGGTACATTTCTCGCTATTAACAAACTATGAAATATGACTTTTGCCTTATTGAACTTCTAATTAACAGTTTATTAATAATTATTAATGTTTAGGTATTGGGATTTGGGAATAATATGTGCTTTATAAGTACTCATAAACAGACAATATCCTAATAGGCCACTTGTTATTATAATGATAATTAGTTTTTCCTCATTAATATATTAAAATATGTAATACTGATACTATACTGCTTGTTAAATATGATTGTGATATTGATTTACAACAGACACCCATTCAAATGTTGGTCAGTGTCACAGTATATGGTCACACTTTTTATTTTAAGGTTATATTCATTTTTAATCAATTCTTGCTAACTAATAACTGACTTTTGCCTTAATGAACTCCTAATTTGCTGTTTATGAATAGTTATTAAGGTTGTAGCTGGATTTAGGTATTAGAATAAGATCATGTAGAATAAGTGATTTATAAGTACTAATAAACAGACAACATCTTAATAATAATAAGCAATTTATAAGCCACTAATTAATAATGAGATTTGCAACTTAAACTAAAGTGTTAGATAGAATATATTAAGAACAAAAATCATTTGATGAATTAAAATAAGGTTTTTAATGAACAATTGAAGAAGAAAAACCGTATCATCACTAATGAAGTACAGTATATTTAATTTTGCATACATTTATCTGATGGTGGAACATTATTTTACCCATACTTTCACCATATTTTCACATTTCTGCAGTTAATATGCTTGCTTTGTATATAAAATCTTCTTTATTACATATAATTTCATGCAGCACCAAAATGCAACGTCTAGTTTTTGACCCATTTTTGTTTTTTATGCCTTCCAGGATTTAACATTTGTATTTCTGTAATCTGTTAAATGTTGTTGGTAATTATGCTGATTTAAATGTCACCAATGTTGCATAATAGTTTTAATTATAATATTTAGAGAGGTTTTCCTGAGTGATTAATGATCAACATCAGTAAGAAAGGTTTGAATATTTATAAACAAATCACCATATGCTATCATTTTCATACAAGAGAGTGATTATGCATGTATACCTGAGAAATAGGGATATAATTATAGAAGCAGTACTTGTTATAAAATAATATTCTATAATATATAATATTAATGTGGTAATAATAAGAAGAATTGTTGTTATTATTATAATATTAATAATAATAATAATAATAATATTGTATTCATCTTAAAGATTTTTTAGTTATAGGCAATGAAGTAATAGCTTAAACTGAACTATTTAAAATAAAAGGCAGTGATACAAATAATTGTGTAATTATACAATATTTAGCAGTGAGATATGGCTGTATATCGGCACTGGTGGGAGGCGTGCGTTGGTTCGAGGCCGCAAACTGAGTGCCGTAGTGTCCCACCAGTGACTATATACAGCCATATCGCACTGCTACGAGTGTGATATTGTGTTTATACAACAATTCGACGACATAATCGTGCGTATAAAAAAGAAAATCAAACATGGAGAGTCTCAAAAATCTTTTTTTATGGGGAACTACTTTCTTCCGCTATTCATTTACATCTGCAGCTGACATCAGAAGAGCAGAAACCCTTGCTACTTCACCAACATCACTTTAGAGCTAGTATTTGAATGATTCTCTAGCATAATTTCTAAAGTGATGACAAAACAGGTTATTTGCTTACGTTTTAAGATTAGAAGCCATGAAAATGCCTGAAATGCCATCAGTCTACAGAGATTTCCCAGTATTTCTCTGCTGCAATCGGGAGATCATAATAATTAAGCCTAAAAAAGCCAAAGCAAAGCAAACACTAGCAAATTACTATGGTATAAATACAGCGCAAAAAGGGAGAGATTGACTTAGAGTGTCACTTACCTGATTTATAATTATTTGATCAGATGTTATTTGAAACTTTTGCTGAGTTTTATGGATTTAAGGACGTATTATGCTGTCTCTGTCGTCATCTTGTGGCAGAACGTCAACCCTGTTTGCTCTGCTCAGTATGACAGGCTGATGGCCTCTGAATCTCCAAAATTATGAATATATAAAATAGGCACCTTATCCTTATAATATCCATAGTTGTGATCTAAACAACTGCATTCTCACCTAAAAAAAGCATCCAAAAGTACATTATGTTGTCTAACAGTTGCAATATTTGTCAAAATGTAGTGAGTTTATTGATCTGCTGCTTGGGGGGTGGAGTAATACGCAAGGGTGAAGAGGCTGTATGAGTGCTGATATTGCAGAATATTGCATGGCTATCAGCCAATCAGATTTAAGAACCAGACCAGACCTATATATATATATATATATATATATATATATATATATATATATATATATATATATATATATATATAGACAAATTACCAGTTTGTAAACATTCAGGATGCATGCGCAGCGAAGTTGCAGAAAAAAAAACAGGAGCGCTATTTGCAGTGCACCGCATCGGATGTCAAGTTTGGATGCCGAGTTTGTTGTTGTCTTATAAGTTATATTGACTACATATTATATATATTATTTACATAATGCTTTCAGCGCATTACAGCTTGTCACCCAGTGATAAGCACAGTGATTCGGCAAAATTAACGTTAAAGTGAGCGGCGTTCGTCTGACAGGTCCATTTGCGATAGCACCCTCCCAATGGATATTGGATAAGATGAAATGGCCAATCATCCAGCCCCAAATATACAATCTCATTGAAACTCCAAGAGATTTTACAAGAGAGAAGTTAAAGGTCTACAAGTCTTTGGATGCCAACAATTGTGTTCTGTGTGGTCATGAGCAAGAAATAATGTTCCCTGATTACCAGATTCAAAACTTTGTAGTGCTAAAAACCGAGGTTCTGCCTAGGCAAAGACAAGGAAAGAAGACGGAGCTGTACAAGACCTGGGTAATCATCAACAAGCAAAACAACTGCATTCTGACAGTGAACTGCACCTGTACGGCAGGGTATGTGAACGCACATGTTTACATTTCCTTCTAAGCATTCAGTGTCTGCAGTTTAATTCACCATATTTAACAGTTTTTGCTGAAATCATTGCTGCGATCACAAATGATTAATGTGTCTGATTCAGCATAGCGTGAACTTACCTGATATAACATGAGAACTGCAGAGTCCAGCATTTTTAATTAGGTCCTCACTCCATTCAACTCTTCTGATGACTGTTAGCCAAAGACGTCTGTGGTTGGCATTAAAAGCAGTGTGGTGTACTGTAAAATTTAAGTTTTCTATTTTTGGCATCCTACCGCACAACACGACATGTTTGCTATTGCAACCGGTCTTTTTTTGCAACTGCTATGTGCGATTGAACCCATGTGACATCATGTGTGACGTAGGTTGGTAATTCCCCTACATGTATATGATGTTGCTATTCTTATTATTTGAATTGTAAAAGTTCTTCATTTTTATCACCATAATTTTGATTAAAAAAATTGACTTTTAAGAGGCTGCCCTGTAGATTACTGTTAAATATGAATTCTTAAGGTTCCCCTTTTTTCTTTCATTTCTTGCCTTTAGGCTTCCTTTTTTGTCTTTGCACTCCCAAATATAATGTCCTCTCCATTAGGTTAAGGTCAACAAATTTGTTTATTTCTCTGGCTTTCAGTGATTTTGCATAGTTTTCCTCTTCACCGGATGCATGCAACGTTTTATAGACATGACCATTAATAGAGAGAGAGTGAGAGTGACATCTACACTCAAAATGCAGCGTAATCACTGTAAATTGTGCCATTCTCTGAATACCGTCCTTTCCACCGATAATGATAGCATGTTTGCTCTCTTTCATGAAAAACAGCCGTATTAACAATTTTCATGGCAGTGTAAATTAGTGGTCTTTCTGCTTGGGTACCTAAAGGCGTTGTGTGAGATGCTACAATGGCTTTAACTTCATTGTGTGCAAATGGCAGCTGTTAACTGGAGCATTGACAGCCTCTATTATGACTTTTATCAGCGCAGATATGAGGAGGATATTTGCGAGGCGATGATTAAAATGCCAGTGAACTTCATCTGACCTTGAACGTATTTCTGGCTGGAGGGAAAATTTGCAGTCTGGTTCGTTTCACTAATTATGATATATTCTTGTTATAGGTTCTTATAATGTAGGTTATTGTGATAGTCAAGCTGGTTTTAGGAGGTCTTAAAAATGAGTACCAGTACTGTAATGAGTGATACCTGTTATGATGTTTATTATTCATAAATGTGCGACATGTGATATTTTTGGATGCAATGGTGGATGGATGGATAGATGGATGGATGGATGGATGGATGGAAAGACAGACTAATAGACTGAAAGATGATGGATGGATGGATGGATGGATGGACAGACTATAGATTTATGGAAGGACAGACTATGGAGATATAGGATGGTTCAATGTTGGATGAATGAATAGTTAGACAGACGGACGGATGGATGGATGGATGGATGGACAGACTGTGGATGTATAGGATGGATGGATGGATGGATGGACAGACTATAGATTTATGGAAGGACAGACTATGGAGATATAGGATGGTTCAATGTTGGATGAATGAATAGTTAGACAGACGGACGGATGGATGGATGGATGGATGGACAGACTGTGGATGTATAGGATGGATGGATGGATGCATGGATGCATGGATGGATGGACAGACTATGGAGATATACGATGGTCAATGATGGATGGATGAATGCATAGTTAGACAGACTGATGGATGGATGGATGGATGGATGGATGGATGGATGGATAGACTGTGGATGTATAGGATGGTTCAATGATGGATGGGTGGATAGATGGATGGATGGATGGATGGCTGGACAATGGATGGATAGATGGACAGACTATGGATGTATAGGAGGTTCAATGATGGATGGATGGATGGATGGATGAAGGGATGGATGGATGAATAGAAAGACTTATAGACGGCTATATAGACATACTGATGGATGGATGGATGGATGGATGGATGGATGGATGGACAGACTATGGATGTATAAGATGGTTCAATGATGGATGGATGGTTGGATGGATGAATAAACAGTTAGACGGATGGATGGATGGATGAAGGGATGAAGGGATGGATGGATGAATAAAAAGACTTATAGACTGCCAGATAGACATACTGATGGATGGATGGATGGATGGATGAATGGACAGACTATGGATGTATAGGATGGTTCAATGATGGATGGATGGTTGGATTGATAAATAGACGGATGGATGGATGGATGGATGGATGGATGGATGGAAAGACAGACTGATAGATGGATGATGGATGGATAAATAGTTAGACAGATTGATGGATGGGTGGGTGGATGGATGGATGGAAAGACAGACTGATGGATTGACAGATGATGGATGGATGGAGGGATTAATGGATAGACAGACTATAGATGAATGGATGGATGGACAGACTATGGGTGTATAGGATCGTTCAATGATGGATGGATGGATGGATGGATGGAAAGACTGATGGATGGCTATATAGACAGACTGATGGATGAATTGATGGATGGATGGATGAATGGTCGTTTGGATGGGCAGACTGATAGATGGATGGATAGACTACATAGATGAATGAATGGATGGATATAGATGATGGATGGATGTGATGGTTTAATTATGGATGGATGAATAGATAGGCAAAATGATGTATTGATGGATGGATGAACAGAAAGACTGATGGATTGACAGATGATGGATGGATGGATGGATGGATGGATGGATGATGATGGATGGATATGATGGTTTAATTATGGATGGATGAATAGATAGGCAAAATGATGTATTGATGGATGGATGGATAGAAAGACTAATGGATTGACAGATGATGGATGGATGGATGGATGGATGGATGATGAATAGACTAGATAGATGGATAGACAGAATGATGGATGGATGGATGGATATGGATGATGGATGGATAGGATTGTTTAATTATAAATGGATGGATGAATGAATGGACGGTTGGTCAGACAGGTTATTTGATGGTGATGAATATTCTTGTTAGGATCTGGAATTGAAAGTTTTACAATTAATTTAGTTTTTCTGGTTTTACAGAGTCTTATACTTGAGTACAAGTACAGCTAACTTTCTTTTGGTTGTGTTTGTGTGTGTGTGTGTGTGTGTGTGTGTGTGTGTGTGTGTGTACAGGTCGAGCTCTGATGCGGCTCACGGACCGTAAGCTGGAGCGGATGGGAATCATGCAGGAGAGTCAGAGACAGTTCATCTTACAGCAGGTCCTTCAGCTTCGCGTCAGAGAAGAGGTTCGAACCCTGCAGCTGCTCACGCAAGGTAAGCATTTTATACTTTTATTTGGATCCAAAAAAACAACCCGAATCCAAACACTCTGGGAAGTCAGCTAACAAAATGAGCGTAAAGGCATACAGTACATTCTTACATGTGTTTAAGTTTTTGACATTGAACATTTAAAACTCAAGCGCAGATGTTAGTATTGGTGGTTTATGAGGACTCTCCATTGGTGTAATGTATTTTATACCAAAACAAACACTTCTTTTGTGGTCCTACCCCTAAACTAACCCTCACAAGAGACCTGCAGCAAATTCTGAAAGTAAAAAAAGACCCCTTTAAACATGATTTCAGAATCAGAATCAGTTTTATTGCCAAGTGTGCTTCACACACAAGAAGTTTGTTTTGGCTACAGAAGCTTACACAAAATAAATATGAAAAAAAGACGATAAACATTAAACAGAGATGCAATTAGTCAAAAAAGATCTGAGTATTGAATTTAATTGTATGTGCAGATTTGTTATAAACATACAGGTTATAAGGTGCTGTGTACAAATGTGTACGGAGAAAGTATTGCATTGTATATTGTTATAAGGTGCTGTGTACAAGTGCGTATGAGAAAGTATTGCTCGTTTATTGCACAGTAGGGGAATATTTAACTGTTCATGAGGTAGATGGCCTGAGGAAAGAAACTTTTCCTGTGTCTGGCTGTTTTTGTGCTCGGTGCTCTGTAGCGCCGACCATACGGTAACAGTTTGAACAGGTAGTGTGCTGGGTGTGAGGCGTCCAGAGTGATTTTGCAAGCTCTTTTACTCACTCTGGAAGAGTACAGTTCTTGAAGTGTAGGTAGGGTAGTGCCAGTGATTCGTTCAGCAGTCCGGACTATTCGCTGTAGTCTATGGAGGTCGGTTTTGTCAGCTGAGCCAAACCAGACAGTGATTGAAGTGCAGAGGATGGATTGGATGACAGCTGTGTAGAACTGTACGAGCAGCTCCTGTGGCAGGTTAAACTTCCTCAGCTGACGAAGGAAGTACAGTCTCTGCTGGGCTTTCTTCACAATAGAGTCTATGCGAATGTCTCACTTCAGATCCTGAGAGATGGTGGTGCCCAGGAACCTGAAAGACTCTACTGCAGCCACAGTGCTGTTCATGATGGTGAGTGGGTGATTTTATAGTGTTTTGAATTACACTTAATTTTATAGTGTTTTGAATTAATCGGACACAAGGCATGTCCTCATAAACCACCTCAATGTTGAAATGCCTACAGTAGATCATACCCATGTCACTATGCAAATTTCTGCCGTAAACTACCAAAGCACACACGCACACACACACACACACACTGTCTGAGCTTTTCATACAATTCTACAGTTTTTACACTGAGCTGATTAAACTTAATAGATTGATAGAAAGACTGATGGATTGACAGATGGATGGATAGATATATTGATAGGTGGTGGATGGATGGATGAAAAGATGGAAGATATTAAATGGACAAATTAATGGACGGATAGAAGGAACAATAATGGGTGAATGGATCAATGGATAGATCGATTAGTAATGAAAAAATGGATGAACAGATGAATGAATGGATAGGTTGGTAGGTGATGGATAGATGGATGAATGGATGGTGGGACTGATAGATATTGTGTAGATGGGTGGGTTGTTGGATTGAATGGATGGATTGATAAAAATATGCTTAACAGATTGGCAAATAGATAAATGGATGAATGAATGGATAGAACAATCATTTATGGGTGGGGGAATGGGATGGTAGATGGGCAGATATATAGATAAGTGGAGGATGGATAGACTGGTGAATGGAAATACGGGTGAATGATTGATCAATAGATGTTGGATGAACAAATAGATGATTGGGACAATGAATAGATGAATAGGTAGACTGACAGATGGGTGGATGGATGAATAAGGTTGGATGGATAGGAAAATAGATGGGTAGATTAAAGGATGGATGGATGGTGGACTAGATAGATGTTGTATAGATGGATGAGTTGTTGGATGAACGGATGGATTGATTGATAAAAAGATGCTTAAATAAGCAAATAGATAAATGTATGGATGGGGGGATGGACAGATAGACGATGGTTTGATGGATGGATATGTGGTTGGATGGGTGGGTTGATGGATGGATGAATGGATTAATAATGCATGGGTGGGTAAATGGGATGGTGGATGGGCAGATGAATGGATAAGGATGGATGAAAATATGGATGGATGATCAATAGATGTTGGATGAACAAATGGACAGTTGGGTGAATGAATGGATGGGTAGACTGACAGATGGGTGGATGGATGATTAATGTTGGATGGATAGGAAAATGAATGGGTAGATTAAAGAATGGATGGATGGTGGGACAGAGATGTTGTATAGATGGATGAGTTGTTGGATGATAGATGGATTGATTGATAAAATATGCTTAATAAATAGGCAGGTGGATGGATGGGCGGATGGACAGATTGACGATGGATGGATGGATGTGTGGTGGGTGGATGTACGGATGAATGGATTAATAGCGTATGGGTGGGTAAATGGGATGGTGGATGGGCAGATATGAATAATGATGGATGGACAGTTGGGTGGATGAAAATATGGATGGATGATCAATAGATGATGGATAAAGAAATATTTGGTTGGGTGAATGAGTAGATGGATGGGTAGACTGACAGATGGGTGGATATATGATGAATGTTGGATGGATAGGAAGAAGGATGTGTAGATTAAAGGATGGATCCATGGATGGTGGGATAGATAGATGTATAAATGGATGGGTTGTTAAATGAATGAATGAATGAATGAATGAATGAATGAATGAATGAATGAATGAATGAATGAATGGATGGATTGATTGATAAAAGATGCTTAAAAGATTGGAAAATAGATGGATGGATGGGTGGGACGATGGATGGATGGATGGATGGATGGATGGATGGATGGATGGCTAGTTGGATGGATAGATGGATGGATGGATGGAATAATAATCTATGGGTGGGTAAATGGGATGGTGGAAGGGCAGTAATATGGATAATAATGGATGGACTGGTAGATGGATAGACAGTTGGGTGGATGAAAAGATGGATGGATGATAGATCAATAGATGTTGGATGAACAAATAGATGGTTGGGTGAATGAATAGATGGATGGGTAGACTGACAGATGGGTGGATGGATGAATGTCGTTGGATGGATAGGAAGATGGATGGGTAGATTGTAGGATGGATGGATGGTGGGACAGAGACATGTTGTAGAGATTGATGAGTTGTTCGATGAATGGATGGATTGATAAAAAGATGCTGAATAAATTGGCAAAGAGATGGATGGATGGATGGATGGATGGATGGATATGTGGTTGGATGGGTGGGTGGATGAACAGATGGGTGGATTAATAATGTATGAGTGGGTAAGTGGGATGTGGGATGGTGCATGGGCAGATATATGGATAATGATAGATGGACTGGTAGATGTATGAACGGTTGGGTGGATGAAAATATGGATGAATGATTGATTATTAGGTGTTGGATGGACAGATAGATGTTTGGGTAAAAGAATATTTGGATGGGTAGACTGACAGATCGGTGGATGTATTAGTAATATTGGATGGGTAGGAAGATGGATGGATGGATGGATGGTTGGTGGGACGGATAGATGTTGTAGAGATGGGTGGGTTGCTGGATGAATGGATGGATTGATTAATAAAAAGATGCTTAATAGATTGGCAAATAGATGGATGGCTGGATGGACAGACAGATAAATAGATGGGCGGATGAATGGATAGCTAGGTAAGTAAGTGCATGAAAAAAATGGCTATAAAAATATTGGCAGAGGTTATTGGAAATCTAATCATAACAGCTTCTTTCTCTGCTCCAATGTTGAGGAGCAGTAAATAGCTGCCGTGTGTCTTGTTTCTGTGTGTTCGTGAAGTTCAATGGGATTCAAAACTCTTGACCTCAGTGTTTACTGGCTAAGCGTTTCTTGAAAGAAAGAGTTAGTGATTGAAAAGGAGAGAAAGAGGGCTATTATTCCGCAAAGGCCTCAGCTGTCACTGCTGTGTTTTGTTTTCTCTCTGATATACAGACTAAATTAAACAATGACGTCCATGGAAACAGACAGCACACAGATGCTGTCTAAATCAGCCAGAGAAGGACTGTGTTTTTAAGGCACAAAAGAGGAGCTGCTCTGCCTGACAGACTAAAGCTAGGCTAAGCATTAGTGTTTGCTGCGCTGCCAGAATGAAAAGGGCAATTTATAGCTGCATTCCAGGTGCAAGGCATCTGTTACATGTTGATGATTAAGTCAGGTCACCTTTATTTATGTAGCCCTTTATGCAGTACACATTGCGTTAAAGCAGATTCACAGTAATAAACAGGAAAACTACTCAATCAATGATGCAGGCTTAATCAGAGATGGGACTCATTTAAATTCTGCTGTAAAGAAGCTTTTTAGAAGAGACAATTGCGCCATTATTGGCGTTGATTCGGTCCAGTTCAACTGAATCGGTGACTTGATTCATCTATAAAGCAGCTTCAGTAGTTTCATTATGCGGCTCATTTCACTATTCAGTTCCGGTTTGATTTCATTCAACAGTGTCATTGCAGATGACTGATGCATGTATGAATAAGTTAATAAAGCAATGGATGGATGGACAGATGACAGAATAATGGTTGGATTGATGTATGGACTAACAATTGTATGGACAAATTGATAAACACACACAAAACGGATGGATGGATGGAAGGATGGATGAATGGATGGATAGACAGACGGATGTATTCATAATGGATGAGTGCATAAACCTTTACGTGGACAGGGATAGACTGATGGATTGATGGATGGAGGGATTGACTGATGGATAGATGGATTTACGGATGGATGGTTGGATTGACGAATGGATGGAGGGATGGTTGTACAGATGCATGGATGGATTGATGGATGAATGGATTGAGGGGTGGATGGATGAATTGACGGATAGATAGATTGACAGATGGATAGTTGAATTAACGGATGGATTGATGGTTGGATTGATGGATGGATTGACGGATGAATGGATGCATGGATGGATGGATGGAGGGATGGATTAATGGATGGATGGATGGATGGATTGACCGGGGGATGGATGGATTAACATTTAGATAGATAAATTGACAGAAGGATAGTTGAATGGATGGATGGATGGACGGATGGATGGATGGATGGACGGAGGGATGGATTGATGGATGAATGGATGGATTGACAGATAGATGGAAGGATTGACGGATGGACAAATGGGCGGACAGATGGACGAATGAATTGACAGATGGATTGGCGGATTGGTGGATGGGTGGGTTGATGAATGGTTGGATTGATGCATGGTTGGATCGATGGATGGATGGATTGACAGATGGATTGATGGATGGATGGATGCATTGACATTTGGCTGGATGAATGGATTGACAGACAGACAGACAGACAGACGAATGGATGGATGGATGGATGGATAGATAAATGGATGGATAGATGGAGGAGAGGATGGATGGGTTGATGTTTGGCTGGATGGATGGATTGACAGACGGATGGATAGATGAATGGATGGATGATTGGATGGGTTGATAAAAATCATGGTGGGATTGGATAGATGGATGGATTGACGGATGGATGTGTGGGTTGATGAATGGATGGATTGATGGATGGGTGGATGGATGGATGGATAGATGAATGGATGGATAGATGGAGGAGTGGATAGATGGATTGACATTTGGCTGGATGGATGGATTGACAGACGGACGGATAGATGAATGAATGGATGGGTTGATGGAAATCATGGTTGGATTGGGTAGATGCATGGATTGATGGATGGATGTGTGGGTTGATGAATGGTGGGATGGATGAATGGATGGATAGATGGATTGACAAATGTATAGATGGATTGACGGATGGATGGAGGAGTGGATGGATGGATTGACATTTGGCTGGATGGAGGGATGGATTGACAGACGGATGGATGGATGGATGGATGGATGGATGCTTGGATTGGATAGATGGATGGATGGATATGCAAATGGTTGTATGAATTCATAGATGGTTGGATTGATTCACTGGCAGATGGATGGATGAACAGAGGGTAGGTGAATGAATAAATGGTAATAAAGTGTAATTAAAATGTATTTAAAAAAACATACCCAATGTTAGGTCCACACTTGACCCAAAATTTGCATATGCATATTGATATTTCCCCCAACCCCAAATCCCTGAATATCACCAAATGCATTTGTTTGATTGCATCGATTTCTGTGTGTTACAAATCAGACCAGCTAGTCTGAATAGTGCACCGCAGCTGGAGCTGTAGATCCTAGATAAACTTTCCAAGTGCACCTGCTAACTCCTGTCTGCCACTTGGACACACACTGTGTGACATTATCTGCTTTCTGCGGCGACTAACAGCTTTTATTGTGCTTTGGCAGTCGGGTATCATGCAGACAGACAATAATTAACCTTTAGGGCTCGTTGGACCATGCAGAGAAAATAATTAGATTCTGGCTCCTGTGAATGCCAGAGAGATGGCTGACCACAGAGACTTTATCAGTTACAGTCAACCGGACAGTAACCAACACTGTTTTCTACCTCACGCAACTGTCGAGCCAGCGGAAATCACTCGTTGGCTTTCATGCTATTGTGGACAGAGATTGATGCGGATGCACATGGATTTTAAATTGTGGTTCAATCAAAGCAAGGAATGATTTTAATTGCAGGAAGTCTCATGCTTGAGTTGTTTTTCACTTTGAAAGTAAGCTGTCCTGGTTTGCTTATTTATGCTGAATGATTATAAGTCAAGCTTATGTCACTGATTATAATTGTAATATCACATAAAGGTATTTTAATGTAATGTTGTCAGTGTTTTTGCAGTTAAGACGTTACAGTGACGTTACTTTCCTGCTGCTGAGATTTTTCTTCTGCTACTTTTTTTTTTATAAAGACATAAGATTGGAGTTTAGACTCAATATTAGACTGAGAGTCATATAAACAGAACGCTATTGGCTGTTTTTGCAATTTACATTTAATTGAAAAAAATTAACCCAATGTTTGTTTCATATTTGACCCAACATTGAGTTAAAACAACCCAGCATATATATTTTGAGTGTATAAACAGAACTTCGGAAATCTGAAATCAGGTCAGATTCATGCCAACTAATGAAAGCACACTGCACTGACTGATACACACCTAAATACATTTACTTAAGCATTAAGTACTTCAGGCTTTCCATTAGCATGTGTGTGTGTGTGTGTGATATGGAAAGTATGTGTTATGTTAGTGAACACCCATACAGCAACTGTGACCTCATGCATGATGTGGACATAAAATAAGCATGGCGTAAGTTTTTCTGTGGACCCAAAAAATTATGGGTTGTTTTAACCCAACGTTGTGTCAGATATGGACAATATTGGGTTTTGCTTTGTTTTTTGTTTGGTTTTGTTTTGTTTGGATTTGTTTGTTTTTGTTTTTAGTTTAGTTTAGGTTTTGTTTTGTTTTGTTTAGATTTGTTTGTTTTGGTTTTAGTTTAGTTTTGTTTTATTTTGTTTGGCTTTTTGTTTTGTTTGTTTTGGTTTGGTTTGATTTGTTTTTTTGGTTTGGTTTGATTTGATTTAATTTGGTTTGGTTTGGTTTGGTTTTGTTGTTTGGTTTGGTTGGTTTTATTTGTTTTTTTTTTTGTTTTGTTTTTTTTGTTGGTTTTATTTTGTTTTGTTTTGTTGTTTGGTTTGGTTTGGTTGGTTTGATTTGTTTTTTTGGGTTTGGTTTGATTTGATTTAATTTGGTTTTGTTTTGTTTTGTTTTTGTTTTGTTTTTTGTTTTGTTTTGTTTTGTTTTTTGTTTTGTTTTGTTTTGTTTTGTTTTGTTTTGTTTTGTTTTGATTTGATTTAATTTAATTTAATTTAATTTAATTTAATTTAATTTAATTTAATTTAATTTAATTAAATTTAATTTAATTTAATTTAATTTAATTTAATTTAATTTAATTTAATTTAATTTAATTTAATTTAATTTGGTTTGGTTTGGTTTGGTTTGGTTTTGTTTTGGTTGGTTTGATTTGTTTTTTTGGTTTGATTTGATTTGATTTAATTTGATTTTGTTTGGTTTTGTTGTTTGGTTTGGTTGGTTTGATTTGTTTTTTTTTTTTTGTTTTGTTTTTTTGGTTGGTTGGTTTGATTTTTTTTTTTTTTTTTTTTTTTTTTTTTTTTTTTTTTTTTGGTTGGTTTGATTTGTTTTTTTGGGTTTGATTTGGTTTGATTTTATTTAATTTGGTTTGGTTTGGTTTTGATTTGTTTTGTTGTTTGGTTGGTTTTATTTTTATTTTTTTTTGTTTGTTTGTTTTTTGAGTTGGGTTTGTTTTGTTTTGTTTGTTTTGTTCGGATTTGTTTGGATTGGTTTTTGGCTTGGTTTGGTGTGTTGTGTTTTGTAATGCTTTGGTTTGTTTTTGGTTTAGTTTGGTTTTGTTTTATTTTGTTATTTGGTTTGTTTTTTGTTTGATTTTTGTTTTGTTTTTTTGTATTGTTGTTTTTTTTTAGTTTTTTGGATTTGTTTTTGTTTTTTTTTTGTTATTTGTTTGGTTTGGTTTTTGTTTGATTTTTTTTTTTTTTTTTTTTTTTTGTTTGTTTATTTGTTTTTTTTTTGTTTGTTTTTTTTTTTGGATTGGTTTGGTTCTGTTTTTTGTTTGGTTCTTGTTTGATTTTTTTTTTTGTTTGTTTGTTTTTTCTTTTTGGATTGGTTTGGTTCTGTTTTTTGTTTGGTTTTTGTTTGATTTTTTTTTTGTTTGTTTGTTTTTTCTTTTTGGATTGGTTTGGTTCTGTTCTGTTTTTTGTTTGGTTTGGGTTTTTGTTTGATTTTTTTTTTTTTTTTTTTTTTTTTTTTTTTTTTTGTAGTTGTTTTGTGTTTTGCTTTGCTTTGCTTGAACAGCAATAATAGAAGTAGAATAGAAATAAAATTAACAGCAGTGTGTATAAACAGCAATGACAATCAGAATACTATTGGTAATATTTAAATAGTATTTAGAGTACATAATAATAATAATAATAATAATAATAATAATGTTATAATGAAAGAAACATTCTATGATGGTGGCAGCAGTGATAATAATTGATAAATGATAATAATCAATAATAATTGTGGATGGATAGATTAGTGGATGGATGAATCATTAGATGAATTGATTGGTTGGTTGATGGATGGATGGATGGATGGATGGATGGATATGCAAATGAATGTATGAACTGATAGATGGATAAATGTACAAATAGCCTGATGGACGGATGCATGGATGGATGGATGAATGGATGGATTGACTAATGGATAGTTGGATTAATGGATGGACTGTTGGATTGATTGACAGATGGATTGATTGACAGATGGATTGATTGACAGATGGATTGATCGATGGCTCAATCCATAAAGTAGTAAATAGGAAAATAATGTAACAAACAACCCATACAAACCACATATTTCCTATCTTCTGTGTCAGTGATACGTTTTGTTGTTGTTGTGTGTATTTTATTTTATCTATTCCGCTCGTCTTCTATATTTCAATAATTCATTTAAATCACACATTTTAACCCATTAGTTGAGTTTGTCCATATTTCACCCAACATTGACCTAAAACAACCCAGAATTTTTAATCATGTGTGTGTTGGACATCTACAGTATCCACTGCTGAATGATTTCTCATCTCTCCTGAGTGAGCTCATGCATATTATTTCCCCAACTGTGACCAGAAACAGAACCCAAGTCACAATGAAATCATGAGAACACATTAAACCCACCCATAGATACCAGACCAGCACAACAGATGGCTCACAAAAGCAGTTGTACAATTGTTTATGGGCCTTGAGAACTAATGAGAACTAATCATTCTGTCATAATTACATCTCATTAGTGTTTACACTCTGCCTTTAAATCTGTATCCATGGCTACAATAAATATTCCACTTCAGGGGAGACAGAAACCATCCACACTGTTATGATAAAAATAGATGTTCTCGGTGTTGGCTAAGTTAATGAGTCAGAGCGACTGAACCGAGTTTAACAAGCATGATCTGTTTCTTTTCATCCTGATTTGTGAGTTAAGAATTTATTTATTAAGCTTGTTTTTAATTGATGGTTTATTTTGTACTGTTTTAATATTTTAAACTTTCTATTATTGAATTTGGGTATTATATTTATATTTGGGTTAAAAAAAACGTATTGCAAATAAAAATTATTATTATTATTGTTATTATTATTATTATTATTATTATTATTATTATTATTATTATTGGCTTAGTCCCTTTAGTAATCTGGGGTCGCCACAGTGGAATGAACCATCAACTTATCCTGCATATGTTTTACGCAGCGGATGCCCTTCCAGCTGCAACCCATCTCTGGGAAACATCCATAGACACTCATTCACACTCATACACTACGGACAATTTAGCTTACCCAATTCCCCTATAGCACATGTCTTTGGACTTGTAGGGGAAACTGGAGCACCCGAAGGAAACCCACACCAACATGCAAACTCTACACAGAAATTCCAACTGACCCAGCCAAGGCTTAAACCAGCGACCTTTTTGCTGTGAGGCGATCGTGCTACCTACTGCACCCCCGTGATGCCCTCTTTTGCGAATAAAATGCATCATCATCATTATTATTATTATTATTGTTATTATTATTATTCATTCATTAATTCATTTTCTTTTCGGCTTAGTCCCTTTATTGTTCTGGGGTCGCCACAGCGGAATGAACCGCCAACTTATCCAGCACATGTTTTACGCAGTGGATGCCCTTCCAGCCACAACCCATCCCTGGGAAACAACCATACACACTCATACACTACGGACAATTTAGCCTACCCAATTCACCTGTACTGCATGTTTTTGGACTGTGGGGGAAACCGGAGCACCCGGAGAAAACCCACGCAAACGCAGGGAGAACATGCAAACTCCACACAAAAACGCTAACTGACCAAGCCGAGGCTCGAACCAGCGACCTTCTTGCTGTGATGCGACAGCACTACCTACTGCGCCACTGCATCGCCCATTATTATTGTTAATATTATTATCATCATTATTATTATTATCATTAATATTATCGTTATTATTATTATTATTATTATTATTATTATTATTTGTATTATCATTATTATTATCGTTATTATTATTGATATTGTTATTATTATTGTTATTATCATTATTATTATCATTATTATTATCGTTATTATTATTATGATTATTGTTATTATTATTATTATTATTATTATTATTATTATTATTATTATTATTATTATTATTATCGTTATTATTATCGTTATTATTATTGTTATTGTTATTATTATCATTATTAGTATTATTATTATTATCGTTATTATTATTATTATTATTATTGTTATTATTATTATTATTATTATCGTTATTATTATCATTGTTGTTATTATTATTATTATTACTATTATTATTATTATTATTGTTGTTGTTATCATTATTATTATCGTTATTATTATTATTATTATTATTATTATTATTATTATTATTATTATCATTATTCATTCATTCATTTTCTTGTCGGCTTTGTCCCTTGCGGGGTCGCCACAGCGGAATGAACCGCCAACTTATCCAGCACGATTTTACGCAGCGGATGCCCTTCCAGCCGCAACCCATCTCTGGGAACTTCCACACACACATTCACACTCATACACTATGGACAATTTAGCTTACCCAATTCACCTGTACTGCATGTCTTTGGACTGTGGGGGAAACCGGAGCACCCAGAGGAAACCCACGCAAACCCAGGGAGAACATGCAAACTCCACACAGAAACGCCAACTGACCCAGCCCAGCCGAGGTTCGAACCTGCGACCCAGCGACGTTCTTGCTGTGAGGCAACAGCACTACCTACTGCGCCACTGGGTTGCCCTTTTTATCATTATTATTATTATTATTATAACTGTTATTTGTTCTATTATTGTTCTTTTTATTATCATTATTATTATCTTTATTATTATTAATAAGAATCTTGGGTTAAATCTGCATAACATTTTAATTCATCAAGAAGAGGTCAGAATTGTAAAGGTTATTGAGCAGATTATGAACTACATGTGTCTTGACGGGGTTTCATTTCAGAGGTCGTTATGCGGGTTTAAATTGGCTGCTGTCTGGAAAGTCCGGCCGTGATCTTAATAGGAGTAAAATATGGGTAAATCTGAAAAACATACATGCTGTCCTTTCAGAGTTCTTTGATCTTTGAAGTTTAAATTAATATATTATCAATAATATATTTATATACATATTATATTTTTAATAATACTATGCACATGTAGGTATCTATGTACAGTATATACACTACCTAACAAAAGTCTTGTTGTTGATCCCAGTTGTAAGAGCAACAAATAATAACTCGACTTCTAGTTGATCATTTAGAGAAGTGGCAGAAGGTGGATTTCTCTGATGAATCATCTGTTGAGCTGCATCACAATCATCACAAATACTGCAGAAGACCTACTGGAACCAGCATGGAGCCAAGATTCTCACAGAAATCAGTCAAGTTTGGTGAAGGAGAAATCATGGTTTGGGGTTACATTCAGTACGGGGGCGTGCGAGAGATCTGCAGAGTGGATGATCAACATCAACAGCCTGAGGTATCAAGACATTTGTGCTGCCCATTACATTACAAACCACAGGAGAGGGACAATTCTCCAGCAGGATAGCGCTCCTTCTCATACTTCAGCCTCCACATCAAAGTTCCTGAAAGCAAAGAAGATCAAGGTGCTCCAGGATTGGCCAACCCAGTCACCAGACATGAAAATTATTGAGCATGTCTGGGGTAAGATGGAGGAGGCATTAAAGATGAATCCAAGCAATCTTGATGAACTCTGGGAGTCCTGCAAGAAAGCTTTCTTTGCCGTTCCAGATGACTTTATTAATCAGTGATTTGAGTCATTGCTAGGGATGGGTACTGAAACTCGGTACTTTATCGGTATCAGTGCTACATTATAAAAGACAGAAGTATTGATAAGCTCTGACGTTAACGGTTCTGCTATCGGTACTGGAGAATTATTGTTGAATAAACATTACTTACAGTAGAATAATTTAACTGAGCAACCTTTTTTTAATTTGCGATATTTGATATTCGTCTGCACAGTTGGCAATCTCACATGAGTAATGCTCGTGTTTCTGGCGAACGCGTCAAATATATAAGCCTTCACAGTTCCTCGGATGTGTGCAACACAGACTTGCGCACACACAGCTCGTAAGCTTGCGGAGTGAACCAAACAGGTTGTATTTCCCAAGTGGACAGCGACAATGCCCATTGCAACAAAAGCAACAAGTTGTTTTCTTGTATAAGCGGAACGCAAGCAATCTGGATAAGTGAAAGTATCATCAAAAGTGCATTAACTGCAATGAAAAGTAATGTAACGTTTTTTGACTGCCTAACGGTAACGTTACATCATCCACTTCGTTATGCAGCAGTCAATCACCTAAATTAGTATATTATTAATAGTTAAATAAACACACACATTAGGTCACAATGAAAACAGTATTTTTTTATTTTTTATTTTTCGCAGTAGTCTAAATAAATCTTAAACATTAAAAATGCTTTTACATGACTGTATTTACAAATATAGCCTATAAAAGCCTAATAATAAACTATGCTTATTAAGAAATATATAAGAATATTTTTACATTGCAAGATGCTCCAAAACTGTTTTAAAAACACAGTTAACTCCCAAAACACCGTTAACTCATTTATGTGACTGAAAAATCATAAACAATCTCATTTAACTGCATTTTGGAACTCAAAGAGGGTATTTTCAACTGCAGGCAGCAAAATAAATCAAGAAAGATCCTGACTTCTGCCAGAAAAGTCAAACATGTTGATTTTGATCCAGAAGAATGGTTAAAAACTGAGAGTCATTTTCCTTGATTGTACATTCTTTTACAGAAAAAACTATTTGTTTTACAATTATGGGTTTTGTTTTATTTTACATTAAAAACATAATAATAAAATAAAGTGTTGTTAATTCTGTTAATTTAGACACTACAAAAAGTACCGAACCGATAAGTGGTATTAATAAAAGTAGTAATACTGTTAAAACCTTAACGATACCCATCCCTAGTAGTCATTGCAGAGATGTATGGATGCAGTCCTCCAAGCTCATGATGGAGTCAGACACAATATTCATTCTGTTTCCACTGCAGCATGACTTTATATTCTATACTGGACATTATTTCTGTTCAGTGATGAGACTTTTGTCTAAGCAGAGTCAGACCTTACTGTCCTAATGAAATCATTCAAAATCAGGGCATGATCATATTTCATTTTGGTAAAATAAGCGTAATCTAGAGGCTTTTGCCTTTCATATAAGCCACTTCTGATAGCAAATGATCAACTAGAAGTCAAGATATTATCTGTTGTTCCTAAAACTTGGATATGCGACAAGACTTCTGTCAGCTAGTGTTTGTTTTTATAGTATGTATGTATGCATGCAAGTATATATTTACATTATTTATGTATGTACAGTTAAAATCAAAATTTTACATACACTATAAAAAAAAAGGAACATAACTATTTTTTAAAAATTGTCTGATGATAAATCATACTAAAGTTTACTATGTTAGATCTGTTAGGATTACCTAAATCATTTACATTTGCTAAATTCCAGAATAATGAGAGAATTTTATTTTATTTTTAAATTTCTAGACAGTCAAAAGTTTACACACATTTCCTTGGTATTTTTTTAGTTTTGCCTTTAAACTGTATAACTTTGGTCAAATGTTTTGGGTCTCCTTCCACAAGCTTCTCACAATAGTTTGCAGGAATTTTGGCCCATTCCTCCTGACAGAATTGGTGTAACTGAGTCAGATTTGTAGGCTGTCTTACTCGCACAAGCTTTTTCAACTCTGCCCACAAATTTTCTATAGGATTGAGTTCAGGGCTTTGTGATGGCCACTCCAAAACTTTCACTCTGTTGTCCTTAAAGCACATTTGAACTAATTTGGCAGTATGCTTAGGGTCATGGTCTGTTTGGAAGACCCATTTGTGGCCAAGTTTTAATTTCCTGGCTGATGTCTTGAGATGTTGCTTCAGTATTTCTACATAATGTTCTTTCTTCATGATGCCATCTATGCTGTGAAGTGGACCAGTCCCTCCTGCAGCAAAACAGCCACACAACATGATGCTGCCGCCCCATACTTCACAGTTGGGATGGTGTTCCTAGGCTTGTAAGCTTTCCCCTTTGTCCTCCAAATGTAACACTGGTCATTATGGCCAAACAGTTCAATCTTAGCTCCATCAGACCACAGGACATGTCTCCAAACATTAGTCTTTTTCCCAGTGTAATTTAGCAAATTGTAATCTGGCTTTTTTGTTGATTCTGGCTTGTTGATTTTCCCATGTTGTCACACAAGGAAGCAGTGTGTTTGAGGTTTTCCTTAAATACTATTCTACAGTTGTGCCTCCAATTAACTCAAATGTTGTCAATTAGCCAATCAGAAACTTCCAAAACCTTGACACCATCATCTGAGCTTTTTCAGAGGCAGAATAATCTTATTGTATGTAAACTTGACTTTCAGGAAAAGTTATAACAATTTCTCAAAAAATATCTCTCTCATTATTCTGCTGTTAAGCAGAACAGAAACAAATGTGATAATCCTAACTTACCTAAAAGAGGAAAAGTTTAGTCACATTAACATCTGACTTTTTTAAATGGTTATGTGCCTTTTTATAGAGTGTATGTAAACTTCTGGTTTCAACTGTATGTATTCATATATACTGTACATTGTATAGTGATAACAGTGATAGTTGTATGTGTAAGAAAAAATAGATTTTATTGATCAAATGTTAAGTTATTCGTATTATAAGTTTTCAATCTGTTTAATAAATTCAATTTGAGTGTGCAAGAGTGTGTGTGTGTATGAGTTTGAGAGCGTGTGAGTGTGTGTGAATGTGATTGCGTGTGCGTGTGTGTGTGTGAGGGAGAGAGAGCTCTAGGGAGTGAAGTGCACTCGGTGATCCCTCTCTAGGGTTCTCAGTGGGAAAAGGTGCAGATTGGTATCATTATTTTGCGGCGCTTGCTTCGAGAAAGCCTTCCTCTTCTCCAGAAGGTCAGATTAATTTCATTTTTTAATTTCCTTCCCAGGCGATCCCACAAGAGACACTTCCTGAGCCCTGTTTGGGAAGATGTGATTAAGTCTTGCTGGAGAAAATGAGCAAAAGAAATGTACTCTCCTATTATTCCTCCAGAAGTCCCTGTCATTCAGCCACATGTTGTTTAATAGAGTCCTCAGCTGAGAATCATATTTAATCACATCTGAATTATGATGTATTAGTTGAGTTTAGACGTTAGCAGCTCAGAGGTGGTTTAATAGCATGAAAATAATAATATAGCTATATTACTGTAAACAATCATGACAGAACAAGAATATCTATCTATCTATCTATCTATCTATCTATCTATCTATCTATCTATCTATCTATCTATCTATCTATCTATCTATCTATCTATCTATCTATCTATCTATCTATCTATCTATCTATCTATCTATCTATCTATCTATCTATCTATCGTTCCATCCATCGTTCTATCCATCTATCTATCCATCTATCTGTCCGTCCGTCCGTCCGTCTATCTATCTATCTATCTATCTATCTATCTATCTATCTATCTATCTATCTATCTATCTATCTATCTATCTATCTATCTATCTATCTATCTATCTATCTATCTATCTATCTATCTATCGTTCTATCTATCGTTCTATCTATCTATCGTTCTATCTATCGTTCTATCTATCGTTCTATCTATCGTTCTATCTATCCGTCTGTCCGTCCGTCCATCCATCCATCCATCCATCCATCGTTCTATCCATCTATCCGTCCGTCTGTCTATCCATCCATCCGTCCGTCTATCTATCTATCTATCTAGCTGTCCATCCGTCCGTCCGTCCGTCCATCATTCTATCTATCTATCTATCTATCTATCTATCTATCTATCTATCTATCTATCTATCTATCTATCTATCTATCTATCTATCTATCTATCTATCTATCTATCTATCTATCTATCTATCTATCTATCGTTCTATCGTTCTATCGTTCTATCTATCTATCTATCTATCGTTCTATCTATCTATCTATCTATCTATCTATCTATCTATCTATCTATCTATCTATCTATCTATCTATCTATCTATCTATCTATCTATCTATCGTTCTATCGTTCTATCTATCTATCTATCTATCGTTCTATCTATCTATCTATCTATCTATCTATCTATCTATCTATCTATCTATCTATCTATCTATCTATCGTTCTATCTATCGTTCTATCTATCGTTCTATCTATCGTTTTATCTATCTATCTATCTATCGTTCTATCCATCTATCTATCTATCTATCTATCTTATTCTTCTATACATTTTATTAGATGCATCAAAGAATAACCGAATCATTTTGACGTACATATATTAATTACAATGAATGATTGAAAATAATTTCACCCATTATTTTTTGACATTTTAGTTTTGTACAAAAAATTTATATTTGAAAGATAATTTACTTGCATTAAAATCTCATCTGTTAACCCAAGGTTTACAAAAAGGACCTGTGACCATTTTAACAACAGAAAAACAAAATTAGATTTGTTTTTTTTTGTTTTTATTGTGAAGTTTAATAACATTTTAAAGACTTCACTAGAAAAAAAATCTCTATTTTCATGTAAACTACACAACTGGAGTACAAAGATAGTTTTAATATAAAACTATAATGCTATAAAAAATATTTATACACTACAAAAACTACAGGCACACGCTGGTATACACACACACACACACACACACACACACACACACACACACACACACACACACACACACACACACACACACACACACACACACACACACACACACACACACACTGTTGAGGGATAACCTGGAGGTTCGCAGAGTTCATGATGAAGATGAGCTTCTTTCTTCATTCTCTTGGAAATAAGCGTACAAAATCTGTCACTGGGGTGGTACCTTTTCAAAAGGTATACTTCTGTACCTCACAGGTGGACATTAGTACCTTTAGGGTACACTTTTGTACCTTTAAGGGTGACTTTTGAACCCTTAAGTCACTAGCTATGTTTCTATCTAAAGATGCAAATTAACTTTATGCTCAACTGGAATACGGCATAAAAGACGTGCGAATAAAGCAGCGTTTCCATCCTACGAGTCAAATCAGAACAGAACAAAATCGCCATTTCCTGATTAACTACCGCCAAATATCAAAAATAATAATGTAATTTGCTGCAGTAGGAGAACCTGCATGAATCTTTTTCTTGTTTAAAAAAATCACTTGTGCCTCAGAAGACAATGCTGACACGTAATGAACACGTGATGGCTTTTGAAGGCGTGAGACGCGGAGAACAGACACTCTTGATTCTGGAGGTCATTAATAATATAATAACACTAATACTGCAATGGTTAAGTCAGTTTAGAATGACCAAAACAACATTTCAGATGTTTTACAGTGTCCTCAGCCTGCTGGTTTATCACATGATCTCTTATAACAAAATCACATGATCTTTTTTAATTCGCATACTGGAATTTGTTCAGTAAAAGTGTTTCCATCGTATCTTTTCTTATCGAATGAAAAGTTTATCCTCAGTTTTGCACATACATTTTTTACACGCATTTTCAACATTTATGTGCATCTTGCTGTTTCCTTATTTTTTAATGCGCATATTTAAAATGGACATTTGTACTTTTCACATGTAATGTAATGTGTATTTATATAGCGCATGTATTGTGTATGGCCATACACCCAAAGCGCTTCACAATCATGAGGGGGGTCTCTCCACACCACCACCAGTGTGTAGCATCCACTTGGATGATGCGACGGCAGCCAGAGGACAACGGCGCCAGTGCGCTCACCACACACCAGCTATTGGAGGAATGAAGAGACAGTGATAGAGCCAATTCGGTGGATGGGGATGATTAGGAGGCCATCATGGGTAAGTGCAGATTGAGGGACTTTGGCCAGGACACCGGGATTACACCCCTACTCTTTACAAGAAGTGCCATGGGATTTTTAATGACCACAGAGAGTCAGGACCTCGGTTTAACGTCTCATCCAAAAGACGGGGCCCACCGACAGTGTAGTGTCCCCTTCACTTTTACTGGGGCATTAGGACTTACACAGACCACAGGTTGAGCGCCACATATTAATACAAACTATCACAACAAAAATGTGACCGATATTGTACCTTTATTTATGAGAGTGCATGCAAAATAGATTTGAGGATTGAAATTAAATTGGTCTGCTATATTTTAGATCTTTAGTGAAGGCGGCTCATTGTTATCTTTATGATAAACAGAATATACAGAATTCTAAAACCATGCAAAGATTTCAGTGTATGTAAAAAATCTTAACGTCATTCACTTGCAAAGTAAGCAATTGCTTGACTATTTAAACCTGCAAATGCATGAAGGCAGTCAAAACATCATAAAATGACTTCAGAATCAGAATAAAGTCTCACTGAACAACGTGAGTGTGCGCTGCATGTTCACAGAGAATTAAAAATGTTGTTTTTATATAAGAGTAAACAACAGTATTGAGCATGTCTTTAAAGTACAGCCTTCTTTAAAAATCAATTCAAGAGTCATTTTGCCTTTACCCTAAGGGAGGATCGATGCAAACTATATTTTTCAACTATACATACAAACGAACGTATCCACAAAAGAGATGCGTCCTGATAAATGCTTGTACTGTATATTGATGAATGGAAGACATCCAGCTCCCCAAAGGGCTCTTGTGATTGTTAAATAGGCATGAAGAGTCAGGCTGTTATTAGATTCTGTAAACTGCACAAAAATACTGCAAACTGATGGATTTTGATAGATGCACTTAGTTTATGGCTTTCAAGCACTGATTTTAGAGCTGATCCTCTATTTTTTTTAGGGTCCCTAAGCAAAAATGTGAGAGGGGGACATGTCAGTGCATAAATAAAAAATGACCAAGCCCAGACCACCCCATTTTAGGCCATCCTGCACGATTGTTTTAGCACGGATCTGAGTGCGATTTTGTTGCTCATATATGCCCAAACCAACCGCGCTAAGGAGGCAAACCCTGATTTATTTCTTCGATTGACTATCTCTGCTCATTAAATCAATCTGAAGCTCAACATCTCATGGTTTTGATCCATCTCCAGATGATCTCATTTGATGTATT
Organism: Danio kyathit; assembly: GCA_903798195.1. Lineage (NCBI taxonomy): Eukaryota > Metazoa > Chordata > Actinopteri > Cypriniformes > Danionidae > Danio > Danio kyathit. The sequence goes on along the minus strand of LR812537.1, from coordinate 57,496,862 downwards.
TTCTTGCTGTTTCCAGCAGCTTCCGCCCACTGCTGACTAAAATACCCTTGACATGAGGAATCGAGAGCTCCCTACTTACATTTCCACTTTAGTTTTCGTGTTCTGTATCAGAAGTACAAGGCTAATCTTAGCCGTGCCATTTCGCTTTGCTCTTCAGCGCATCTTGCACATTGTGGGCTGTGAATGCCAAGGTCACAGAAAGGCCTGTTGGATCTCGGAGAAGAGGAAACAGTGTGTGTGTGTGTGTGTGTTTTTGTTTGCTTGTTTCAAGGACAGAGGACTGTAAGCGCTGAAGCGTGTAGAACATGCTATTAATGAAAGCAAGAGGCTGAGATTCCTCGATGCTGCCAGAAATGTGCATGTAGATGACATCATATGTGAGAGATTTGACCATGGGCAGTGCTTGAAGTTGGAATAACTTTAATCATTTTGGATGCAGGCATGGCTACAGCGTCTATTATATGTTTATATGATTGATTTCCTTTGTAATGTCACAAAATTGAAAATGATCCACAAAATCAGCTTATTAGGAGGGTTTTTTGAAGCATCACATGACTGGGTCAGTTGGCGTTTCTGTGTGGAGTTTGCATGTTCTCCCTGTAATGTAATGTAATGTGTATTTATATAGCGCATTTATTGTGTATGGCCATACACCCAAAGCGCTTCACAATCATGAGGGGGGTCTCTCCACTCCACCCCTAGTGTGTAGCATCCACTTGGATGATGCGACGGCAGCCACAGTACAACAGCACCAGTGCGCTCACCACACACCAGCTATTGGTGGAGTGAAGAGACAGTGATAGAGCCAATTCGGTGGATGGGGATGATTAGGAGGCCATGATGGGTAAGAGCAGATTGAGGGACTTTAGCCAGGACACCGGGGTTACACCCCTACTCTTTACAAGAAGTGCCATGGGATTTTTTAATGACCACAGAGAGTCAGGACCTCGGTTTAACGTGTCATCCGAAAGACGGCGCCCACTGACAGTGTAGTGTCCCCTTCACTTTTACTGGGGCATTAGGACTCACACAGACCACAGGTTGAGCGCCCCCTGCTGGCCTCTCTAACACCACTTCCAAAAGCAACCTAGTTTTCCCATGTGGTCTCTCATCCAGGTACTGACCAGGCTCAGTTCTGCTTAGCTTCAGTGAGTAACCGGTCTTGGGCTGCAGGGTGATATGGCTGTGGCTCCCAGTGTTGGCGTGGGTTTCCTCCGGGTGCTCCGCTTTCCCCCACAGTCCAAACACATGCTGCTATAGGGGAATTGATGAACTAAATATTGGCCCTAGTGTATAAGTGTGTGTGTGAATGAGAGTGTATGGGTGTTTACTGCGTAAAACATATGCTGGATAAGTTGGCGGTTCATTCCGCTGTGGCGACCCCAGATTAATAAAGGGACTAAGCCGAAAAGAAAATGAATGAATGAATGAATTAATTAATTAATTAATTAATTAATAATCGCTTGGAAATAAAGGCATGGATAGTCGTTTCCTTTATTAATCTGGGGTCGCCACAGTGGAATGAACCGCCAAATTATCCAGCATATGTTTTACGCAGTAAACACCCATACACTCTCATTCACACACACACTCATACACTAGGGCCAATATTTAGTTCATCAATTCTCCTATAGCAGCATGTGTTTGGACTGTGGGGGAAAGCGGAGCACCCGGAGGAAACCCACGCCAACACAGGGAGCCACAGCCATATCACCCTGCAGCCCAAGACCGGTTACTCACTGAAGCTAAGCAGAACTGAGCCTGGTCAGTACCTGGATGAGAGACCACATGGGAAAACTAGGTTGCTGTTGGAAGTGGTGTTAGAGAGGCCAGCAGGGGGCGCTCAACCTGTGGTCTGCGTGAGTCCTAATGCCCCTTTCACTTTGGCTATTCGTCGTAGATGATAGAAACTTGAACTTATTGTTTTACTTTTTTTGTTTGTCAAGTTTTAGACTACTAGTAGAAGCCCAAGGTTTTTACCTTCAGAGGTGAGGTAACTTCAAATGTCACTTTAAGCTGAATACTAGTATCTTGAGGAATATCTAGTCAAATATTATGTGCTGTCATCATGGCAAAGAGAAAAGAAATCAGTTATTAGAAATGAGTTATTAAAACTATTATGATTAGAAATGCATTGAATAAAATCTGCTGTTCGTTAAACAGAAATCAGGGCAAAAAAATAAACAGCGGGGCTAATAATTCAGACTTTAACTGTATATCTACCAGCTGATTTTATTTATAAATGTACCTATAAAAAACACACACACAAAGAAACCGCACACCTCTAGATCTATATATAATAAAACAGTCCTGGTCATTTATCAGCGCTGACATTATGCAAGCATACAAGAATAATTCCTAGCACAGTGAACCACCAGGCCACTTTTCAGTCTGAAAATGATATAAATGGATTATATAAGGGAAAAAAAAGAAATTGAAATTGAAAAACTGATACATGATCCACCGAGCTGTAAGAATTGCCCGCTCCATACAGATAAATCTGTGCAAATGGGAGCATTCACCCTGGAGGTTTGTCAGGTGCAGCCATCCGCTCAATAAAGAGGAGCAGCGTAGCGTTTTTGGCTGGATTAGAAATCAGAAATGAACTGGCTGGAGGTTTGAGTTTCACAGCGTGGAGTCTCGTACATCAGTTTTCCAGAGAGCAGCAGTGCCATTAAAAACGCATCGGTCTGGTTCCACTCTGTCTGCATCCCCCCCATCAAAACACCAGCTCTCCGGCCGCCCGACGCCAAGATGCTCTCACTGATACACACACACACACACTCACACACATAAACATGCGCATACACTGGATATTCTAGCATCATCTTGAGCATCTCATAATCATCCTGTTCCCATAAATCCTATAGAAGTAGAAGAAAATATATACAGTAGAATTATGAAGTCATTTATGAAGTTAAATAATTCTTTTTTTATTTATTTATAATTTTTTTTGTGTGTGTGTGAATTTCCCAAATGATGTTTAACAGAGCAAGGATTTTTTTCACAGTATTTCCTATAATGTTTGTTTTGTTCTGGAGAAAATACAGTAGAACTTAATAGGCCGTAGCGGACCTTTTAAAAGTGGCGGGGACAGTTGAATGAGATCCAAAATTTTACATTCATTTTATTATTAATTACCAGTTTCTCAATGGTCATGTATTTGTGTGATGTTTGAAGACTCAAATCTTAATGTATGCAGGTTGTTAGTTATGTGTGTGTCTCTTATGGCAAAGCCACAAAGAAGAAATGAGTGTTATTTTATTTAATTATATATATATATATATATATATATATATATATATATATATATATATAATTTTATTTTAATTTTATTTAAAAAAATTTATTTTAATTTTTAAATGTATTTAATTTTTAACTTTAATTTATGTTAATTTTTTATTTATTTTATTTTCAAAAAAAAATTGTAAATTAAATTTTTAACTTAATTTAGTGTTATTTATTTTATTTTATTTAAATGTATTTAATGTAATTGAATTTGTATTTAATTTATTTCATTTTATTTTATTTGTAAATAATTTTTTTATTTATTTTAATTATTCTTTTTGGTTTTAATTTATTTTAACTTTTAATTTCATTTGTATTTTTATTTAATTAAAATTTATTTAATATAATTAAATTTTTATTTAAATAATTTTATTTGATTTTTCAATAGATTCTTTATTTATTTTAATTATTTTATTTTAATGTTAATTTATTTTAACTTTTAATTTCATTTGTATTTTATTTAAATTTATTTAATGTAATTAAATTATTTATTTTGTTTTTATTTAAATAAAATAAAATTAATTTAGTTTTTTTGTTTGCTTTTCTTTTTTGTGTAAATCTACAAAAATGCCCAAATTACATTTAATTTAGTATAAAAACATGCGCGCACACACACACCGCCTACTGCCATGCAGACAGATTTCCAGCAATAGGCCACAGCCCTCGCCAGCAGGATCAATACTGTGGGCATTAGAGCGGTACAGGCGCTGCCCTGCTCCACCGAGGGCTGTTAATCAGATATTTATATATATATATATATATATATATATATATATATATATATATATATATATATATATATATATATATATATATATATATATATGTATGTATCATTGCTTTTTATCATTTAGGCCAGTAATGCCTTTCTTTTTGAAGTCATTGTGTCTGCACTGTGTATGTGAGATCAGGATTGTAGCATGTCTATCAAACAAGTTGCATTCACACCAGGCAATTACTGTATGTATCCAGAGCGAGCACCAGCATTGACTTTGTCGACAATCTGTGAATTTGTGTTCTTGAGTTATTATATTTACTTAGAGTAAGGAAAGTTAACAGGAAGCATGCAAAAATGCTATAAAGACGGATTTACTTTGAGTGCATTGTTGTGTAAAATGATACAAGGCTCAGTTTTGATTAATAAGGTGGTAAAAATGTGAAGCTGTCTATCACATGGCTGTGATTGTAGGTTAGTGCACTTTTTAAAAAATTACCATATTGTCCATTTTATTCACTGGCCTCTGCAATTTCAAAAAGTGGCCCTTGAGCTCAGTAATTTGAGGTTTCCTGCTGTACAATATTACACTTTTATGAAAGATTTACAGATGGAACGGTGGTTTAGTGATGGTTTCAGATGATAATACCACAGTTCTTTCAATATACTGAATTATTGCAATAGTAACAGTATTTACCATAGCATAAGTAAAGGTTACCCAACCAAAAAAAAAAAAAAACATATCAGGAAAAATTATTTCTAACATCATTCAACATAAACAATTAAACCATCATTTATAAATCATAATAACTCATACATAATAAATGAAAAACTATTTATTTATCTTGTGTGAATAGAAAGACAACATAAACTTTTCAATTTAGGTCAAATTTAACAAAATAAACTAAAGGGAAAAAAGCACTATTACAAAGACGGGGAAAAGATAAAGAAATAAAAGGAAACATACATTAAAAATGCATAAATAAACAATGAGCATATTGAATACAAATCTAAACCCTTTATGATGTGACTTTATTGGCAGACTTAAATCTGAAATTATTCTTGCTTAAATGTGTTACACTCTTTATAAACAGACATAGTTCACATACATAGACAGATAAATCAATTAAAAAGAATTCAAATTAAATACAATTAATTAAAACAGTCCAAATTAATTTTAAATATTTATTTTAATTTAACGTAGTTTATATTTTATATTAAATTATTTTTATTTTATTTAATTGTTATTAATTTTAATTAATTTTATTTATATTAAATTATTTTTATTTTATTTTACTTTTATTTGTTTATTTTTATTTTATTTAATTTTATAAAAAAAATTTATTTTGTTGTATTACTTTATTTTATACTAAATTAAATTATTTAAATTAATTAATTGTAATATTTTTTTTTATTTTTGTTATTTAATTTTTAATAAATGTTATTGTATATAAAATTTAATTATTTTTATTTCATTTCATTTTTTATTTTTGTTTTTATTTATTTTATTTTTATTTTATTTTATTACTTTATTTTATATTAAATTCAGTAATTTTATTTTTATTTTATTTTAATTAATTTAATTTTATATTATATTAAAATATATTTTTTAATTAAAATTTCATTTGATTTTATTTTTCATTTCATTTAATTTTAATTTTACAGATTACCTGATGCTTCCCAATGCCTGACGTATCCAGCCCGAAAAATTAACAGTGACATTGAAAACAATCATTATCTGTGACAATGCATGCAATTCACCCCATTGAGGAAGCATTGAAAAGCTCTCCAGAGCATCCCAAGTTTCTTGAGTAGCTCATTCAGATGAATCTCTTCCAAGTTGATCATTCATCACTCATGTCCAATTCATCTAAAGTGCAACCAAACAGAAGGCATGAAACTGTGACCTCCAGAAAGGAAATAAACATCTGTTTGAGTTCACTCCATAAATGTCCCTAATTATGCCATATTTTCCCTCCAGATTCCAGCGAGTTTTTGGACAAATAGAGCTAATTTTCTGCTCTCAGTCAAACCCAGGGGCTCCACCTCTTGTTTTTCAATGAGTCTGATGGTAGCCTTTCACCGGACTATTGAACGTGTTTTTCCCTGCTGTGTCGGCACACACACACATCCTTTCTCTGTTCAATCCTCATCCATTGCTCCTCTAAAGAATTACATTCTCCAGCACTGATCAACAATCCATCATTAGCTATAATTGGTGCCATTACACATTTAATTGCCTGCCAAAATGTCCCTTTCCTCTCTCTCCGGGTGAGCATGATGAGAAGTGATTATTGTCTACAGAGTCTTTGGCTTGCAAAAAAAAATGATTGCATGAAGTAAACAGCGTTTGCACTTTAGTTCATTTAATGCAAGGATTTTTATATATGAATTGCTTTTAATTGGCAGTGTAAAAAGACGTTAGTTATTTTTTAGGTTGTCACTAGACGTCTGCCGATATTCCAATACAATCTCATGGCAATCCTTTTTGATTTAATGGCTATAATTCGTATTAATTAGTATGATAGTCTACAAATTAATATGAATTATAGCCATAAATATATCTCGTTTAGTACGATTTGTGCATCCCCTAATGAGGGGTAGGGTTAGGGGTGGGGTTTGGGGAGACATGTGAAGTCAATGTAGGGCCATGTGTATTTTGTACTGTGTACTAGTTTTGCAAACAAAAAATAAAGTATTGAGCAAAAAATAAATAAATAAATAAATGCAAATCTCCAAAAATTGCAAAGAGAAAATAAATTTTTGAGAAGCGAAATTTGCAAACAAAAAAAGAACTGCAAAAAAAAAAACCTAAAATATTTGCAAAAAAAAAGCTATATATATTTGCAAAACATTTTTTTTTAACATTTGCTTTTAGTCAACTGTGAGTTTGCGATGCTGTTTTCATTTTCCACTTCACATTTCTGCGCGTTTCACTTTGTGACCCTGATTTGACAAGGGGCTGAGTCAAGGGAACTTGGGCATTTATGGCAGGACCGAACCTACCTCCAATTCAGCTACGTCATCATTTGCTTGCCAACCGCCATAAAACTTTGAAAGAGGAAGCAGAAGCAAGCACAGCTGAACAGAGGCACACGAGAGAAGTTCAGGTATATTTAATTGATAGTTATTTGATAGTAGCCCCCTTGTCAAATCAGGGCCACAAAGTGAAACACGCAGAAATGTGAAGTGCAATGTGAAAACGGCATCGCAAACTCACGGTTGACTAAAAAGAAAATCAAAATGAGCATTGCAATTGACTGAATGGGTTTTCTAAAGGCAATGCTATAAAAATGTTTTGCAAATAAATATAGTTTTTTTATTGAAAATATTTTTGTTTTTTTGTTTTGTTTTTTGCACTGCTTGATTTTTATTTGAAGTTCTTTATTTTTGTTAGCAAATTTCATTTTTAATTCTCAAAAATTAATTTTCCCCTTGCGGTTTTTGGAAATTTGCATTTATTTATTTATTTTTCTCAATACTTTATTTTTTGTTTTGCAAAACTTTCTTTTATTTTGCAACTATATATGGCCTTAGATTGACTCCATAGACACGCCTCTTTTTTAATAAATATACATTTTCATAAAAGTGTATGAATTTGTAGGAATTAACCACTTTTTTGACAATAGGTAGTTACTTTAATCTTCAGATTGGGCTGTATGTTCCATAATACAATATATCTATATATATGCACGATATTGAAAAAAGATAACATTGCAATATTTTATCTTTCTGCAATATATATTGCAATATTAATATAATTTCCCCAAACGACTTTTTGGAAAGGATGAGGACTCAAATGGGTTTATTAATAATAAAAATAGAATAAAAAGGGGACAAAAACATAACTAAAAATAGGCTTGACTGGGCTGGCAGAGAAGAGTAGGACTGGGCTGGACAGGACTGGACTGGGCACGATTGGACACTTGAAAGAAAGATGAAAGACTAGAGGGAGTTTTAAGCAGAAATAATTAAAGCCCTGCTCACACTGTGAGATTTCAGCTGTGATTTTGTCATCTGAGACAAATTTGGGAAATCCTAAAAGATTCCTGAAATCCTGGACTAAATTCTGTGATCTTTGATTGTTGGTTTGACATGTTCACAGACAGACGTTTAATGTCTGTTGCGATCAGATTTTCTCTCAGATGAAGTTCTGGCAGTGTCAGAAGATTTCAGACACTTTCCTGCAGTTTGACAACAGCTGCGTTGAGCGTCAATCCAAGAACCAATAGGAGCTCTGGATTTGATTCATGCGACAATTCAAATGACCCTGAGGAAATGTCAAAACAGTTTTTCTCTTTCTGGTTTCATTATTGAGACACACTGTGTGCAAAATTGCTGCTACAGTTTGTTTACGTTTGCTGTGAGGAATCATTTCAGAACACGGGATAGTGAAAGTGTCGCAGGTGGATGACGTCAAACTCTGGCGGACTTCTTTCGTGTTTGGTGCATCTTCATTGTTGTTCAGTCTGACATTATGATGGCTGAGATCTTACAGTGTGACATGAGAGCCATGTTCATGCAGTTTGACATGCAATCGTTCAGGATTATAAAAAATCCCACAATGTGAGCCGGCCTAAGGAAACAAACAGTTGCACTGAATAAAGTAATAATGGGACAACAAGGAGGGTGGGACTAGACAATAGACAGGAGAGCACATGACACAAAGAGACAACACAAGCCATGTGCTCACGTGAAAACAGGACTGGAATGCACAGTCAATGAGAGAACTCCTTAACCGCCTGTTCACATGAAACGCAACACTAAAGCACGCAGTGCATGTAAACATGTATCACATGTTCCACATGCTAAACACAACACCAACAGAAGACTGAATGCAAGACACGAGTACACAATAAATAAAAACACCGTGCACTCACACATGCAACGTGCATGCTACGTCCAAGCGCCAAGCGAAACCAACTAGACTGAGATCCTGGGAATGAAACAGCACGATGCAAACAGAACAAACACAAACAGCAGGATGGCGGCACGTATCCCAAGCACACAAATGTCAAATAACACTCTATAGTCTATAGTCTATAGGCACAGTGAGTAGCACGTTCGCCTCACAGCAAGAAGGTTGCTGGTTCGAGCCTCGGCTGGCTCAGTTGGCATTTCTGTGTGGAGTTTGCATGTTCTCCCCGTGTTGGCGTGGGTTTCCTCCGGGTGCTCCGGTTTCCCCCACAGTCCAAACACATGCGGTACAGGTGAATTTGGTAGGCTAAATTGTCCGTAGTGTATGTTTGTGAATGAGTGTGTATGGGTGTTTCCTAGTGATGGGTTGCAGCTGGAAGGGCATCTGCTACGTAAAACATATGCTGGATAAGATGGCGGTTCATTCGGCTGTGGCGACCCCGGATTAAAAAAGGGACTAAGCCGAAAAAGAAAATGAATGAATGAATGAACCTTTGATAAAGCCAAAAACTTCATAATTTCTTGTGCCCAAATAATCTAAATTCACTTAAACTCTTAGTCACAGGCCTTCAAAACACATCCAAATAAAAAAAAAAACGTTCACACCATTGGGTTAGAGTTGCAATGACTCCACAAACTACGTGTTCAGAACTGTGGTTCCTGGTTCATTGTAATTCCAGCTTGATATTGCAGATCCTTCGATGTGACTATTGCGGAAGCTCACGTTGCGATATCGATGCTGAAACAATATATTGTGCAGCACCAGTTGCTATCATGGACACTTCATGAATTGGTTTAATATTTAAACTTTTAAGTAGTTCGGTTAGTTAGGCAAGTCAATGAACAACAGTGGTTTGTTCTGTAACCAATCGAAAAAAAGGTGGCTAATAATATTGATAGATTAGATATTACTGCCTGTATAAATTTGAACCAACCCAGGCTCATTCTGGAAATGTAGTCCACGACATATCCACGGAGGTATGTATTTTTGCAGTTTTTGATTTCGCGAATCCGCGAGAGGCCGCTGTGTGCGATTTTTCGTATCTCAAATGTCTCTCACGAGTGCCATTTGCGCCTGTGCTGTTCTTGCATAAACCCACTAGAGGCCGCTGTCGACCAACCGTATGTCTGTCTGACTGAATGATTGACTGGGCGACCGGCCAATCCACTGACCCACCCTCCTCCTTTCCTAAACCCAACCAATCTTACTGATTGACCCGCCCACCCACATACTTCCCTAAACCCAACCAACGGTTTACAAAAGAGATCCAAAAAAAGAAAAGCCGTCGTCTGATTTTTACCACGTTTTCGGATTTTACCACATTCTCACCCTGTTGATTTTGTTTTTTTGGGTTCTGTTTTTGTCTTACCTGATTTCTAGAACCGCTCTTCACCAGACTCGAAGCCGGTCGTCGTCGTTGTGGTCAACTCCTCTCTGCGTCTCAAGTCCGCCGACATACACAACGAGCTAACAGGACAAACTGCTTGCGGCGGGAAAGGCCTCCACACGGAGGTAATCGGTCATCCGGTAAGCGCCAAAAGGAACGACGTCATACCACCCCGTATCGTTCGCTTAAAAAATGAAACACAGCCATACGTACCTCCGGCTACATAATTCGCAGCCTCCAGAAACATCCACGGGACTATGTTTTTAGAATGAGCCTGTGTTGATTTTAAAGGTGCAGTATGTAAGTTTGACACCCAGTGGTTGAACTAGGTATTGCACTCCTAGATCAAAATAAACGCACGCGTGGGATGCCAGATTGAGTACAGGAGCGAGTGATTTAAACCGTGTTCTAAATAAAAGCAACGATACGCGATAGAAGGAATATGTTCCATATTAAAAGGAGTTTTAGTTCTAACCAACACCTCGAATTGAGATATTAGAAACGGTTTCATTTTCTCACAGCTCAACATGTGAAATCTATGACAGTGCACCTCAGGTAAGCCTCGTGTGTTTTATTCAGTGCTAAATGCTAACAATGTGAGCTTGAATGGATTCTAAACCTTACCGTTTCGTGAGTGAGTGCTTATTCTGTGCTTCTGAAAGGCTGTATTTACATTTCTGTCGTGTTTCGTCTAGTGCAAACAGCCAAACTGCTGTTTGCGTGTTGTTAGGACATGAGATTACAAAGTAACCTGCTCACCTAATGTTTACGTTCGTAATATTTATATCATTTGCTAATTAATAACCTTATGTGGAACTGAATCTGTCTCATTTCGATGTCTGATACTGTCCATTTCGGTCACGGGCGCATGCTTTCAGAGCCTTTCTGACTGAATGAATGAAATACGCTGTTTTCCAACAAGGCAACCCGGAGTGCTGAAATGTAATTGGCTAAACTGGCATTCTGCAGGTTAAATTTACCTAAACAAAGACAGCGTTCCGGCACGGAAAAACCAGTTTCAAAGCAGAATATCTGACTTCAGCATTGTTTTTCAGTTAAACAAGTATGTTCACTTGGGATGTTTCTTAAATATCTGCAAGCATATTATGGTATTTTTATGCTTTAGAACAGTCAAAAACTTACATACAGCACCTTTAACTGTTACAATTACAAAAATGTGCTTGTAAGCTTCAATATATTAACTATACTATTTATATATGAATATAAGGACTAAAGCTCTTTTAAAAATGATTATTTAACTTTTTTTCAAAAGTATCATAAAACCTTATGCGGAATTGGGAATCATATGTGAGAAACAGGCCAGCATTTATGTAAATTAGTATGGTGTGTGCATGTGTGTGTGCGCACTGGCTCATTTGTGACACAATAATGATGCCAAATTTGTGAATAGATCATTATTTATTCAATGAATCATTTGATCAGACTCATAATGTGTTCATGAATCCTACTGAATTGCTTCTTGACATCAATTCCAAATTAAATCAGATTTTTTTAAAGGTTCAGCTTTTTATTTAAATTTTTTATTTAAAGGTACAATTCTTGCTATTAACAAACATTAACTCTGCCTTTTAGCTTGATAAACTCCTAATTTGCAGCTTATTAATAGTAGTAATTAGGTTTAGGGATGTAGAATAAGGTCATGCAGAATATATACACACTCACCGGCCACTTTATTAGGTACACCTGTCCAACTGCTCGTTAACACAAATTTCTAATCGGCCAATCACATGGCAGCAACTCATAGACATGGTCAAGACGATCTGCTGCAGTTCAAAGCGAGCATCAGAATGGGGAAGAAAGGGGATTTAAGTGACTTTGAGCATGGAATGGTTGTTGGTGCCAGACGGGCTGGTCTGAGTATTTCAGAAACTGCTGATCTACTGGGATTTTCACGCACAAACATCTCTAAGGTTTACAGAGAATGATCTGAAAAAGAGGAAATATCCAGTGAGCGGCAGTTCTGTGTGCGCAAATGCCTTGTTGATGCCAGAGGTCAGAGGAGAATGGCCAGACTGGTTCCAGCTAATAGAAAGGCAACAGTAACTCAAATAAGCACTCGTTACAACCGAGGTCTGCAGAAGAGCATCTCTGAACACACAACACGTCCAACCTTGAGGCGGATGGGCTACAGCAGCAGAAGACCACACCGAGTGCCACTCCTGTCAGCTAAGAACAGGAAACTGAGGCTACAATTCACACAGGCTCACCAAAACTGGACAATAGAAGATTGGAGAAACGTTGCCTGCTCTGATGAGTCTCCATTTCTGCTGCCACATTCGGAAGGTCGGGTCAGAATTTGGCTTCAACACCATGAAAGCATGGATCCATACTGCCTTGTATCAGCGGTTCAGGCTGCTGGTGGTGGTGTAATGATGTGGGGGAGATTTCCGTGGCACACTTTGGGCCCATTAGTACCAATTGAGCATCGTGTCAACTAGGGTTGGGCCGATAGACGATGCCATCATCCATCGCCGATGGCCAATAAACTTCACGATGCTGAGCCCGCCCCACATTTATATTGATATATAACTTATTATTTGCATGTCATCTTAATAGCAATAACGGTCTTTTCATGAGCTGTGTTATATTATACTTATAGCTGCTGTTTGCACGGCTGACAGCATCGTGAGGATTAAATACATCGTGAGGATTATACAGCAGCTCTCACGCTTAAAATGTGTAGATTCAGTGGCAAACGCTGTTACCTGTAAACCCCGTCCCGCCTACGACAACGATTCCATCGTCCATCGCCGATGTTCACATTAGACATCGTACGATGCCAAATTGGTCAACATCGCCCAACCCTAGTGTCAACGCCACAGCCTACCTGAGTATTGTTGCTGACCATGTCCATCCCTTTATGACCACAGTGTCTCCATCTTCTGATGGCTACTTCCAGCAGGATAGCGCACCATGTCATAAAGCACCAATCATCTCAGACTGGTTTCTTGAACATGACAATGAAATCACTGTACTCAAATGGCCTCCACAGTCACCAGCCCTCAATCCAATAGAGCACCTTTGGGATGTGGTGAAACGCTGAGATTCACATCATGGATGTGCAGCCGGCAAATCTGCAGCATCTGTGTGATGCTATCATGTCAATACGGAGCAAAATCTCTGAGGAATATTTCCAGTAGCTTGTTGAATCTATGCCATGGAGGATTAAAGCAGTTCTGAAGGCAAAAGGGGGTCTTACCTGGTACATGAAAGATGTACCTAATAAAGTGGCCGGTGAGTGTACCTTTATACATACTAACAATCAGTCCATATCTAATAATATGAGGTAATAAACCCCTAGTTAACAGTGAGAACTGCTACTTAAACTAAAGAGTTACCTTTTTTTCCCAATAATTAATTTGAAGTGCAATGATTATAATGGGATTCCCAGAGATAGGTTGCGGCTGGAAGGGCATCCGCTGCGTAAAAAATCGTGCTGGATAAGTTGGTGGTTCATTCCACTGTGGCGACCCCGCAAGGGACAAAGCTGACAAGAAAATGAATGAATGAATGATTATAATGGGGGCGGCACGGTGGCACAGGGGGTAGCACGTTCGCCTCACAGCAAGAAGGTTGCCGGTTCGAGCCTCGGCTGGGCCAGTTGTCATTTCTATGTGGAGTTTGCATGTTCTCCACGGGTTCGTGTGGGTTTCCTCCGGGTGCTCCGGTTTCCCCCTCATCCGGTATAGGGGAATTTGTTAAGCCAAATTGTCTGTAGTGTACGAGTGTGAATGAGAGTGTATGGGTGTTTCCCAGTGATGGGTTGCAGCTGGAAGGGCATCCGCTCCGTTGGCGGTTCATTCCGCTGTGGCGGCCTCAGATTAATAAAGGGACTAAGCCGAAAAGAAAATGATTGAATACTGGAACATACTGGAAACATACTAACAAACATACTAATCATACTAGCAAACATGTGAATTCATGCTAACGGCATGCTAGTTTATACTAGCAACATGCTACTGACATTCTAATTCATACTCAATGCTAACAACATGCTAATTTATGCTAGAAACATGGTAATTTATGTTAGCAACTACCTAGCAACCACTCAAAACACCTTAGCAACCGCCTAGGAACACCTTATTAACCCCCTAGATTGCCCTAGCAACTGCCTAGCAACCATCCAGAACACATAAACAATAGTCTAGCAACGCCTTAAAAAAAAAAAAAAAAAAAAAAAAATTACTTAGAACACCATAGCAACCACCTAACAACGCCTTAGTAACCACTCAGAACACCTTAGCACCTGCCTAGCAATGCCTTAGCAACCATTCAGAACACCATAGCAACTGTCCAGCAACACCTTATCAACCACTCAGAAGATACTGGTCACGGCCTAGCAAACATACAAAACCTAGCAACCACCTAGCAACACCTTAGCAACAACCTAGAACATCTTGGCAACACCTCAGCAACCACCTAGCAGCCAATCAGAACCTCTTAGCAACTGCCTAGCAACGCATTTGCAAACACTCAAAACAGCCTAGCAACTGCCTAGCAACCACTCAGAACACCCTAGCAACCACCTAGCAACGTCTTAGCAACCACCAAGCAATGACTTTTCAACAATCTAACAACAACTCAGAACACCTTAGCAACCACCTAGCAACGCCTTAGCAACCACTCAGAACACCCTAGCAACCGCCTAGCAACGCCTTAGCGACCACCTAGAGCACCCTAGCAACACCTTAGCTACCACTCAGAACACCCTAGCAACCGCCTAGCAACACCCTAGCGACCACCTAGAATACCCTAGCAACGCCCTAGCAACCACTCAGAACAACCTAGCAACCATCTAGCAATACCTTAATAACTGCTCAGTGGTCAACTAGCAACCACTCAGAATATCCTAGCAACACCTTAATAACTACCTGGAACACCCTAGCATTGCCTTAGCAACCGCCGAGCAACCACTCAGAACACACTAGCAGCCGCCTAGCAATATCTTAGCAATGACTCAGAACACCCTAGCAATACCTTAGCAACCTCTCTGAACACCCTAGCAACCACCTAGCAAGAAACATGCTCTCTCTCTCTCTCTCTCTCTCTCTCTCTCTCTCTCTCTCTCTCTCTCTCTCTCTCTCTCTCTCTCTCTCTCTCTCTCTGCTGTAGCTCAGTGTGTGTGTTTAATGGCGCAGATGTGATCTAATTGTTGGGAGTTTGCTCCTGCATCAGCTCAGTGTGTATCAGACTCTCTCTGACTCATGCAGAGCAGATTGGCCTGAATCAGTTTGAGTCTTGGTAAAAATGGCTGCTTAAATATTTACAGACAGAACTACCTGAAGGGCGGCCACCAGTAGCTGGTGCACTGTAGTTCCCCAAGTGCCTGTATGTGTGTGTGTGTGTGTGTGCGCGTTTATATGTGTGAGATATTTTGAGAGCGTGTGTGTGTGTGTGAGTGCATGTATGTGCGTTTCTGTGTAGGTGTGTGTGTTTGTGTGTGCGTGCTTGTGTGTGTGAGTGTGTCTGAAAGTGTGTGTGCATGAGAGTTTGAGAGTGTGTTTGAGAGTGTGTGAGTGCAGGTGTGTGCATATGTGTGTTTGTGTCTGTGTGTCTAAGAGTGTGTGTGCAGTTGTGTGTGTGTGTATATGTGAGAAAGTGTGCGAGTGAAAGTGTGTGTGAGATGCGTG
>LR812537.1:57445903-57475903 GCA_903798195.1 Danio kyathit | reverse complement strand
AACAATTAAGTTGTCCCAAAACAACTCAAGAACAGTTTTTTAGCTCATTTTAAATAAGTTGTTTGAACAAGCAACACTAATTAAAATGTGTGTGTGTGTGTGTGTGTGTGTGTGTGTGTGTGTGTGTGTGTGTGTGTGTGTGTGTGTGTGTGTGTGTGTGTGTGTGTGTGTGTGTGTGTGTGTGTGTGTGTGTGTGTGTGTGTGTGTGTGTATATATATATATATATGTATGCATACACACACACACACACACACACACACACACACACACACGCTCACCGGCCACTTTATTAGGTACACCTGTCCAACTGCTCGTTAATGCAATTTTCTAATCAGCCAATCACATGGCAGCAACTCAATGCATTTAGGCATGTAGACATGGTCGAGATGGTCTGCTGCAGTTCACAGCGAGCATCAGAATGGGGAAGAAAGGGGATTTAAGTGACTTTGAACGTGGCATGGTTGTTGGTACCAGACGGGCTGGTTGGAGTATTTCAGAAACTGCTGATCTACTGGGATTTTCACGCACAACCATCTCTAGGGTTTACAGAAAATGGTCCAAAAAAGAGGAAATATCCAGTGAGCGGCAGTTCTGTGGGCGCAAATGCCTTGTTGATGCCAGAGGTCAGAGGAGAATGGCCAGACTGGCTCCAGCTGATAGAAAGGCAACAGTAACTCAATAAGCACTCATTACAACCGAGGTCTGCAGAAGAGCATCTCTGAACACACAACACGTCCAACCTTGAGGCGGATGGGCTACAGCAGCAGAAGACCACACCGGGTGCCACTCCTGTCAGCTAAGAAGAGGAAACTGAGGCTACAATTCACACAGGCTCACCAAAACTGGACAAGAGAAGATTGGAGAAACGTTGCCTGGTCTGATGAGTCTCCATTTCTGCTGCCACATTCGGATGGTCGGGTCAGAATTTGGCTTCAACACCATGAAAGCATGGATCCATACTGCCTTGTATCAACGGTTCAGGCTGGTGGTGGTGGTGTAATGGTGTGGGGGGATATTTTCTTGGCACATTTTGAGCTCATTAGTACCAATGGTGCATTGTGTCAACGCCACAGCCTACCTGAGTATTGCTGCTGACCATGTCCATCCCTTTATGACCACAGTGTCTCCATCTTCTCATGGCTACTTCCAGCAGAATAACGCACCATGTCATAAAGCGTGAATCATCTCAGACTGGTTTCTTGAACATGACAATGAGTTCACTGTACTCAAATGGCCTTCACAGTCACCAGAGCACAATCAAATTTGAGGGTTGCGGTGGAACGGATTCACATCATGGATGTGCAGCCGGCAAATCTGCAGCAACTGTGTGATTCTATCATGTCAATATGGAGCAAAATCTCTGAGGAATATTTCCAGTACCTTGTTGAGTCTATGCCATGAAGGATTAAAGCAGTTCTGAAGGCAAAATGGGTCCGACCTGGTATTAGTAAGGTGTACCTAATAAAGTGGCCGGTGTGTATAATTTTTATTTTTTTCATGTATTTTAAGTAATGTGCATCTAGTCTTTTTTTATATGCTATTATATGTGGATCATTGAAGAATAGAGGTTTCAAGCACCAACACAATTCAAGTTGAATATGGTTTACTAAATATTGCTTTGGTTATGAGCCAAAATAGTGTGATTGATATTTTCCATGATCTACAGAAGTGACCTTTTTATGCTGAATCTCAGCTCATTCGTATTTCTGTAATATTATAGTTTATAGAGAACCGAGTGTACACCTGCTGTCAGATCTGTTGCTGTGAAACAATAAGAAGGTTATCTCCCATTTACTGTTTAATATACTTCCGTCTGCAGCATATCAAGCACTTGCCAGCATCTGGTGGAAAAATATTGTGTTATTTAAAGAAAACATGGCTTAGGTGCTGGTCGTAACAGAAGTAATGGAGAGTTATTTACGGTTTGATGCCCGGCTTATTTGATGCATAAAAACAACCTCTGCTCAGAGTCTTAATTTAATATTCTCTGCTTGCACATTGTGTGCCGCACAAAGATTTGGATGTCTTTGCAATTTATCTCTCTTGCTGTATCGGTTACAGTTCTCTTGTAAATGCGTACTTTTATGCAATGCAGCTGCGTTATGCAAACTAACATTACAAGCAGGTCATGGAAGTAGAGAAAATATTGAAGATTTTTCTTATTCTATTTTATTTATGTGATTATTATTTGCTTGCTTTATTTATTTATTTATTTATTTAACTAGTCCAAATCTGAATTGTAAACCATTATAATGCATTTTCAAATGTAATGGAAATACAGGAGCAAACAGTTTTTATTTTATTTTATTTTATTATTATTATTTAAATATTTAATTTTAAATTTAATTTAAATTGTTTAGTTTATTTTTAATTGCTTTAAAATTTAAGCAAAATTGTTTTATTTTGCTTTGCTTTATTTAATTTTAATTTAATTACATTACATTTTTTATTTAATTTTAAATTTTATTTTACATTTTATTTTGTTTTATACGTAATTTAATTTAATTTAATTTATTTTTTATTTTATTTTATTTTATTTTATTTTTTTAATTAATTTTGTTTAATTTTTATTTTATTTTATATTTTATTTAATTTTATTTATTTATTTATTTTTACCTGAACTATTCCAGATTTGTATTAAAATTTATTACAAATATTAAATTATATATATTGATAATAATGATAATTAAAACAAGGATTACATAAATATATAATTGATCACTTAATAATATTTAAAACAATAATAAAATAATTGATTAATTATTTCATAAAAATTAAACAAAATAAATAAAAGAAATGTCAAGCCACAGTCTATCCGAGTTCCTCCACTTCTAATGTTTGTTTGTTTGTTTTTTGTTTTTGTTGTTTTTTTTTTTGGCTCGACTAGTTTGCTTCTAATTAATACCATTACACTGTTTTTCCAAATTCCCTGATAGTCTCTCCATGTGCCAAATCCCCACTTCAGGAGTGTCATACAGCCGTCATGAGCTCTAAATATCCATCATATCCTTCCACAACCTCTAATATTTACTAAGAGCTGACTTATTATAATATCGCCTACCAAGCTCACCAATGACATGTCAATATTAGTCCAATTTTACACCTAATTATGGCTGCCAGCAGTAGTTGCTAAGCTATTTTTTTTTTTATTCAATGATGTGGTCTGGACAGGTGGGATTTGCATGCGCTGAGGGAGTCACTCAATCAATCCTATTCACATATTATGGAAATATAAGAGTGAACAGTTTGTTTGTTTGTTTGATTTTTCATTAAAAAAAAAAATCTTTAATTATTATTATTATTAGTAGTAATAGTAATAGTAGCAGTAGTTGTATTTTTATTTATTTACTTTATTTATGTTACTTATTTATTCCTAAACTATAGTCCATGTCTGAATTAAAATAATTATTAACAAATTAAAAAGTATTAACTGTTTAATAGTAATTAAAACAATAATTACAAATATATAATAAATTATTTGGTAATATAAAAACAAAAAATTAGGTCAAATTATATGCTTAATTATGGCTGCCAGTAGAAGCTGCTGAGTTATTATTATTATTATTATTATTATTATTATTATTATTTATTCAATGACGTGACAAGTGGTATTATTTATGTTTTATTATTTACTGTATTATTATTTACTTTAATTCATATATTAACTAGTTTAGGAATTAAATTAATTAAATTTAAATTTAAAATGAAATTAATTTTAAATTTATTTAACATTTTATTTTATTTTTATTAATTTTATTTTAATTTAATTTAGAATTTTAAATACCTTTTTAATTTAATTTTATTTTATTTTATGCCTAAATGTTAATTAATTTTTAAATATTTTTTATTGATTTAATTTAGTTTAATTTTGAATTTTAAATAATTTTTTTAAATTTAAATTTTATTTTATTTTATTCGATTTTATGCCTAAATGTTAATAATTTTTAAATAAATAAAAGTTTTTAAATTGATTTAATTTAATTTAGAATTTTAAATAAATTTTTTAATTTTAATTTAATTTTATTTAATTTTATTATGTATTTTTTTGTTTTTTTATTTTATGCCTTAACTAGTCCATATCTGAATTAAAATAAATAATAATAATATCAAATGTTATGCTTAATTATGACCGCCAGCAGCAGTTGCTAAGTAATCTTTCCCTTCATTCAATGATGTGGTCTGCACGGGTGGTATATTTGCATGCGGTGAGGGAGTCACCCATTCAACCCCGCACACTTCTGGTTTTTAATTAAGCTGTGTGATTAACTGGATCATTTCAGCGGCCCGACAAATCAAATCAAAGTTCCCCGGCCCGTTTCTGTGCAGTACAGGTCAGAGATGTATCCTCCGGCCATTAGCAACAAAGCAGATCTCAGCAAATCAATTACAGACAGCAGCGATAAAAGGCCCAGTCTGCTTTATTTACACGCTTCCTTCACATAATTACAGAGCGTGCATGAATGCTGTGTCACACACTTCAATTCGGAGCGTTCCTCACTTTCTGCTTTATTGTGATACTGCCTTTTAGAGTCATTTGTCACACTCAGGGCAGCGATTCATAACAAAGCTGGCAGGTTATAAAGCGAATACATAATATATATATCATCTCTTCTATTGGTGAATTCTGCACACTACAGCTTCAGCCCTATTCATACACATTCTGCATGTGCATTACTGTAAAAATATATTATTGAATGTTTAATGTCACTTTTTTGGAAGGGTTTATATTATTAGTTGTGTTTCCATCCACCTTTTCTTATGTGCATTTTAGATTATCACATCAAAAATGCTTAAAGGGGACCTGCTGTGCCACTTTTTCACGATGTAAAATGCATCTCTGGTGTCTCTAGAGTGGTAGTGAAGTTTCAGCTCAAAGTACCACACAAATAATGTTTTATAACTCTTAAAAAAAATTGACCCTTTTAGGCTTTGATCCTAATTGTGGCATTTTGGTGGCTGTTGCTTTAAATTCAAATGAGATTGTGCGCTTTTCAAAAAA
Source organism: Danio kyathit (assembly GCA_903798195.1). Lineage (NCBI taxonomy): Eukaryota > Metazoa > Chordata > Actinopteri > Cypriniformes > Danionidae > Danio > Danio kyathit. The sequence continues at coordinate 57,470,903 of LR812537.1, read as the reverse complement.
GGGCGGAGCTACAAATGCTTATGTGTCAGCATAGTGGCAGATTCAAAAGCATGACTGGTGTTCTGTGCTAATGAGGGAGAGATGGTCACTAGTGGGCGGGGCTTTCCCCCTCTGATGACACGTACAAATAGTGAATGTCAATCAAAGTGTTTCTGCAGACTGTTTTTATAAAGTGTGATTATAAAAAAAATAATTAGCTGGTTATATTTACACATTGTTACCACACAACTATGTTTAAACCTCTTATAAAAGTAATTTTGGCATAATCCTCCTTAATGGAAATACCAATATGCACATAATTGTTGAAAATGCACATAAAAAATGTATGCATACATGAGTAGGATAAACTTTTTGTTTAATAAGAAAAAACATGTGCATAAACTCTGATGTAAACACATGTAGGGCTCTATCTTAACGATCTAAGCGCAAAGTCTAAAGCGCATGGCGCGTGGCTGAATTCACTTTTGCTATTTTAAAGGGGGAAAAATACACTCTGCTCCCCCGCACATGGTCTAACAGGGTTGTGCTTTTTCTCTTAATGAGTTCTGGGTGTGTTTTGAGCGTAACGTGCATTAGCAATCAGAGTCTCATCTCACATTCCCTTTAAGAGTCAGTTGCGTCACGCCATGGCACATTTGCTATTTACATGGCGGACTTTGTGAGTGGAAAAACTGAACACTTCACTAGCGAGAAAACGGTTAAACAGAGCATCTGCAGCGTGAGGATAAAGAACGAGCCTCCTCCATTCAGCCTCTTTACTTTCGCTTTACTTTTACTCTTTACTTTACTCCTTTACTTTGGTGGAGTAAGGAAACGGTGGAAACTCACTCCACTGAAGACATCCATTAGCCGACATATTTAATTTCCTTTAAGCGCAAAGATTTGCTTCAAAACTATTTCTAAATTCAGTTCTAATTTCCAGCAAAGGAATAAATGAACAATAATAATAAAGTGTGGTCAAACAACTGAGTTATATCCAAACACACGTCCTGTTCTTATGCCCTATATGGTGATGCAGACGTCTCCAAAACCCCACAGGTGGACAAATCTACACTTGTTTATATTAAAACAAATATTAGGGTGGCGAAGGAGAGCTATGCCAAAAAGCTGCAAAACCAGTTTTCTGCCAACGACCCTGCATCAGTGTGGAAAGGCCTGAAAGACCTCACTAATTATAAAACACCATCTCCCAGTATCGACAGCAACAAACATCTTGCAAACGAGCTGAATACATTCTACTGCAGATTTGACACCTCTGACCAGACACCTCACACCCGCCCGGACCATCTCCCTAAACACCCATCAACACCTCCAGCCATCTCCCTCTTCCCCCCTGCACTTCAGATTAGTGAGGATAATGGGCGTCAGATCCTCAGTAAACACCCATCAACACCTCCAGCCATCTCTCTCTCCACCCCGGCACTTCAGATCAGTGAGGATAATGTGCGTCAGATCTTCAGAAAACAGAAGAGACGTAAAGCACCAGGTCCAGACGGTGTTTCCCCAGCCTGTCTGAGAATCTGCGCCGACCAGCTGGCTCCTATTTTCACACAGATCTTCAACAGATCACTGGAACAGCGCAAAGTTCCATCCTGCTTCAAATGCTCCACCATCATCCCAATACCAAAGAAACCAAAGATCACAGGACTCAATGACTACAGACCTGTTGCCCTAACATCTGTGGCCATGAAGTCATTCGAAAGACTGGTGCTAGCTTATCTGAAGGACATCACTGGACCTTTGCTGGACCCCCTGCAGTTTGCCTATAGAGCAAACCGGTCTGTGGATAATGCAGTCAACATGGGACTGCATTATACCCTACAACATCTGGACAAACCAGGGAACTACGCAAGGATACTGTTTGTGGACTTCAGTTCTGCCTTTAACACCATCGTCCCATCACTGCTCGAGAACAAACTGACCCAGCTGTCTGTCCCTAGCTCTGTCTGTCAATGGATCACCAGCTTTCTAACAGATAGACAACAGCTAGTCAGAATGGGCAAAATCACATCCGACAGCCGCACCATCAGCACTGGTGCCCCCCAGGGATGTGTTCTATCCCCACTGCTCTTCTCCCTGTACACCAACGACTGCACCGCAAAAGACCCCTCCATTAAGCTCTTGAAGTTTGCGGATGACACTACTGTTATCGGCCTCATCCGGAACGGCGATGAGTCTGCATACAGACAGGAGGTGGAGCGACTGGCTTTATGGTGCAGATACAACAACCTGGAGCTAACACGCTTAAAACAGTGGAGATGATAGTGGACTTTAGGAGAAACCCCCCTGCACTCCCCCCACTCACCATCATGAACAGCACTGTGGCTGCAGTAGAGTCATTCAGGTTCCTGGGCACCACCATCTCTCAGGATCTGAAGTGGGACATTCACATAGACTCTATTGTGAAGAAAGCCCAGCAGAGACTGTACTTCCTTCGTCAGCTGAGGAAGTTCAACCTGCCACAGGAGCTGCTCGTACAGTTCTACTCAGCTGTCATCCAATCCATCCTCTGCACTTCAATCACCGTCTGGTTCAGCTCAGCTGCCAAAACTGACCTCCGTAGACTACAGCGAATAGTCCGGACTGCTGAACGAATCACTGGCACTGCCCTTCCTACACTACAAGAACTGTACTCTTCCAGAGTGAGTAAAAGGGCTCGCAAAATCACTCTGGATGAATCACACCCAGCACACTACCTGTTCGAACTGTTGCCATCTGGGCGGCGCTACAGAGCACCAAACACAAAAACAGCCAGACACAGGAAAAGTTTCTTTCCTCAGGCCATCTACCTCATGAACAGTTAAATATTCCCCTACTGTGCAATTAATGTGCAATACTTTCTCATACGCACTTGTACACAGCACCTTATAACAATATACAACGCAATACTTTCTCACACGCATTTGTACACAGCACCTTATAACCTGTATATTTATAACAAATGTGTACATACAATTCAACATCCAGATCTTTTTGACTAACTGCATCTCTGTTTAATGTTTATTGCCTTTTTGTTTTTGTCACATTTAATTTTGTGTTGTCACTTGTCACTTTATGTACACTGGAAGCTTCTGTTGCCAAAACAAATTCCTTGTGTGTGTGAAGCACACTTGGCAATAAAACTGATTCTGATTCTGATTCTGATTCTGATATAAATATGCAGATAATAAATAATACTGCTAATAATAATAACATTATACAAATGCAGATTGTCAAGAATAAATTGGAAACAAAAACCCTAAGATGAAGAAGGCATGTAGGCAGTGGTTTTTATATTTATGTAGAAAATAATCATTTTTGCAACATTTTAATCCTTTAATTGTTTTCATCTGTAAAGATATTCGTGTATTGCTGTACATTCTGTGTGTATTAAGCAATGTGTAAATGTTTGGACCTACATGGGTGCATAACTAACCCGTTCTGCGCTGGACTTTAGAGCAGCTCTTAGTTGGTCAATGGCGCGGTTTATTTCAGTTCTTCAAAATAGCAACGCACCAATGTGCCTTAACACACCTCCTCTTCAGACCAGCACACCCATGAGTCCACAAAGGGGCGCAAATGGATTTGCTATTTAAACAACATGGTGCAAAATGTGGAAATTACTGTTGTGCTGGTCTGAAAAGAGCAACACATTGTGCCAAACACGTCTTGTGCCTTATTGCACTGGGTGTAGGATTGTCACGGTCACCAGCGAGATACAACCACTAGAGATCGCTGGTACACACACACACATTCACAAGGACTACAAATCTGCTGGTCATGGACTACATATTCAGTCATGCCACACACACACACCTGATGCAAGTCACCACTGATTTGCAAACACACAGCTGAAGCTGCTCACAGACTGATTACATGGACTATATGTAATGCACAAACACTAACACTATTGCTGAGTCTTGTCTACTGTTTAGTGACACCACAACGCGTTTTCATTTACCTTGTCTTGCCGTGTTTTGAACCTAGCCTTGTCTTGTTATATTCCTGTCTGCTGCCTGCCTTGTGACCATCTGCCTGTTATTTTGACCACGATGCTGGATTGCCCTTATACATCTGTTTGCTCCTGTTCTGATCATTGCTTGCCTGACCATCCTGCTAATAAACCTGCATGTGGAGCCGCACCCCTGTTGTCAGTGTCACATCCCTCCAGTTACAAGGATAGGGCCCTTAGCGAAGCATGCGCTTCATCAGTATGCGTGATGTGATTTAGTTTAAAGAGATGATGTGATAATAAAAATGTGTGTGATGGGATGCATTAAAGGACAAATCAGTGTTTACAGCACATTATAACATTCTCATTTTTTGGTGAACTGTTGCTTTAAGGGAAAAAAATCCATCTCAAAGTAGGCGGAGCCTCAAAGCCATACCCATCCATTATGTAGGTGTTTACCAGACAAAAATAAAAGATAATAAACTCCAAATAAATGTCACTGCAAAAAAAAAAAAATGCCTTTTTTACTCTTGTTTCTAGTCCAAACATCTACAAACTCTTAAATCAAGAAGCATTTTATAGACGAGCAAAACATATTGTCTTGTTTTCAGAAATAATTAGTCAAAAATAAGTGAGTTTTTCTTATGTTTAAATCAAAAACAAGTTTATTTTGCTTGTTTTAAGAGGAAAAACACTTATTTTTGACTCATTATTTTTCAAAAATAGACAATATTTTTTGCTTGTCTATAAAATGCTTCTTGATTTAAGAGTTTTTAGATATTTGGACTAGAAACAAGACAAACTCAAAGTAAGAAAAGCATGTTTAGCAGTGTTTGGCCTGTTTTATTTGTTTAAAAGTCCTTTAAAAGATTTTACATGAAACAAATCAGGGCATTAAGTCTGATCCTGAACATCTCACTGCGTTTCCAACATCATTTCTTCCTTTCATATATCCTCTCTCTCTCTCTCTCTCTCTCTCTCTCTCTCTCTCTCTCTCTCTCTCTCTCTCTCTCTCTCTCTCTCTCTCTCTCTCTCTCCCTCCCCGTTCTCGTTTTTCTATCCTCCATGGCGATAAGGGTTTTCTAAGACGAGTGTTTCTCTCATCAGCTCACCATCTCTGATAACATCCCTTCTGTAAAATGAGTCTTATTCTTCGCTGTCACTTTTCATTCTTCCTTTGTGTTGGTTTTTGAGTTTGTGTCTGCCAGGAAAGCACACCATCATGTCACAGTCTCTGTGCGCTGCATAAATAAGTAAGCGAAGACTGATATATATATATATATATATATATATATATATATATATATATATATATATATATATATATATATATATATATATATACTAAGAATCTCGCATTTTCACTGTGTGCAGGTCAAAAATGAATCACATATTTGATGCATGCGTTAAATGTACAAAAGGGATTTGTATATACAGGCATGATATTGGAAAAAACTGACATTGCGATATTTAATTTTTCTGCAATTTATATATATTTAAACAACAGTTCTGTCTGGTTCTTGAATCCTATTGGCTGATAGCCATGCGATATTCTGCCAGTACCAGCACTTGACCAGCCTCTTAACCCTTCACCCTTCGGTATTACTCCACCCAAATACAGTGACAAGCCGAGGACACTCTACAGTTTGATGAATATTGCTGCTGTTGGGCAACATAATGTACTTTTGAGGCTTTTTTTAATGAATGTAGTTGTTTAGATTGCAGCTATGCAGTTTATTTATAAGGATAGTGCCTATTTAAAAATATTTATAATGTAGTGCTGTATTTATACAATAGGAATATTGTGATCTCCTGATTGAGAGAAATACTGGGAAATCTCTGTAGACTGATGGCATTTCATGCCGTTCAGCCTTATAATCTTAAAATGTGAGCAAAATCAGTTGTTTAGTCATCACTTTAGACATTACGCTAGAGAATCGTTCAAATACTAGCTCAAAGTGACGTTGGTGAATGAGCAATGATTTCTGCTGTTCTGACGTCAGCTGCAGATGTGAATGAATGGCGAAAGAAAGTAGTTCCTCTTACAAACGGGTTTTGAGACTCTCTGTGGTTGATTTTCTTTTTTATATACTAGGGTTGGGCCGATAGACGATGCCATCGTCAATCGCCGAAGTCCGATAGACATCAAGATGCTGAGCTGGCATCTCCGATCCTCCGCCCCCGTCGCAAACCCGCTCGTGAAAAATACACACTCAGGCCTCATTTACACTAATACAGCTTAGTTTAAAATGGCATTTTAGAACGAAAATGACCCACATCCACACTGGCGTTTCACCTAGCATTTCTGAACAGCCCTCCGTCTGCTGAAAACGCACATCACGTGACCATACCCACACACACACAGACACACACACTGTCATGCGCTCATCTGAGCTCCAGAGAGCAGTGTACGTCAGACAGTTTATCAAGGATGTATCGTTGGATTGCGTCTCACTAAAGTTGTTAAACGTGATATTTAATTAATCTTGTGTCTATCCAGGGCTTTATTTGTGCCGGAACACTCCTGATCCGGCACCTGATTTTACCGATCTCCCTCCTCAACCCCCCTCCTCCCCTGTCCGTTGTTCATTTTCACTTTCGTCCGCAACACCCCTCCGCCATCCACCGCGGTGGTGGATGAAATGGTAGGCTACAACTAATTAATTAGTTATGAATTAATTAATTATTCATAAATTATTCATTCATCTTCGCCTATGAAGACGATTCACATTAGACATCGTACTATGCTAAATTGGTCAACATCGCCCAACCCTATTATATACACGATTATGCCGTCGAACTGTTGTATAAACACAAAATCACTATCGTAGCAGTGCAATATGGATGTATATCAGCACTGTTGGCCTGCGGCCTTGTGCCAACCCATGCCTCCCACCAGTGCTGATATACAGCCACATCACACTGCTACTCGTGTGATATTGCTCATATACAGTTGAAGTCAGTGGTAGGTCGTTATCGGCGTTAATGTGCTGCGTTAACGCGAGACTCTTAATCGTGTGATTAAAAAAATATCACCGTTAATATATTCTCAAAGTTGGGTTGAGAGCTGAGTCTTTTCTACGCAAGCTATGATGACTTTCACCTTGATATTTTATTGTGGATGTTTACCTGACCGGTGAGCCGTCTGACAAAAAAAATTTGCCCTTCTGAATCAAATCAGCAGATGCCTGACTCTAACTACAGTTCGGCAGTTTCACTTTGACCCATGAACATTTCATTCATGCCCCGTGACAAACTGGGGTATTAGACACAAATAACGAGTAAGGACTGGTGAGAGTCTTATGGAATTTAATAACACAGGCTGAATGGGAAGAAAAAAACGTGTGTGTGTGTGTGTCTGTGTGTGCGGTCCTTTACTGAAAGCCGCCTGTGTGGATCTTGTCGGAAAATATGGCGAAAAGTCCTACATGACGGTAATAGTTTGTCAGTATTGCCACTAATATCTGCATACTCCACGTCTTAATTCCATTTCTGTTTAGTTCAGTTATGACTTTAGTCACATTAAGGTAATCAAAAATCGCTGTTTACATGGTGACTCTTAATCAGAGTATTGTTTTAATCATATTAAAGTATTGTTGCCCATGTAAACTTACTCAATGCTTGACACACCGTCAGGGCTCTGTGAACTTGCCTTTGTGAAGCAGCATTTTCTGTATGTGCGAACATCAAAAGCAAGTATGAAATCACTGTTCGGAGCTTATGTAGGTCTACAGTTCAACACTCATGTTTACCTGAATAAACAGTTAGTAAACACAAGTACATCTTATTGAACATCATTTATTTTCATCCAATTATTATAGTAGAACAGTTTCTCAAGCAGTCTGTGATGCATTTTGGAAACAGGAGATGAGCCCCTGGTCTAATGCACCATCTGGCTTGAGAAACCCATTCTCAAAGACTTACTTTTAGTCATTATTTGGGTAGCACACATATTCTGAATGCCTTCGGCAGAATACAAATGAGCCATTTTAATCTAGATTAATCTACATTAATTTCGAGATTAATCTAGATTAAAAAAAAATTATCTACGCCCACCTATAATATATATATATATTTTAATCTACGCCCACCTATAATATATATATATATATATTAGAGCTGTCAAAATTAGCGCGTTAACGCACGTGATTAATTTGAACTATTTAACGCGTTAAAAAAAATTAACGCATTTAACGCAGTTGCAGGTTTTTTTTTGTTTCCTGTTGTGGCCGACGTGTGTTCAGGGCCAGCGCTTCCATAGAGGCGACCGCCTTGGGTGGCAGAATAGTGAGCAAACCCCCCTGTCCTCACTTTCATCTCATTTCGACTCCCACCTGCTCCCTCCCGGTTCTCACTTTCATCCGCAAACCGGTAACTTTCTATTTCACTTTTGGGTTGAGGGCGCCAGTTCAGCTTGCTCCGGCCCTGCGTGTGTTTAATGTGTAAAGAAATATGGATAAAGGATAATATGGATCCATGTAAATGTACTCAGTGAAAGTGGCAGATGATGTCGCAAGCTGTCAAAGACAGCCCATTCCTCTCTAAGTTGACTCCAAGCGCCCTCAAATGTTTCATTAAGTTTGACGTGTTTCCCCCCTACACGCAACTTTTGTAAAGCGTCTGCTTTGCTGTGTCAGAATCCTTGCTTGAGAAATACAGCCATACTTAAAGAACGCTTAGTTTAGGCAAAATTTGATCACGCGATCGTGCGTGTTGATGATCTGAAGGGAGTGCGGTGTGCTGCGCGTTCTCTCTCTCTCTGTGTGTGTGTGTGTGTGTGTGTGTGTGTGTGTGTGTGTGTGTGTGTGTGTGTGTGTGTGTGTGTGTGTGTGTGTGTGTGTTGTCCCCCGATAATGTCAATAGACTGCAACTGGCTAAATGTTAAGGAGGACTGGGCAAAATTGTTTCTACTTTATTATTAAGGTTCTCAACTCGCAATACAACTTTACAATGAGTACAATTAGTCACCTTGGAATTATAATGTTCTGTCTGCATTCTGATTGATTTTGAGATATTGAGCTTCAAAGTTTTTGCATAGCAAACAGTATGTGTGTAACATTAGTTTTTTTTGTTTAGTTTTTTTAAATAAAACGTCTTAAAATGTAAACAACTTATAAAAAACATCCCATAATGTAAATAAGTTGTCATTTAATAAGAATATGTCAATAACTCAATTTTGACAAAAATGTCAGATAGAACCTTATAATTCTAAGGTGATGAATTGTTTGTATTCAATACTTTATTATTATTGTAATTTTCCAATTTCCATATTTGCAATGGCTGTATTTTGGATTATTTTTTTTTTTTTTGATTCGTGAATAATCATGATTAATCACAAAAAAAAGTGTGATTAATTAGTTAATTTTTTTAATCAATTGACAGCCCTAATATATATATATTATAGGTGGGCGTAGATTAAAATTTTTTTACTCTAGATCAGGGGTGTCCAAACTCGGTCCTGGAGGGCCGGTGTCCTGGAGAGTTTAGCTCCAACCCTAATCAAACACACCTGAACCAGCTAATCAAGCTCTTACTAGATACTAGAAACTTCCTGGCAGGTGTGTTGAAGCAAGTTGGAACTAAACTCGCCAGGACACCGGCCCTCCAGGACTGAGTTTGGACACCCCTGCTCTAGATTAATCTCACTGTAATCTTGGAATTAATCTAGATTAAAATGGCTCATTTGAATTCTGCTAAAGGCATTCAGAATATGTGTGCTGCCCAAATAATGACTAAAAGTAAGTCTTTGAGAACGGGTTTCTCAAGCCAGGTGTCGCATTAGACCAGGGGCTCATCTCCTGTTTCTAAAATGCATCACAAACTGCTTGAGAAACTGTTCTACCATGATAATTGGTGATGGAAATAAATAATGTTCAATAAGATGTACTTGAGTTTACTAACTGTTTACTCAGTTAAACATGAATGTTGAGCTGTAGGCCTACATAAGCTCCAAACAGTGATTTCTGATGACCTTAATCTGACTAAAGTCATAACTGAACTAAACAGAAATGGAATGAAGACGTGGAGTCTGCAGATATTAGTGGAATTATTGAAGTAAACACCGCAATCAAACTATTACCGTCATGTAGGACTTTTCGCCATGTTTCCACAGCTGTCAGTAAAGGACTGCACACACACACACACACACACACACACACACACACACACACACACACACACATCGCGAAATGCTGAAGTTTTTTTCTTTCCATTTGGCGTGCGTTATTAAATTCCATAACACTTTCACCAGTCCTTACTCCTTATTTGCATCTAACACCCCAGTTTGTCACGGGGGCATGAATGAATTGTTCATGAGTGAAGGTAAAACTGCTGAACTGCAGTTAAAGTCACCCAAAATTACAGGAAACTCTTACATGAAAGCACTTCACGTAAACACCTTCATTATATTATTGTCTATTAAGGCGAATAACTAGATTACAGATGTTCATGTAAGCGTAGTCAGTAGTGTATCCGAAGTAAGTGAACGATCCAGAAGGGCATCCTGCTGATTTGATTCAGAAGGGCACTTTTTTGTCTTACCGGTCAGGTATACATCCGTGCTAAAATATCAAGGTGAAAGTCATCATAGCTTGCGTAGAATAGACCCAGCTGCCAACCCAACTTTGAGTGTAGATTAACGGCCATATTTTTTTATTGCGCGATAAGAGTCTCGCGTTAACGATAACGGCCCACCACTGATAAATATCCACATTGCAATTATCAGATGCTTTTGTGCTGTAGTTTATTGTGATTTTCAGAGGAATATGTGCATTATAGAGTTATAGAGAAACAGATCAGCCTTATCTAGGTTTAGATATTGAGTAGCATTAGAGATGTAGAATAAGATCATGCAGCTTTATATGCACTAATAAACAATCAATATATTACTAGTATGCTGGAAATAAGCCACTATTAACAGTGAGAATTGGTCTCTATGCTAAAGTGTTACTGAAGTTTGTTGTGAGTATATTAGAGCGTAACTCCTATTTCTGCTGAACTCTTTCCTTTTTAATCCCATTGGCTAAAGTGGGCCTGTGTTTAATAGTGTTCTGTCCTCCAGAGGCAAGCGTGTTTCTTTTAACTGGAACTAGAAGGAGAGGAAGGGGAAAAGGAAGAAGAAAGAAAGAATAAGAGAGAGAGAGAGGGGGGGGATTAATGTAGTTACAGTAGAGCCACTCCACCCAGAGCAAGATTATCCTGCCTGTCTCAGACCAGACACACATAACTGGCCTCTTATCTGTAAACACTGTTGCTCCAGAAATTACAATTGGGATTAAAATATATGGAAATGGGTGGATTTGCAGCTGTGAGGAAAATGACGTCTAACAAGGCCTGCAAATGTTGTGTACTGTGTGTCTGAGTGAGTGTGTGTGACTGTGTGAGTGAGTGAGCTAGTGAATGAATGAGTGAGAGAGATTTTGAGAGAGAAAATAAATTCCAATTCCATCCAATTTGTTTGACAGATCCAATCTTTAAACCTGACTGTCCACATTCATTTAGTGAAACTGCCCGTCTGATAATTCACTCAGTACTACTGAGGTTTGACTGTGAACATGTCTGCATATATGTGCTATTCATTCATTTTCCTTCGGCTTAGTCCATTTATTCATCAGGGGTCGCCACAGCGGAATGAACCGCCAACTTATCCAGTATATGTTTTACACAGCGGATGTTCTTCCAGCAGCAACCCAGTACTGCATTTTAGCCAACCCAGTTCCCCTATAGCGCATGTGTTTGGACTGTGGGGGGAAACCGGAGGAAACCCACGCCAACTGACCCAGCCAGGACTCGAACCAGTGACCTTCTTGCTGTGAGGCGACAGTGCTAACCACTGAGCAACCAAGTCGTCCATTTATGTATTATATAGAAGGAAAAAATAAATCATTTAATACCAAGCGAAGTGTTATATGCCTTTATTCTCCACAAAATTGTATTTTGATTCCTGACTGAAAATACCCTTTTAAATGTATTATTTCTTAAATTAAAAATAGATTTATAATCTTATGGCATATAATGTTTTATCTCGCATATAATTAAATCTTTTTGCATTTTCCTTTTTTATACAACTGTCTACTGTTAACTTAAAAACAGAGGAGGCCAGGATATTAGAAGTGTATTTAATTATTTATTTTTTATTTTATGTATTTGTATTTTATTTGTATTTTATATATTTTTAGTTTATATTTAATTTATTTTTATTTATTTATTTATTTTATTTTATTTTTGTAGTTCATTTTATTATTATTTTTTTTATATTTTATTTTATTTTATTTTTTTATTTTAATTTTTTATACATTTTTTATTTTATTTTATTCTTTTATTTTATTTCATTTATTTTATTTATTTTAATTTATTTTATTTTATTTTTATTTATTTTTGTTTTTATATTTTTCAATTTTTTTATTATTTATTTAATATTATTATTTTTTTTTAGTTTATTTTGATTTTATTTGATTTTATTTATTTATTTATTTTAATTTTTTATTTATTTATATTTATTTTTATTTTATTTTATTTATGTTTTTAAAACACATTCTGCTTTGTTACAGAACAAACTATTGTTATATAAGGGCTGTGCGATACTGGAAAATCTGACATTGCGTTATTTACTTTTTTGCGATACATATTGCGATATACTTTGTTATCGCAGGAAATAATTTTTGGTCACACTTTATTTCAAGGTTCAGTTCTCACTCTTAGCAAACCATTTTTCTAACTTTTGCTTCAATAAACTCCTAATTTGCTCCTTATTAATAGTTATTAAGGTAGTTTAGGTATTGGGTAGGATTAGGGATGTGGAATAAGATCATACAGGGCATATGCTTTATAAGTACTAATAAGCAGCCAATATCTCAATAACATGCGTAAGCAACTAGTTAACAGTGATAATTGGTCCCTAAAGTGTTACCCAATGTATTAATTGGCTTAAATTAAATTAATACAGAATTATTACCCCTACAGAATTAAATTGAATTATTTATGTAGCGGTGTGAATCATGCAATAGCATGTAATAAACAAACTACAAGCATAGATAAATCCAACAAAGCAAAGATAAAAGTGAAATAAACAGTGCATGCATTATGGTTTTGTATACACTGCAAAGTCAACTCAACATTGCATATCTTTGCAATGTGACTATTGCGGATGCACACATTGCGATACCCATGCTAAACATTATGTTGTGCAGCCCTATATAGTGACCTAATTACCCTAACATACCTAATTAACCTAGTTAAGCCTTTAAATGTCACTTTAAGCTGAATACTAGTATCTTGAAAAATATCTAGTCAAATATTATGTGCTGTCATCATGACAAAGAGAAAAAAAAATCAGTTATTAGAAATGAGTTATTAAAACTATTATGATAAGAAATGTGTTGAGAAAATCTGCTCTCCGTTAAACAGAAATTGGTGGAAAAATATACAGGAGGGCTAATAATTCTGACTTTTTCGAAATCTACATATCCCTCATTCTCAAGCAAATGCATATGTGAGCTGTGGTCCCTCTTTTTCTCCATCTTCTTCATCTCTCTATCATATAAACCAGAGAGAGATGTAGTGAAAGACTAGAGGAGGCGACAGCGGCTCTGGGGAAATACAAAGCAATATCCCGAGCAGCCGGTTCATCCGCACTGCCCCTCACAATTACAATGCATCTGACAAAGATATTGGGCCCAAAATCCCCTGCCATTTCAGCCGATAGGCCCACCTGTCAGGATTTCAGAAAAAAAGCTGACCCCCAAAAATTGTATTAGTGCTGCTTTATTAAAAAAGAGTGTGAGTTTGAGGCGAACAATACACTATATAGAATATCCGTAAACTAGTGGTTCTTATTTTGTGCTTCATGTTTACATTTTTGCTTTTGAATTGCATTATAGGAGCTTGATCTTTATTTTACAACTTTTGAAAAGTTTGAAAAGGTGACAAGTTGCACGGTGGCACAGTGGGTAGCACAATCGCCTCACAGCAAGAAGGTCGCTGGTTCAAGCCTCGGCTGGGTCAGTTGGCATATCTGTGTAGCATGTTTGCATGTTCTCCTCGTGTTGGCGTGGGTTTCCTCCGGGTGCTCTGGTTTCCCCCACAGTCCAACCAAATGCGCTATAGGTGAATTGGGTTAGCTAAATTGTATGTAGTGTATGTGTGTGAACGAGTGTGTATGAATGTTTCCCAGTGTTGGGTTGCGACTAGAAGGGCATCTGCTGCGTAAAACATATGCAGGATAAATCAGGCGACCCCTGATTAATAAAGGGACTATGCCGAAAAGAAAATGAATGAATGAATGACTGAAAAGGTGACTTTCATGAACATTTGTAATAGTTTAGAGTGCTATATTGTCTGGGTTGGTGTTGTACAGTGGGGGACACTTTAAAAAGAGCATTACCGCCACGAGTGGCACCGCCGCCGCACTAACACGTGTTTTTAGGTGTAACAGCAATTTGCGATTATGCCGCCAGGGGGCACAAAGGGGCGGGATGCGAACGGACAGAAATATACAGTAGCTTTAAATACCCTGCTACTTGTAAATGAAGATAAAATAATAAAACAAAGCATTATAATTCCTTCATTAATCATTAAAAACTTAACAAACTTTATTATCATTGTAAACTTAAGTGAAAATAAGAATTCGTTTTGGAAAGTAAAATTAAAGAAATAAAAGACAAACTAAAATGAAAGTACAAACATACATACAAATAAGTAGGCATAAATAATAAATAAAGAAATAAATAAATAAAGCAGTAATTTAGCCTAAATATAGAGAGATGTACAGTGCTAAGTTATAGGGACTAAGGACAGTCAATAAATAAGTTTTTTCATTACAGTTTTCATTTACATTTTCGTTGTTAATTATATTTTACTATCTCATTTTTATGTCTTAATTATTGTAACATAAATGATAAATGAATAATTAATAAGCCTAAAAAATTATTTATTTATTAAATTATTTAAGACATTACCAGCGAAAAGCGGAGAAAACGATCTGGTGCATGGTCTAAAGGGATCTTAATTTGAATACTTTATCAAAAGCATACGAAATAAATTGACATACCTCAAGCAGATCACTAAAATTATCAAATTAAGTCCCGCAAGTTTATTTTTAATAATTTAGTTTCAGTTTAGTTCAGTTTTCAAAACGTCAATGTTCTCTTTCGGTATATCATGCTACAAAAACCTTATAATAAACTGCATTACATTTTCTTTTATTTTACAGTATTATTTCTCTAGATATTATTTCTTATATTATATTAATATTTTTAAATGACTAAAATGTCACTAAAAGTCACTTTGTTGAACTGTAGAGTTGAATTTTCAACATCAGAAGTGGACAGAGCAGAGACCAACATCCTATAATGCAATTCACAACCACAAATAAACGGAAAACACTTGTGAATCGCAATAGAATAGAATAGAATAGAATAGAATAGAATAGAATAGAATAGAATAGAATGCCTTTTATTGTCTCTGTACACATATACAGCGCCACTGATGCGATCCAAGACCTGTCAAGAGATGATCCCAAGGTTTCCATAATCCTGGACCAGGTCGTATCCTGAGCAGCTGTATCCGCCGTTTTTATATTTATTTCAAAGTGTTTTCATGCCTAAATAAATAAACGAAAGCACAGAACAGACTCACATTTAAGAGCAAAGGGCGTCTCCTGGTGGTTCGGCTTTTTAATGTTTATTGCCACCCTTCAGAGAAAGACTGAAAATATGGGAGAAATACGGGAAAATACCTTTACGGGATGATAGCGGGATTGAACTGTAAAATACGGGAGAATCCCGGGAAAATGGGAGGATTGACAGGTATGATAATAATACTGAAGCACTGTAATGATGGACTGACGGCTGAAGAGGTTTTACAATCAGCAAAACAATATTTCAGATCTTTTACAATGTGCTGGAAACATGTAAAGCTGCAAACTCTGTTAATGCAAAGTCCCTGAAACACACATTTACAGTTGAAACCAGAAGTGTACATACACTCTAAAAGAAAAGGAACATAACCATTTTGTAAAAAATGTCTGATGGTAAATCATACTAAACATTTACAATTTTAGGTTCGTTAGGTTTACCTAAATCATTTACATTTGCTAAATGCCAGAATAATGAGAGATTTTTTTTTTTTTTTTTTGAGAATTATTTATTAATTTCTAGACAGTCAAAAGTTTACACACATTTCCTTGGTATTTTTTAGCTTTGCTTTTAAACTGTATAACTTTGGTCAAATGTTTTGGGTCTCCTTCCACAAGCTTCTCACTATAGTTTGCAGGAATTTTGGCCCATTTCTCCTGACAGAATTGGTGTAACTGAGTCAGATTTGTAGGCTGTCTTGCTCGCACAAGCTTTTTCAACTCTGCCCACAAATTTTCTATAGGATTGAGCTCAGGGCTTTGTGATGGCCACTCCAAAACATTCACTCTGTTGTCCTTAAAGCACATTTAAACTAATTTGGCAGTATGCTTAGGGTCATGGTCTGTTTGGAAGACCCATTTGTGGCCAAGTTTTAATTTCCTGGCTGATGTCTTGAGACTTCAGTATTTCTACATAATGTTCTTTCTTCATGATGCCATCCATGCTGTGAAGTGGGCCAGTCCCTCCTGCAGCAAAACAGCCCCACAACATGATGCTGCCGCCCCCATACTTCACAGTTGGGATGGTGTTCCTAGGGTTGTAAGCTTTCCCCTTTGTCCTCCAAATGTAACACTGGTCATAATGGCCAAACAGTTCAATCTTAGCTCCATCAGACCACAGGACATGTCTCCAAACATTAGTCTTTTTCCCAGTGTAATTTAGCAAATTGTAATCTGGCTTTTGTGTTGATTCTGGCTTGTTGATTTTCTCATGTTGTCCCACAAGGAAGCAGTGTGTTTGAGGTTTTCCTTCAATACTATTCTACAGTTGTGCCTCTAATTAACTCAAATGTTGTCAATTAGCCAATCAGAAACTTCCAAAACCTTGACATCATCATCTGAGCTTTTTCAGAGGCAGAATAATCTTATTGTATGTAAACTTGACTTTCAAGAAAAGTTATAACAATTTCTCCAAAAATATCTCTCTCATTATTCTGCTGTTAAGCAGAACAGAAACAAATGTGATGATCCTAACTTACCTAAAAGGGGAAAAGTTTAGTCACGTTAACATCTGACTTTATTAAATGGTTATGTGCCTTTTTATACAGTGTATGGAAACTTCTGGTTTCAACTGTATATCTGATCATCATCTATCAAAAGTTAAATCGCATCACTTTTAATGCACACCCAAATGTGTTTCAATCGGAGTTTATACACATTTTTTTCTTATCAAATAAAAAGTTTATCAGCTGTGTGTGTATGCTTTATGCACATTTTTTAAATTTATGCACATCTTGGCATTTCCATTAAGCGTTTTAATGTGATAATCCAAAATGCACATAAAAATAGGTGGATGGAAACATCGCAATGACATTCCCTCCCTGCATTAACTGAGCAGTTTTCCTGATTAGATCTGATTGGTGTTCCAGTATTATTTCTGTGTGCTTTGCTTGAGTCGCAGTGCACAGTTTGTTGTGGTATTTCACGGTTCATAGGCTTCAAATCTTCATGGGTTTAATCCTGAGATGTCAGCACCTTCTGAACTAAGAGGATCAGATTCTTTACTAGCGCCTCCATTTCTGTTATCAGCTTTAACTCGCTCTGCTTGTGCAACCAAACTGACCAGTCAACTCAACTTCTGTCCACTGAGCCTCAAATACAGTTTCCAGAGGTGGAACCAACATATACTGTACAAACTATAGTATAATACTGAGATTATTCTACTTATAGCAGTGTTTAGCTGTCAGGGGATTTAGAGAAAGCAGCTATTAAAATATCATTCAGTCTAAATAGTTTATATGTCAAAAAATCCAACACATTTAAAACAAAAATAAGTGATCATACTGCATGCTTCTTAAGGATCAAAGTTGTGCTCCAAAATACTCCTTAATTGTCATTTGTAATCAATTAATCACCACTATACTTTCTAACCCAACCACTAGTTTTAACTAGAATATTTTAATCATGGTGGCTCAGTGGTTAACACTGTGGCCTCACAGCAAGAAGGTCACCGGTTTGACTCACCGCCGGGTCAGTTGGTGTTTCTCTGTGGAGAAAAACATATGCTGGAATAGTTGGCGGTTCATTCCGCTGTGGTGACCCCTGATGAATAAAGGGACTAAGCCGAAGGAAAATGAATGAATGTTTCATCATTTAAATATAATAACATTTAACATGATTACATGTTTATGTATTTTAATTGTACAAGTTGTTTAATTTTTACTTAAATATATACTCTACATTATGATGCAGCGTTATTTCACTCATTTCATGGCAATTTATTTTCAGAAAAGTTATTTAAACATACAACCAAACAAATAGCCAGGGGTAAGTTTGCGATTGTTTTGTTTACCCTTCAATGGCAGATTTTTTTAGATAGTTTGAAGGATGAAAGTCATTTAATTTTGACTTATTTATGAAAACAAAATAGTTTCTCTTATATTTTTTATTATTGATTCTTGATTTAAGAAATGTTTGGACAAGAAACAAGACAAAAACTCTAAGAAAAGCATTTATTTTGTACATTTTATATTTAATAGCTTTTTTTTATTTTATCAACTTGTTTCACCAGTATTCTGTTTAAGTTTAAAAACTGAGACATTACATTTTTTGGTGAATAATGCATTATATAGCTCATTGTATTCTGTATTCACAGTATGTTGCTTAAAAATGGTAACACTGTAAGTTGTAACGCTGTATTTTATGTTATGTATTTCGAGTCCCTCATAAGTACGTAATGATATTTGAGCCTCATGTTTTGAAAGCTTATTGTGCTGTGAATGTCTTCATTAGGTCACATCTTTGTTGACGTCCAATGGAAATATTTATTATATTTTCAGTTGAGTAAATGAAAGAGGCTTTTTTGATGGCTGAAATAACAAAAAAATCTTAAAATCAAGAAGCATTTTCTAGACAAGTAAAAATATAGTTTTGTTTTTCAGAAATAATATGTCAAAATTAAGTGAGTTTTTCCTTAAAACAAGCAAAATAATCTGAGTAAGCAGAATAATGTTATTTCAAAGCGAAAACTTTTTTTTTTGTACCTCATTGACTGATTATTTTGCTTGTTTTAAGGAAAAATTCACTTAATTTTGGTATATTAATTCTGAAAACAACATGTTTTGCTTGTCTATAAAATGCTTCTTGATTTAAGAATGTTTAGATATTTTGACGAAAAACCAGACAAAAAGCTTTTTTTTATTTATTTAGCTTTATAAAGCTTTATATTTCGAGTCCCTCATAAGTACGTAATGATATTTGAGGCTCATGTTTTGAAAGCTTATTGTGCTGTGAATGTCTTCATAAAGTTGCATCTTTGTTGACGTCCAATAGAAATATTATATTTTCAGTTGAGTAAATGAAAGCGGCGTTTTTGATGGCTGAAATTACAAATAAAATCTTAAATCAAGAAGCATTTTCTAGACAAGTAAAAATATAGTTTTGTTTTCAGAAATAATAATGAAGTGAGTTTTTCCATAAAACAAGCAAAATTATAAAAGTACAAATAGAATAAAATAAAAAGTTTGAATCAAGATTATTTTATTCACCCCACTGGCAGATTATTTAGCTTATTTGAAGGGAAAACTCGCTTAATTTTAATTAAACTAAATATTTTCTGATGTTTTTTGCTCGTCTAGAAAATGCTTGATTTTTTTTTTTTAAGAATTTTTAAATATTTAAAAGCAGATAGACAAAAACTCTAAATAAGAAAAGCATTGTTTGCAGTGTAGATGTGATATTTTATAGATTTTTTATTTTATAAAGTTTTTTCACCAGTATTATATTTAAGTTTATAAACAGAAACACATTTTTGGCTGAATAATGAATTATATTTCTATTTGTATGCTGTCTTTATCACAATATAGTCAATTAAAAATTGTAGTACAAGTTGTGAGCTGTATAAAGCTTTATATTTAGAATGCTTCATAAGCATGTGATGATATTTGAGGCTCATGTTTTGAAAGCTCATTTTACTGTGAGTCTTTGTTGACGTTCAGTGACTAGACAAGCAAAGGAAAAACGACAAGGCAAGACAAGTAAAAATATAGTTTTGTTTTTCAGAAATAATATGTCAAAATTAAGTGAGTTCATCCTTAAAACAAGCAAAATAATCTGCCAATGGAGTAAGCAGAATAATGTTATTTCAAAGCGAAATTTTTTTTTTACCTCTTTGACTGATTATTTTGCTTGTTTTAGGGCAAATTGCACTTAATTTTTTTTTGGTATATTATGTCTCAGACAGGTAATGATTCGCACTCATCAAGTAATTGCTTCGTATTATTTTTATTTTTACATTCTGCGGGTGACAAAAAACACAAACGTTGGTATATTATGTCTGAAATCAACACAACATGTTTTGCTTGTCTATAAAATGCTTCTTGATTTAATAATGTTTAGATATTTGGACAAGAAACCAGACAAAAAGCTTCTTTTTTTTCAATTTAGCTTTATAAAGCTTTAGATTTCGAGTCCCTCATAAGTACGTAATGATATTTGAGGCTCATGCTTTGAAAGCTCATTGTGCTGTGAATGTCTTCGTTAAGTCACATCTTTGTTGACGTCCAATAGAAATGTGGAAATATTCAGCAGGGCAGTTTTCAGACGGGTAAATGAAAGATGTCTGATTCATGAGTGCAGGGTACATCAGCTCCGGCGAGAGATACTCGTCTTTCTACACAACAAATGGAGGTCAAAGTTCAGAGATACAGAAAGAGACGTGACGCTGGACTGCTGATCTGGAGTCAGATTCTCTCAGTGTGGGATCTGAAATAGAAATGCATGCTTCAGGCCAAAAAATCTCTCTGCAGTTTTTACATCAGAGTTTTTTACCCCGGAGACTCTGCTGGGTGGCACAGATGGGTAATGGCTAATTTTAAGGTGTCCGGGCCGCTCGGTGCCAGAGATTCCAGATTAAATTTAGTGAGTTTCATGAAGGTGAATTGAAGGTTTTGTCGCACCACCTGCTCAGAAACGGCTCGTGAGAGACTAATGGAGAACAAATAGTTATGAAGATGTTTGTCTTGCTAGGCGACATGGTGGCTCAGTGGTTAGCACTGTCTTCTCACAGCACTGGGTTGCAGCTGGAAGGGCATCTTTCTTAAAGCAAGACAATATGTTTTGCTTGTCTGGAAAATGCTTCTTGATTTAATATTTTTTGATATTTGGACTAAAAACAAGACAAAATATATGAGTAAGAATATACAAGTAAGAAAGAATATACAATTAAGTTAGAAAGAATATAGAAATAAGTAAGTAATAATATACAAGTAGGAATATGTAAGTAAGGATATTTAAGTAAGAATATAATGTAGAAATACATAAGTAGAAATATATAAGTAAGAATATATAAGTAGGAATAATTAATAATATATAAAAGAATATATAAGTAAGAATGTATAAGTAAGAATATACAAGTATGAATATACAAGTAGGTATATATAAGTAATAATATACAAGTAGGAATATACAAGTAGGAATATACAAGTAGGAATATACAAGTAGGAAAGAATATACAAGTAAGAATGTTTAAGTAAATAAGTAAGAATATGCAAGTAAGAATATACAAGAAGGAATATACAAGTAAGAATATACAAGTAAGAATATACAAGTAGGAAAGAATATACAGGTAAGAATTTTTAAGTAAATAAGTAAGAATATATAAGTAAGGGTATATAGGTAGAAATATATAAGAATATAAGTAAGAAAGAATATATAAGTAAGAATGTTTAAGTAAATAAGTACGAATATAGAGTTAAAGTCAGAATTATTTGCCCCCCTTTTAATTTTTTTCTCTTTTTAAAATATTTCCCAAATGATGTTTAACAGAACAAGGAAATTTTCACAGTATGTCTTATTTGTTTTATTTCGACTAGAATAAAAGCAGTTTTTAATTTTTTAAACACCATTTTAAGGACAAAATTATTAGCCCCTTTAAGCTAATTTTGTTTTCTATAGTCTACAGAACAAACCATCATTATACAATAACTTGCCTAATTACCCTAACCTGCCTAGTTAACCTAATTAACCTAGTTAAGCCTTTAAATGTCACTTTAAGCTGTATAGAAGTGTCTTGAAGAATATCTAGTAAAATATTATTTACTGTCATCATGACAAAGAGAAAATAAACTAGTTATTAGAAATGAGTTATTAAAACTATTATGTTTGGAAATGTGTTGGAAAAATCTTCTCTCCGTTAAACAGAAAACGGGGAAAAAAATAAACAGGGGGGCTAATAATTCTGACTTCAAATGTATAAGTAAGAATATATATGTAGGAATATATAAGTAGGAAAGAATATACAAGTTAGAATGTTTAAGTAAATAAGTAAGTAAGAATATATAAGTAAAGATATATATAAGTGTTTTTTTTCCAAGCAGGAATACAGGATCAGGTTAAAATGTGTCTTTTTAGATGCTGTATATTTGAGAATAAAAAATATGTTAAGCAAAGAATGAAACCAATACACATGCATTGAATTAAAGAGATAGTACCCCCCCCCCCCCACCCCCATATTTATGTATAAATACATGAACAAATAATGATAAAAAAATTTACTCATCCTGAAGCGGTTTCAAATCTGTATGAGTTTTGTTTTTCTGTTGAACACGAAAGGAGATATTTTAAATAATGCTGAAGACCATTAACCAATGTCAACCATTATTGAGTGGGAAAAAATACTGAATTCAGTGGCTACCAGTTTCCAACATTCTTCAAAATATCTTCTTTTGTGAAGAAGAAAAAGAACTCATAAAGAGTGAGAAAATGATGACAGAATTTAAATTTTTGTGTGAACTGTCTCTTTAAATCTCAACATGTTTACGCCTGGTATTTATTTATTTATATGCATTCTCATTGATTTAATATGCTAAATACAAAATAATACATAAACATTTTGAGCCTGTACACTTTTGATGCATTCTAGGGGTAGTCAAAAACACATTTGATCAGATTGATTTCATAGTTTTTTGTTTATTTATTTAAATAAAGGTGGGGATTCTGTTTTAAAATCAGTCTTTTAAGCAGGAATGCTGGATCAGGTTAAAATGTGGCTAAAGTTAATTTTATTTTATTTTTTGCTGCATTAACTTCATTATGCATTGGCTTAAAAATAGCAGTGTTCTCTCCAATGCTCTGGTGCTTTGCTGCAAGCTACATTTCAATGTTTGTCAAAACACTCAACACATCCATCTAAACAATGCTGATTCTAAGCACATTTTATAATACTTTTTTTGTTGAAAAGGCAAAATTCACAGCTTAATAAAGCATTGTTGATATTTCTTCTAATGCTTCATTTAGGCCAGCGATCTGATTCAAACCATTTCTCACTTTCTCTAAATAATATATGCACATATTTCATACTAGAATACTCACCCAAAATTGCACATTCAGTCATTTATTCATGCGGGTGAGTAAAGGATGACAGAATTTACAGCTATCACTTTATAGAACAGTTAGATTAGTTAAACTCACACCTATTTTTGCAGGTTGTTGTCATGTATAATGCTATTTGAAATCATTTTTTGGTAAAAACATTTAACCGTGATGCTTTTTTAAAATAAAATATTCTTTAATATATAGAAAACACCAGAATTGACTAGTAAATAATATTAAATCTTTTATTCTGTGATCTATTGAAGTTCTTGTTGGCTGGAGGGTGTTACAGAGGACATTTACACCTGTCAATCAGATAGCAATCCCTTCAGAAGATAAGGTATCACTTTATTTTTATGGTCTTTATTGCATATTTTGTTGCCTATGAATTAGATTGCGACTACATGCCACCTAATTATACTAATTAATAGGGATGTTCAAATCTGATCATGTGATCGGAAATCGTCCCGATCACGCAGTTTCAAACTAGGATCCGAATCAAACATTACCTCTCGATCAGGACTCAGACATATACAGTTGAAGTCAGAATTATTAGCTCCCCTGTTTATTTTTTTTCCCCAATTTCTGTTTAACGGAGAGCAGATTTATTCAACACATTTCTAATAATAATAGTTTTAATAACTCATTTCTAATAACTGATTTATTTTATCTTTGTCATGATGACAGTAAATAATATTTGACTAGATATTTTTCAAGACACTTCTACAGCTTAAAGCAGTGGTGGGCAAACTTTTTAGACCCGAGGGCCACATCAAGTTTTGCAAACCAAGTGAAGGGCCACATGTCAAATCCTTCAAAAAATGAACTTTTCTTTATAGTGGCAGTATGCATGGAACATGTAATATCGGACAGAAACGTGTCACATTAACACACATTTTTTAAATAGTTATTATTGAGTCATATTTACAAGTTAATTAATTTGCACTGCTATTATATTTACTTATCAATCATCTTAAAACAATAATCACTTACAAAATTTTATAATAATGTAATAATTTTTACAGTGGAGAATAGAAAAGATATTGTCTGATAGAAAAAATCTCATATTAACACATGAAAAATAATTTGAATGTTTGCGTGAAAAATGCCGACTTAGGTTGTAGTCTTTAAAAACAGCAATACTTTCTTGGCATATTAAGCCTAGTTCACACTACAGGATTTTGAGCCAGATTTAGAAGTTAACGAGCTTGCCGACCGATCAGGCTGTGATCGGGGAAAAATCTGCGGGTGCACGGCGCTCGGCAGTCTTTATGTGTGAATACTGAACAACGCGTCAAAGAGGCTCGCTGAAGGGTCGCCGACACCTCACAGACGGAAATCCAATATTTAGCATGCTGAATATTCCAGAGCAGTCGGCCGACTCGACCCCACGTGTGGTCAGATGTAGTGACGAGCTGCAGCCAATGAGAGAGCATATCAGCATGAGCTGAATGGCCGTGTGTTCAGGAGCTGAACAGAAACGTCTGTGATTGGCCAGAATGGGCATCGATGCACTCGCTTCATTCTGTTAACACAGACACATGAGTAGGCTATATTAATAGTGGAACTAGAGTTCTGTAACTATTAGAATTACCATACTGCTCATTCTGACCTTTCTCACATCATAT
>LR812537.1:57360903-57435903 GCA_903798195.1 Danio kyathit | reverse complement strand
TCAGAATTATTAGCTCCCCTGAATTATTAGTCACCCTGTTTATTTTTTCCCCTAATTTCTGTTTAACGGAGAGCAGATTTCTTCAACACATTTCTAAACATAATAGTTTTAATAACTCATTTCTAATAACTGATTTATTTTATCTTTGTCATGATGACAGTAAATAATATTAGACTAGATATTTTTCAAGACACTTCTATACAGCTTAAAGTGACATTTAAAGGCTTAACTAGGTTAATTAGGTTAATTAGGCAGGTTAGGGTAATTAGGCAAGTTATTGTATAATGATGGTTTGTTCTGTAGACTATTGAAAACAAATATAGCTTAAAGGGGCTAATAATTTTGTCCTTAAAATGGCTTTTAAAAAATTAAAAACTGCTTTTATTCTAGTCGAAATAAAACAAATAAGAAGAAAAAATATTATTAGACATACTGTGAAAATTTCTTTGCTCTGTTAAACATCATTTGGGAAATATTTAAAAATGAGAACAAAATTCAAAGGGGGGCTAATAATTCTGACTTTAACTGTGTGTATATATATATATATATAAAATATTTATTTTTTTTTATTTTCCTTCGCAACTGGCTTGCTTGTATTGGGACTTTGATGGCACATTGATGGATTTGCTCTTCAGTGTTTGAACTTTCAGCAGGGAAATTTATATACAGAACAAATATTCTATGCAACATAGTCATGGATATATTTATATACACAAAATGTACCCAGTATGCACAAATATGAACTTTTATTTTGGATGCAATAAATCATTTTACAGCACTAAAATATATTCATTATATTTTACATACCTTTACTTTAATGGATTATTTTATTTATGTATAAATTAATTCATTTTGAAAACATTACTATTTTTACTGTCAAATGCATAATGTGTGTTTTTTTCTTAAATCAAAAACGTTGTGCAGTAAAAAGTATCACAGGTTTGAGTTGACATCAGGGTTGAGAAAATGAGGAAGTTTCAATTATGTGTGAATAATCCCTTTCAGTATTAAACTCCCTCCTTTTAGATCCGAATGAGTTACTCTCATGTGCATGTCAGTCTCTGTAAAGGAGTTTACAAATACAGTACAGTTCGTTTAACTCTGCATTCTCCAGAGCTCTGTATAAACCTTTCCCAAAGCAACACAAAACTCAACAAGTCTCCTGGCATCCTCTATTGTTTTGCACGCAAACCCTGTTTACTATATTCCAAATACCAAAAAATGCCAATCAAAAAACAAAAAGGCTGCGTTCATATCTCAGTCTTCATTTCTGCAATAAAATATGAATAAGGACTGAAATGCATTGGCACATGACCTTTAAGAGAGAAATCCTTCAGCTTGAGTGCCAAATGCCACTGAAAAGAGGAGGAGTAGGGAAAAAATGCCTCAGTAGGAGCCTTTGAGAGCATTTAACATCTTCAGAAAGCTGCTGGAAAGACTGGAGAAAGGCTGAGTGCTGATCTGTGAGCTAAAGACCCCCAATCAGACCATCTCTGGCAGAAAAGGATAATCGCTCCTTGTCTTTTCTCCTCCGGAAAGAGGCATCAGTCCTTCACGACTGTGTAAACCCTCACCTTCTCCTCTGTTCCTCCCGCGTGGAGCAATCAGAAATGTGAGATGGATAACAGAGGGGTGGCGGGGAGGTTTATTTATTTATTTGGATATTTTTAACCGGTGGTTCCTGCTGCCTGTCAGTGGCTTCTTTCACACAGACATATTCTGTCATTATTTATTACTTACTGTCATGTTTTATTTTCATGCAAGAGCAATTTATGCATAAATGCATTCAAAAGGATGCAAAAGCATAAACAAAAATATTATAAAGGGGATTTCTATTGCTCATGAAGTGTATTTCAAGCAGCATGATGATTTTGAGCAATTTTATCTGAATGGTTTGATTCTGAATTGTGAATCAATCTGAGTGATTTGATTCAGAATTGATGTAAATGATTTGATTCAAAATAAAATGGAATGATTTGATTTAGCATTTGTCTGAGCAATTTGATTCAGAATTGGTCTAAATGATTTGACTCAAATGAAATTGAATCATTTGATGATGATTTAGACTCTAATTGATTTCATTCATAATTGGTCTAAATGATTTGATTCAAATAAAATGGAAAGATTTGATTCAGCATTTGTCTGAGTAAATCGATTCAGAATTGGTCTAAATGATTTGATTCAGAATTTGTCTAAATGATTTGATTAAAGTAAAATGGAATGATTTGATTCAGCATTTGTCTGAGTAAATCGATTCAGAATTGGTCTAAATGATTTGATTAAAGTAAAATGGAATGATTTGATTCAGCATTTGTCTGAGTAAATCGATTCAGAATTGGTCTAAATGATTTGATTAAAGTAAAATGGAATGATTTGATTCAGCATTTGTCTGAGTAAATCGATTCAGAATTGGTCTAAATGATTTGATTAAAGTAAAATGGAATGATTTGATTCAGCATTTGTCTGAGTAAATCGATTCAGAATTGGTCTAAATGATTTGATTAAAGTAAAATGGAATGATTTGATTCAGCATTTGTCTGAATGAATTGATTCAGAATTGGACTAGATGATTTGATTCAAAATGGTCTAAATGATTGGATTCAGAATTGGTCTAAATGATTTGATTCAAATAAAAAGGAATCATTTCATTCAGACTCAGTCCAAATGATTTGATTCAGAATTGATCTTATTTATTTGATTCAAATAAAATGGAAGGATTTGATTCAGCATTTGTCTTAATGAATTTATCTGAATTGTGAATCAATCTGAGTGATATGATTCAGAATTGGTTTGAGGGATTTGGGCTAAAGTGGTATGAGCGATTTGACTCCGAGTCAGTCTGAATGATATGATTCAGAATTGCCTGAGTGATTTGATTAAGAATTAATGTAAATTATTGGGTTCAGAAATGGTCTGAATGATTTGATTGAAATTGGTCCAATTGATTTGACTCTGAATTGGTTTGAATGATTTGGTTCAGAATTGGTCTGAATGATTTGATCTGAATAAAATGGAATGATTCAATTCAAAATGGTCTGCATGGTTTGATTCAGAATCAGTCTTAATTGTTTTATACTGAAGAAGTTATACAGAAATATCATATTTAGTCTGAATGGTTTGATTCTGAACAAAGTGGAGTGAATAAATTGTTCGATTATTTGATTCTGATCTCTTTTCCTCCTGTCTGGAGCAATCAGAAATATGAGAATAATAACAGAGAGATGGTTTTAGAGCCGTGGTTCCTCTGTGCTGTAATTTACAGCAGTATTGCTAGGTCTGTCTGTCAGTGGCTTCTTTTACATTTATGTTTTTTTACCTGGTCCCTGTTCAGGGCCCATCAAACACCACACGGCCCCTGCGGGACTCATGCAGGCATTCATATTGACGCCCCTGTTGCTTTAAATAGCCTGCCATGGGATGACACTACATGGAAGCATCTGGAACATTTAAAGAGATAGACACCAAACAATACTCACTGTCATGTGTGATTTATTTTCTGCATGAGCAATTTAATTCTAGATTAAAGATTATAGAAATATATCATAAATAACACTCTATCTGTGATCTCAGAAGGAGAAATAAACCAGTGTCCTTCCCACATAGAGACTGTAAACAGTCTTTGGGTGGATAATGAGGAAAAGACCACTCACATCCGTCAGCATCTTCATAACTCTGTAATCAGCCATCATAGTTTATTCAGCAATTTCTTAATTTCTGAGGGCGACACATAAATCATCTGTGTTTGTGTTTTGTAATTGCTGACATGCAAACCAGAAACCAGAATCATGCAACTGATGAGGGTTTACCTGAAAGTGCTGTCGTGTTTGCATCTCTGTAAAATCTCGGTGTGATCACAGTGTGTGCATGTGGCTCTATTGCGTTTTACCACTCAGCATTTTTAATCCTTATTGTTGCATATTTAGATTGGGTGTGGGAATGATTTCTAATTCACACAAGGTCCCCTAATAAGAATAATCCAGTGTTTATTTTATTTCAAATTTAACTTTTTTTTTAATTTAACTTTAAATTTTATTAAATTTTATTTTATATTTAATTTTATTAAAAAAAAATTTATTTTATTTTATTTTTAAGTTGAATTTTTATTTATGCATTTCCATTTATTCATTTTTTTATAAATGTTTAATTTAATTATTTTATTTTATAGTTTTTAAATTAATTTATTTTTTTTATTTTATACATTTCTTTTATTTTATTTTATTTTTTGTTTTATTTATACAGTATACATTTTTTTATATTTTATAGTTTATTTTATAGTTTATTTTATAAAATTTTTACTTAATTTTATGTATTTTTATTTTATTTTAAACATTTTTATTTTAGATATTTTTAATTGAATTTATTTTTTATTATTTATTTTTTAATTTGTATATTATTTTATAAATTATAAATTTTATTTTTTACATTTTAAATTTAATAATTTTATTTTAAATATTTTCATTTATTAATTTTTTAAATATTAAATTAGAAATATTTTAATTTATTTAATATTTATTTATTTATTTATTTATTTATTTATTTTTATTAAATTATTTTATTTGTATGGTTATTTATTTATTTAATTTATAAATAATAAAATATATTTTTATTTTATTCTATCAATTTTTATTTTATTTATTTATTTTTTTATATATTTGTTTTTTTATATTTTTATTATTTTATTTTTCTCACCCAGCACATCTCTTTAATAAATAATCTCTATCATTGCGTGTACTTTGCTATTATTAAATACTATTTTAATACTGTTATTAAATAAATAAAGAAGGTAATGCAACAAAAACAAAGCCAAGATACTTATTTTCTCAAAACTCTTTTATTAAGCACTATTTCAAAGCACTGAATCATCAAAAAGTGCACTGATTATAAAGCTCCGCTCCATCATATGATGAATTAATGCTGCTAAAATCAATACAAAATGTACACAAATATTTATTTTTAATGAAATTAAGTTCACTGAATTTACCCCAGAGTCACGATTGCAACAAATGAGAGGAAGCGGAGATTTCCTTACCCTGCAGTTACAGCTAAAGACTTTTCCTATAAGAGCGTCAGGAGATCTCAGTCAAACGGAAATGAGTTTAAATGCAATTTCTCGTTAGAGCTTGATGCTAATTATCTCTTCCTATACGGAAATGGAAAGATCCTATTCTTTTAGTTTCCCTCCCTATTGTATTAGAAGATCAAACACACACACACACATACACACACACACACACACACACAATCTAAAGATAAACTCTACCAGAGATGTCTAATTACTCTTTAAATGGGAAAAGTCCATGAAAACCAGCCAGCTCATTTCCAGCTCGGAAATCAGTCCAATAACACATCTAATCAGGCACGGCAGATCCAATGAACACTAATGGGTTTGGAGCTGTGGAAGTTTTCATACTTTTGAATGACACTGCGGGTGACACGGTGGCCCAGTGGTTAGCACTGTGGCCTCACAGCAAGAAGGTCGCTGGTTCGAGTCCCGGCTGGGTCAGTCAGCGTTTCTGTGTGGAGTTTGCATGTTCTCCCCGTGTTGGCGTGGGTTTCCTCCGGGTGCTCCGGTTCCTCCACAGTCCAAACACATGCGCTATAGGGCAACTAAATTGGTCATATTGTATGAGTGTGAATGAGTGTGTATGGGTGTTTCCCAGTACTGGATTGCAGCTGGAAGGGCATCTGCTGTGTAAAACATATGCTGGAACAGTTGGCGGTTCATTCCGCTGTGGCGACCCCTGAGGAATAAAGGGACTATGAATAAAGGGAAAATGAATGAATGAATGAATGAATGAATGACACTGCATCACATCTATGCCAGGATTAAATCTAATTAAACAGATAATAAATGAGCAGAAAATTTTATTTTATTTTAACTATTTAATTTAAATTATTATATTTTTATGTTTATTTATTTTTTAATATATGTTTATTTTCTACTGTTTTGTTTTTTGTTTTGTTAATTTGTAATTTTAATTAAATTTTTGTAAAATGTTTATTTAAATTTTATTTTAAATGCTTTTTTTATATATTTCTTATTTAATTTTCTATACTTTTGTTTTGTTTTTCTAATCCAGCACGTCTCTTTAATACATTTTTTTTTAAATAATGTAATAATAAAAAAGGTAACCCGATAAAAAAAATCTGATTTTAAAAAATAATAAATAAACAGAATATTAGATTTTATTTTAATTATTTAATTGTTTATTTTAATTAAATCTTTGTACATTTTTTATTTATTTTAATTTAAATATTTATTTTGATTTTATTTAAATTGAATATAATATTTATTTTATTTTATACATTTTTGCTTTCTACATTTTTTATTTGTTTTGCTTTTTATTTTGTTTTAAATAAAAAGATTTATTTAATTTTACTTTATTGTTTTGTTTGATTTTATTTAATTTATTGCTAACCCTTTTTATTAAACATTCTCATAATAAATATTCTCATACAATTTGTCATAAAAGATCATAATTATTTTACCTCTATAAAGCTTCAAATAAAGAAATAGATTTGTTTTATTATTCTATGTAATGTATCTCTTTAATAATTATTCTCATAATAAATGTTATCATAATATTCTCAAAAGAAAATTCTCATAAAATAAATTACTATAAATGTTTTATTAGTATTTTAATTTACCTAGCACTGGGAAACACTCACACACACACACACACACACACACACACACACACACACACACACACACACACACACTCATACACTACGGCCAATTTAGTTCATCAATTCCCCTATAGCGCATGTGTTTGGACTGTAGGGGAAACCGGAGCACCAAGAGAAAACCCACACCTACACGGGGAGAACATGCAAACTCCACACAGAAACACCAACTGACTCGAACCAGCAACTCTCTTGCTATAAGGCCACAGTGCTACCCACTGAGCCACTGTGTCACCCCCAGTAAAAGTTAAAGTAGATAAATAAATAAATAAATAAATAAACTGAATATTTTATTTGATATTATTTTGTTTTGACACTCTCAGTATCTCTAATGCCAAAGCAAACACTAATGGACTATTTTTCCATGTCTAATGTGATTAACACTAACCATAAACAAAAGGATGCAGGAATATAGTTAATGAGCAGCGCATTAATAATAATAATGATTAGTTCTGGATGTGTGAATGCAGTCTGCGTCTGTCTAAATATAATGTGTGTTTGGTGATTCATCAGTGTTTTTGGAAAGCTCGCGTCTGAAGGGAGGATGAGTGGAGTTTGGCGCACAGAAATGGCAGGATTTCACTCTTCATTAAGGGAGAGGAAAATGAGTTTGTCTTGCTGAGCAGCAGCACACATTCACGCTCAACATTAGCTTCCGAGACATCCAACAATATAATGAACAGAAGTACAAAAGGGAAATAACTTCAGGTGTCAGTGAAGGTATGAAATTTGACTGTCGTTAATAAACTGTGGTTAATATGCACAGATTTTCATGTTAATTGCATGATGTAAAGAAAAGAACTCACAGCATGTTTCAGACAATAAAACAAAATTTAAAATGACTTTTATTCACATTAAATATGGTATTATATTTTGTTCTTGTTGAGCAAAACCTAAGTTCATTTTCCTGCTCTTTAATTTACATAATTTGGGGCAGTGGGATCTGCTAAAATAGGGATAAAATCACTTTACTAATATTTCTCAATCTTGCAAAAATGTAGACAGCGCCCTCTAGTGTATTTGACATCCGAAACGTACAGCAAAACATACCCTAAATAACATTTCATATTTTAAAAAATGTAGGCAGCACCCTCTAGTGCATTTGACATCTGAAACGTACAGCAAAATGTAGTCTAAGAAGCGCATTTCAAATTTGCAAAAATGTAGACAGCGCCCTCTAGTGCATTTGATATCTGAAACGTACAACAACATGTAGTCTCAGTAACATATTTCAAAATTGCAAAAATGTAGACAGCGCCCTCTAGTGCATTTGACATCCGAAACATACAATTAAATGTACCCTAAACATGCGCACTCTAGTGGATTTGTCATTTAAATCATACAACAAAATCTGCCCTAAGTATCGTATTTCACATTCGAAATCAATTTAAACAGCGCATTTTAGTAGATTTGTTATCTGAAACAAACAATGTAACATATCCGCAACATTTTTTATTTTTCGCAAAAATATAGACATCACCCTCTAGTGGATTTGGCTGCTAAAACATACAACAAAAGATACTGTAAGTAACATATTTCAAACAAAAAAGTAGACAGTGCCCTCTGGTGGATTTGACATTTAAAACATACAACAAAATGTACCCTAAGTAACGTATTTTACAATTGAAAAATATGTAGACAGTGCCCTTTAGTAGATTTGTCATCTAAAACATACAATGTAACATAACCGGAACAATCTATTTTATGTTTCACAAAAATGTAGACAGCGCCCTCTAGTGGATTTGACATCTGAAACGTACAACGTAACATACCCAGAACATTGCAATTTATGTTTTTCTAAATTTTAGACAGCACCCTCTAGTGGATTTGTCATCTGAAACGTATGATAAAATGTACCCTAAGTAGTGTACTTCAGATTTGCAAAAATATAGACTATCACATCTAGTGGATTTATCATCTAAATCATACAGCAAAGCGTACCCTAAATAGCATATTTCAAAAAAATTAGCCTCTAGTGTACCCTACAAGCAAAATGTACTCCTAAGTACATTCAAAAAAATGTAGACGACGCCCTATATTGAATTTGTCTTCTAAAAGGACAATGTAACATACCCAGAACAACATATTTTAATGTTTCACAAAAGTGAAACAGCGCCCTCTAGTGGATTTGTCATCTGAAATGTACAATAAAACATACCCTAAGTAATGTATTTCACATTCAAAAAAATGTGGACAGCGCCCTCTTATGGATTTATCTAAAATGTACAATGTAACACACCCGGAACATCGCATTTTATGGTTTGCAAGCATGTAAACAACGCCCTCTAGTGGATTTGTCATCTGAGATGTACAATAAAACATACCCAGAACATTGCTATTGATGTTTTTCTAAATTTTAGACAGCACCCTCTAGTGGATTTGTCATCTGAAATGTACAATAAAACATACCCAAAGTAATGTATTTCACATTCAAAAAAATGTGGACAGCGCCCTCTAGTGCATTTCACATCTGAAACAAACAGCAAAATGTAGTCTAAGAAGCGTATTTCAAATTTGCAAAAATGTAGACAGCGCCCTCTAGTGCATTTCACATCTGAAACAAACAGCAAAATGTAGTCTCAGTAATGTATTTCAAAATTGCAAAAATGTAGACAGCGCCCTCTAGTGTATTTGACATCCGAAACGTACAACAAAACATACTCTAAATAGCGTATTTCAAAATTGCAAAAATGTAGACAGCGCCCTCTAGTGGATTTGACATCTGAAACGTACAACGTAACATACCCAGAACATTGCAATTTATGTTTTTCTAAATTTTAGACAGCACCCTCTAGTGGATTTGTCATCTGAAATGTACGATAACATGTACCCCAAGTAATGTACTTCAGATTTGCAAAAATATAGACTATCACATCTAGTGGATTTATCATCTAAATCATACAGCAAAGCGTACCCTAAGTAGCATATTTCAAAAAATTTAGCCTCTAGTGTACCCTAAAAGCAAAATGTACTCCTAAGTACATTCAAAAAAATGTAGACGACGCCCTATATTGAATTTGTCTTCTAAAAAGTACAATGTAACATACCCAGAACAACATATTTTAATGTTTCACAAAAGTGAAACAGCGCCCTCTAGTGGATTTGTCATCTGAAATGTACAATAAAACATACCCTAAGTAATGTATTTCACATTCAAAAAAATGTGGACAGCGCCCTCTTGTGGATTTATCTAAAACGTACAATGTAAAATACCCGGAACATCGCATTTTATGGTTTGCAAGCATGTAAACAACGCCCTCTAGTGGATTTGTCATCTGAAATGTACAATAAAACATACCCTAGGTCAGTGGTTCTCAACTGGTTTGGCCATGGGACCCACATTTTTACATGGTCATCAAGCCGCGACCCAAACTTTTAGGAACTATAATATAATTTTAGGAATTATAATTAATTTGTATTTATTTGTTAACATACACAAATAGTGACAGATAAATTACAAGTCACCAATATTTACAAATAAACAATATTTTATTGCTGTCATTTAACAAAATGTATCAAATTATAGAAATATTACAAAGTAAGGGTAAGAAAAGGTTCAGTTACCATGAACTAAACTGAACTGTTAATAAAACATTAACACTGATCCTGTTGAACAGAACAAATCAGCAAATTACAGTAAAATTATTAAAACAATCATAACCATTTTTACATCTAATATGACAGCAATTACAAACATCTGTTTCATTTAACAGTAATTTGGGAAGCTAATGAGATAGAGTATGTGCTTTACTTATGATAAGAGTTTCAAAGTCTGGGGTGATGGTAGACCCGAAGATCGTGCTCTATGTCCAATCTGTTCCTTTGCTTTGACTTAAGCTGCACCAAGAAAGAGAAGCCACTTTCACACAAATACGTAGTGCTGAATGGTAGGATGGATTTGATCGCACGAATGGCAAGGGACGAATACTCAGAAAGCACTTTGCGGCACCAAAACTGGGAGAGGCTTTACTTCACTGAATTTCTTTTTCAGCGTCTTATCACATGACGGCTCCACAAGCTGATTCTCTTTGTTGCTCGGCAACGTGACGCTTTCCACGTCGATTCCAAAGGGATTGCTCATCCACGGATCATCATAATGTTTATCGGGAAGTAGTCGGTACGGTTGTCGCGCGCGCATTTCAAAATAAAAGTCCGGTATAAGCAAAATAAGTAAAAAAATGAAACTTTTGTTGTTTTTTTGACCACACACTCCGCGACCCACTGAAAATGTTCCCGCGACCCACTTTTGGGTCGCGACCCACCAGTTGAGAAACACTGCCCTAGGTAATATATTTCACATTCAAAAAAATGTGGACAGCGCCCTCTTGTGGATTTATCTAAAACGTACAACTTAACATACCCAGAACATTGCTATTTATGTTTTTCTAAATTGTAGACAGCACCCTCTAGTGGATTTGTCATCTGAAATGTACAATAAAACATACCCTAAGTAATGTATTTCACATTCAAAAAAATGTGGACAGCGCCCTCTTGTGGATTTATCTGAAACGTACAATGTAACATACCCGGAACATCGTATTTCATGGTTTGCAAGCATGTAAACAATGCCCTCTAGTGGATTTGACTTCTGAAACGTACAACTTAACATACCCAGAACATTGCTATTTATGTTTTTCTAAATTTTAGACAGCACCCTCTAGAGGATTTGTCATCTGAAACATACAATAAAACATACCCTAAGTAGTGTACTTCAGATCTGCAAAAATATAGTCTATGCCCTCTAGTGGATTTATCATCTAGATCATACAGCAAAGCGTACCCTAAGTAGCATACTCCAAAAAATAAAAAATGTAAACAGCAGCCTTTAGTGTACCTTACAAGCAAAATGTACCCTTAGTAATGTATTTCACATTCGAAAAAATGTAGACGGCGCCCTATATTAGATTTGTCTTCTAAAACGTACAACGTAACGTAACCAGAACAACGTATTTTATGTTTCACAAAAATAAAACAGCACCCTCTAGTGGATTTTCCATCTGAAATGTACATTAAAATGTATGCTAAGTAATGTATTTCAGACTTGTGAAAAAATAGACAGCGCCTTCTAGTGGATTTGTCATACAATACGTACAATAAAATCTACCCTAAGTAGTATATTTCACTTTTTAAAAAATGTAGGCAGAGCCCTCTATTTGATTTGTCATCTGAAACGTACAACAAATGTATCCTATGTAACAGATTTTAGATTTGCGAAAAAAGTAGATAGCACCCTCTAGGGTATTTGACATCTGAAATGTACAATAAAACAAACCCTATGTAATGTATTTCAGATTCACAAAAAATGTAGACAGCACTGTCTAGTGGATTTGTCATACAAAATGTACAATAAAATGTACCCTAAGTAGTGTATTTCACTTTTCTTTTAAATGTAGATCGAGCCCTCTAGTGAATTTGTCATCTGAAATGTACAACAAATGAATTCTAAGTAATGTATTTTAGATTCACAAAAAATGTAGACAGCGCCCTCTAGGGGATTTGTCAGCTGTATCATACAACAAAATGTAGACAAAGTAATGTATTTCACAATTATAAAATGTAGACAGCACCCTCTAGTGGATTCATCTGAAACGTACAACGTTACATACCCGGGACTAGGTGTTTTATGTTTTGTAACAATGTAAACAGCGCCCTCTAGTGGATTTGTCATCTGATACGTACACTATAACATACCTGGAACAATGTATTTTGTTTAAAAAAAATATTTTAAAAATCTAGACAGCGTCCTCTAGTGGATTTGTCATACAAAACGTACAATAAAACGTACCCTAAGTAGTGCATTTCACTTTTTAAAAAAATGTAGATAGAGCCCTCTAGTTGATTTGTCATCTGAAATGTACAACAAATGTATTCTATGTAATGTGTTTTAGATTTGTGAAAATGTAGACAGCACCCTCTAGTGTATTTGACATCTGAAATGTACAATAAAACAAACCCTAAGTAATGTATTTCAGATTCACAAAAAATGTAGACAGCTCCCTCTAGGAGATTTGTCAGCTGTATCATACAACAAAATGTAGTCTAAGTAATGTATTTCACAATTGAAAAATGTAGACAGCACCCTCTAGTGGATTCATCTGAAACATACACCGTTACATACCCGGGACACGGTATTTTATGTTTTGTAAGAATGTAAACAGCGCTCTCTAGTTGATTTGTCATCTGAAACGTACAACATAACATGCACGGAACAATGTATTTTGTTTAGGAAAAATGTAAAAAGTCTAGTCAGCACCCTCTAGTGGATTTGTCATACAAAACGTACAATATAACATACCCTAAGTAGTGTATTTCACTTTTTTAAAAATGTAGATAGAGCCCTGAAATGTCATCTGAAATGTACATCAAAATATACCAGATTTTTATACCATATAACATTCTTCACATCTGAAAAAATATAGACAGCCCATCACCCCCCCCCCCCCCCCCCCCCCCCCCACTCAGTGGATTTAACATCTGAAACATATAACACGATGTACACTAACTAACGTAGTATTTCAGCTTCAGAAAAATATAGTCAGCGCCCTCTAGTGGATTTGTCATCTGAAATGTGGAACAAATCGGACGGTAATCTAAGTGAAAATGTACTCTGAAGCTTCTATTTCCAATGAGTTTGGGTGGGAGAGAAATGTTAGTAGAAGTTTATTTTTTTCTGAGCCTGGGCTGGAATTTCCTGTCTCGGTTTTACATTTTTTTCCCGAAAGCACGTATTAAAACCCCCGGATTTGAGCTTCTTTAGAACAATCAGTATTTGTCAATCTCACTTCTGACATGTGAATGGATGTAAGGGGAAGCAGGAGGTGAAAGAGTGTGTGTTTCTCCATTAGTCAGCATTGTGTGGGTGTTTGATCAAATTCTGGGACAAATAGTTCCTCTGTGTTTGCTAATTAGTCATCATGGATTGCGCAAACATTTCCTTTGCCTTTTCCGTTTGTGTTTTTGAGTGTAGTTCAGTTGCAGCAAGCCGAGATTTAGTCTGTGTATTAAATAACACCACTGTCACTTATGTTACACATTTGTCATGATAATCTGAAGCTGGAAGCTGTTTTTCCTTTCATTACTGATGGGTGAGACTGAAGTTATTATGGAAGAGGATATAAAAAGGATAGCATATGTCAATGTATGTGTCTTATTAATATTTAACATTAGGTTGTTTGAGAGCTGATAATGCACATCTACATACAGTCTGCTGTTTACTGTATGCCAGAAACTGAGCTGTGTGCATTACAGAGGTTTGCATAAGGTTTTAATAATTAAAAATGATTCCTTTTTGCTGCTTCAATGCTAGCTAAATATTTGAACATAAAGAGTTACTTATTAATCACGCAGTTGCAACTTTATTTCTCAGAATTGTGAGATATAAACTTACAATTCCGAGTTATAAAGTCAAAAGTGACTTTATATTGTGCTATATTGTGCAATTGCATGATGTAAAGTCAGAATTCCAAGTTATAAAGTCAGAATTTTAAATAAATATCTTGCTATTCTGTAAAATAAAGTTGCAATTGCATGATGTAAAGTCAGAATTCCAAGTTATAAAGTCAGAATTTTAAATAAATATCTTGCTATTCTGTGAAATAAAGTTGCAATTGCATGATATAAAGTCAGAATTCTGAGATAAAAGTCAATATTTCGAGTTATAAAATCAAAATTGACTTTATATTGTGCTATTCTGTGAAATACAGTCGCAATTGCATGATGTAAAGTCAAAATCCCAAGTTATAAAGTCAGAATTTTGAATATATATCTTGCTATTTTGTGAAATAAAGTCTCAATTGCATGATAAAAAGTCAGAATTCTGACTTTATGTCATGCAATTGCAACTTTATTTCACAGAATTATGAAATATAAACTCGAAATCGTGAGTCAGAATATCATACTGTTTGCTCATTGTTTAATATTTCATTGGCTCAAACTGTTTGCTTGATAAATATGTGCATCAATTAAAAAAAAAACAATGGAATATTGATCACTTTTTTAATCTGAAAGTTGAGGTTTATGTAAGAAAAAGTGATTAAGTTTGAAAACATTTTAAGTTTTGGTAAAAAAAATTATATAGGTTTCATAAATTTAACTATTTGACCAAGTCACAATTGTATAAATTCAGAGGAACTTTATTAAATTCTAATTTGGTTATTACAATTTATTCTTAGATTATATAAATATAATAAATGTCATACAAAGACTTATTAAAATAAAATTGATGTGTGTCACAACCACCAGAGATCTAGCATTTGCAGATCGCTGGAGAACTACAAATCTGCCACATACATGAACTACAGATCACATCATGCACTTCACTCACACACCTGGCCCAGATTCCCTTAATTGCAAACACACAGCTGAAGCTGTTCAGGACTGATCAGATGGACTATATAGACAGCATACACACACACACACACTTGTGATCTGTAATTGAGCATTACTAAGTGTTTTCCTCATTTCGTCTTGTTTCGTCTTGCCTTGTCTCGTTTTGTTTCAGTTCATCTTGTCTTGCCTTGTTGTGTTTTTGACCTTTGCTTTGTTTTATTTGTTGTTTGCTAACGTTTCGGCTTCCATTCTCGTTCATTTGCCCTTTTCATTTCCTGTTCCAATTCCCATTCTATTTCATTTCATTTTGTTTCATTTCATTTCTTTCGTTTTGTTTAGTTTCTTTTCGTTACATTTCATTTCGGTGCCGTTTGGTTAATTTTGTTTCATTTCTGTTCGGTTCGTTTTGGTTTCCGTTCCCGTTCCTGTTACCGATTTGTTTCGTTACCCGTTCCCAATTCATTTAATTTCCGTTCCTGTTCTCGTTTAGTTTCATTTCCCGGTTCATTTCGATGCTGTTCATTTTGTTTCATTTCTGTTCAGTTCGGTTTCTGTTTCCGTTCCTGTTACCGTTTTGTTCCCCGTTCCTGTTTCATTTAATTTCCGTACTTGTTCTCGTTTCATTTTATTCCCGTTACCGGTTCATTTTGTTGCGGTATCGGTTCAGCTCAGTTCGTTTAATTTCCGTTCGTTTTGGTTTCCCATTCCCATTCTCATTCGGTTTTGTTTTGTTTCCCGGTACATTTCGATGCGGTTTGGTTCATCTCATTTTCTATAATTTCCGTTTGGTTAGTTTTGGTTTCGGTTTCTCTTCCCGTTTTGATTCTCATTTCATTTTGTCTCGTCTTGCCTTGCTGTGTTTTTGACCTTTGCTTTGTTTCATTGTTTATGTTATTTTGCTGCCTGTCCTGAACCTTCACCTGTATTCTGACCATGCTTTTGGATTATCTGCAGGCTCCTGTCTTTCCCCGTTTTGACCTTTCACCTGCCTGACGATTCTCTTTATAAACTGCACTTGGATCCTCATCTCTGTTGTATCCCGACTCATTACAGAGTGAAATGTCAAAAAAATAGCTTATGTATTTTGCATCATACCTTTTTTTGCATGTGTAATTTGAACATAATTAATACAAATAAATGCAGTAATTCCTTGCTAACAATCAAAACCGTTTTTTTACTCTTGCTAATTAGATTGTAGTGGCTACTCATATACAGTACAACATGTTTTTTATTAAAAGTATTAGGTTTTGTAGAAAATATTATACAGGATTTAAATACATTATGAGAGTTTTATTAAAAATAATGTCTTGAAGCTACAGTAAGCTGTTTATTTGCTCGGGTCACTGTGTAGAAAAGCAGCATTGGTGGGGTTTTTTTTGTTCTATTTTGCTCATTTATGTAACATTAGAGGAGGTCTTCCTGTTATAATGACCACAGAATCAGTGTAATTACAGCCAGATTCGCTTTGTGCAGAATTTCCGGCCTCCTGAAAACAAACCAGAAGAAAACAAAAGGGGAAAAATGTAATTGTATGTAATGAAGCGGCTCCAACACCCACACACCGGCCACAATGTTCTCTCTCCTCCCAGACAAATTAATTTTTAGTTAAATTACTGGCTGTAGAAAGTGTTGTATGAAGCATGTAATAATCTGAGGGAAGAAAAGGTCTTTCGCTCAGGAAAGGTTTATTGTTCAGTACTGCTGTGTTCAGTAACATCTCCTTTATTATGATTATGACCTCAGATATTATAGCTGAATGAAGTGCATGTACATTATGATGGATGAATTGCATGGTTGACATTTATTTAGGCCAAAAATGCATACTTGGTTAGTGTTGGTATCTTCTGGGATTACCTTCAGATCAAATTCTTATTAATGTTTTTTTTTTCTCAATGTTAAATATAATAAAACAAGAAACAAAATATTAAAAATATAATATCATATTTATATCATATTTATATTATGTTTTCATATTTGTTTAATTAAGATAATTTTTGTTTTTGTTTTGCATTGCGTTGTATTTCCGTTTTGTTTTGTTTTCCATTTTGTTTCTTTCCACTTCCGTTTTGCTTCGGTTCGTTCTGTTTCGGTTCCTGTTTCGGTTTCCATTCCGGTTAGATTTCTGTTCCAGTTCATTTCAGTTTCCATTTCATTCCCGTTTCGTTTCATTTCGGTTCCCATTTCGTTTCGGTTTCTGTTCCTGTTTTCTATTTCATTCCCGTTTGGGTTTCCATTTCAGTTTGTTTTGTTTTGTTTCAGTTTCCATTCCCATTTTGTTTTGTTTCATTTCGTTTCAGTTCTTGTTCCTATTCTTGATTTTTTCATTTGCGTTACCATTCCCATTTCGGTTCCATTCCCATTTTGCTTAGGATTTCGTTCTGGTTTTGTTTTGTTTTCCATATTGTTCATACCATTTCCATTTTTGTTTCGGTTTCCGTTCTGTTTCGATTTCCATTCCGGTTCATTTTCCGTTCCCATTCTGCTTCATTTTGGTTTCCGTTCCATTCCTGTTTCGTTTTGTTGTGCTTTCTTTCGGTTTGTTCCCATTCCCGTTTTGTTTTCGTTTTGGTTTGGTTCCCATTCCTATTCCCATTATGTTTTGTTTCCGTTCTCATTTTGTTCCCGTTCTTGTTATCTCTCTGTTCCCATTTCGTTTTGGTTTGCGTTCCAGTTTCAGTTCATTACATTTTGTTTCAGTTCGTATTCCCATTTCGTTTCTTTTTTTTTAGTTTTGGTTCCCGTTCCTATTCCCA
Source organism: Danio kyathit (assembly GCA_903798195.1). Taxonomy (NCBI): domain Eukaryota; kingdom Metazoa; phylum Chordata; class Actinopteri; order Cypriniformes; family Danionidae; genus Danio; species Danio kyathit. The sequence continues at coordinate 57,418,135 of LR812537.1, read as the reverse complement.
TTTTGTTTTGTCATTCCCATTTCAGTTCCCGTTTCGGTTTTAGTTTGTTTCATTTCGGTTCCCGTTCCCATTCCGGTTTCATTGTGTTTCATTTCGGTTCCCGTTCCTCTTCCCATTTCATTTCATTCCTGTTTCTGTTCCCATTTTGTTTCAGTTTCCATTCCCATTCAAGTGTCCGCTCCGTTCCAGTTTCGTTTTGTTTCAGGTCCTATTCCAGTTTCGCTTCTTTTAGTTTCAGTTCTCGTTCCTATTCCCGTTTTGTTTTGTTCCCATTACCGTTCCCATTTCGGTTCCCATTTCATTTCAGTTTCCGTTCCCATTCCTGTTCCGGTTTCGGTTTGTTTAGTTTCAGTTGCCTTTTCATTTCGTTCTCGTTTCTGTTTCCGTTCCCATTTAGTTTTGGTTTCTGTTCCAGTTCCGCTTTCGGTTCCAGTTCCGGTTTCAGTTCACTTTATTTAATTTAGTCTCCGTTTGTTCTTCTTTTCCGTTACGTTTTCATAAATGTATGTTGGCTTGAAATGAAACTCAAACTAGTGGACGGGTAATATTTTTAAAAAAATTTCTTGTTTTTTATCATCGACTATATTGTATTTAGAGATTAAGGCCCAATCCCAATTCTATTTTTGTACCCCTACCCCTTCCCCTTCCCCTTCCCCTTGGCCCTTACAACCGAGGGTTAAGGGGAAGGGCTTCAAAACTTACCCCTAAGAATTGGGACAGCACTTCAACACCTGCACACGTCATCATATGTCATCACGATCTCTTGCTTCATATGAGATCAGACGATCGCGACTGCTGTAGTTATTCCAGTAGTGTTATTTTGTGGTGTTTATCTTCAGGAAATCACTGAAGGCATATATAATGTTATCATAACGATCTAATGTGGCAATAAGATCGTAACTGTACTGTGTATTTACACAGTGGCCATATTCATCTATGTAAACACACGAAAACAACATTAACATTATAGCAGACTCTGTAAAAAGCTCATTTTCAGCCACTAGACTGCTCTGACAGGGTATTCGAGTGTTATCGAGTGTCAGAATGTTGTAGGACTGCTGTACAGGAGTTATTATTAGGGATTATAGATCACGAAATTTAGCGTTTTTTTTTTTGCGTTTTTTTTAAAAGCATGACCGTAAAACATGAACGCGGTTATGAATATACTAAAACATGTGTTTGTTTGTCGTAAAAATTCGTAATAATGACAAAAAATACTAATTTGTGGATCTCCTTACTTCCGGGTTCAGCTGTGGCAGGTGTATTCTGGGAAATATTCTTACCCCTCCGTTTGAAGTGTGCTCCTGGAAAATCTTCGTTCGAAGGGGTGTATACCCCTAGCCCTTAGCCCTACGCCTTCAAGCTAAAGAGAATTGGGACAGCCCTACCCCTTGGCGTGCACGCGCAAAACGAGGGGTAGGGGTAAGGGGAAGGGCTAAGGGGTAGAATTGGGATTGGGCCTTACATGTTTGTTTATTTTCTTTATTTTCATATATATTACTTTCTTTAAAAACACACTGTTACAATGATTTCCAATAAAACCAATAAAATGTCATTCAGCATAAAAATAATTTTTCAAAAAATATTATAATTACATCAAGAATAGTAAACTTGATTTCAATAAAACCAAATTTCAATACTGTAGCATCAACCTTCAGCTTGAACTTGAACCTGATGATTTAACATCTTCAATAATCATTTAACCAGATAACATTGCATTAAATAATTGGCCAGAAAAGGTGTGAAAAAAATACAATATCCTCTCCTGCATATGAAAGATGTCCACTTATTGAGAAGGGTCATTATTCGCCAGCCAACCTCAAGGTTATAAAGATAAATCACGGCTGGAAAATATTAAGACTCATATCCTGGTCTCTGAGGTTCATGGCTGATTAAAGTGTGGAGTCATCAGATTTAAGGGCTCTTTCGAGAGTTTCGTCCCTATCAAGGAAAGGGTAATGAGATCCAGCACATCTCTGATTATCACACGCCCAGCAGACATTGGCATTACCAGCTTCACCAGCTTTCAGGACATTTATATGTTGAACAATGTCTCATATACAGATGGAGACAACATTATTAGTCCTAATGTAACATGTGGATTATTTTTCAACCATTACTTCAAATGTTTCTTTTACAAATAAGTGATGTTAAACAAAGCTAATAGTTTTTTTGTTTTGTTTTGTTTTTATTGACATTTTTCATAGTATTTCCTATTATATTTTTATCCTCATTTTTTTTAACGTTTGGTTTGGAACTAATATATACACATAGTGAAGCTCTAAAAATGCTGGGTTGTATTAACCCAATGTTGGGTCAAATATGGACAGACCCAATGCTGTAAATAATTAATGAAAATGTAATTCTTGATTGCTAAGAACTGAATTTGGAGAACTTTAAAAGAAAATGTTCTCAATATTAAATGAATGAAATACTGTAGTTTACCATAAGTATTTCTTCTGTATTTCCCCACCGTATATTAAGGTGAAGTTCTGACAACCACAGCTGGCTTTTTTTTCCCTGCAAATCTTCCATATTTTTTTAACAGTGTACTTTGTGCCACTGTAGAAGTCCATCTATTAGCCCAATGACGAAACTAACAGCATGGTCGAAGGTTAAATGCATGTAAGCTTTTTCTAGTGCTTCTGAAAACAATTGCGTTATTTATTTGAATTTATTCATATTTGTTTATCAGCTCCGAATTTAATCTGACTCCAATTTTAAGTGACCGTCAAATTTACACTGTATTTCTAATTGTAAGAACAGATTCACATCATCATTTATGACTTAATTTAGAGTTTTGATTTATATCCTATCCCATACTCTTCGATTGTCACACCCAGGGATTTGCGTACATTCTCACGGATAGTATCTCGACATTCTGAAGTTAGTCAGAGGATGCAGGGTTAACTAATACTCAAATAGTCCGGATGCCTTCTGCTCACTCGTACTAAAAGTGTAGTTAATTTAGTCATTTCTATACAACTTGCTAAATCAGCGATAACCAGAAATCGGAGTCTCCACACTGATGTGTTGACTGCTCCATACAGTGTCGTGTGCTTCATTTGGATATCTATACTCAAGTAAAAGTACAAGTACTTTCGGAAATTTTTACTCAAGTAAAAGTAACAATCTTAAAAGTTACTTGAGTAAAACTAAAAAAGTCTCTGATGAAAAAATTACTCAAGTAAATAGTTACTATATATATATATATATATATATATATATAAGACAATACATGGGACGATAACCGTTTTCAAGGTATACCGTGGTTTGGAAAAGTCAAGGTTTTAAAACCGCCAAATTTTCTGCTATACAATTCCTAAGGTACAGTTGAAGTCAGAATTATTATTTTTAAATATTTCCCAAATAATGTTTAACAGAGCAAGGAAATTTTCACAGTATGTCTGATAATATTTTTTCTTCTGGAGAAAGTCTTATTTGTTTTATTTCGGCTAGAATAAAAGCAGTTTTTAAATTTTTTAATCACCATTTTAAGGACAAAATTGTTAGCCCCTTTAAGCTAATTTATTTTTGATAGTCAGCAGAACAAACCATCGTTATACAATAACTTGCCTAATTACCCTAACCTGCCTAGTTAACCTAATTAACCTAGTTAAATGTCACTTTAAGCTGTATAGAAGTGTCTTGAAAAATATCTAGTCAAATATTATTTACTGTCATCATGACAAAGAGAAAATAAATCAGTTATTAGAAATGAGTTATTAAACTATTATGTTTAGAAATGTGCTGAAAGTCTTCTCTCCGTTAAACAGAAATTGGGGGAAAAAATAAACAGGGGGGCTAATAATTCTGACTTCAACTGTATGTGTAAGATTTTTTATTTACGTTTTTTGATGTTGTTTTATTAGCACAACAGTATCTCCAGCAGAAAAGATATCTAAAGACGCCGTTTTAAATTATAAACAAATCAGTGTTTTTGAAACAAATGAAGACAGCAGAAGACAATGATTCATTTGAATTATTCAGCCTGACATGTTTACTGTTACAAAATATTTAAAATGTTTCTCAAAATAAAAAATATTGTGTTCAAGGGGGGAAAAGTTTTAGTTTTTTTACCCAGACATTTAAAATGAATATATTTTAGAGAAGTAATCACAATACTGTAATACCGTGATATTTTTATCCAAGGTTATCATACAGTCAGAATCTTATATACTGGCCCATGCCTAATAAATATATACAGTTGAAGTCAGAATTATCAGCCCCCCTGTATTATTTTTTTCCCCCAATTTCTGTTTAACGGAGAGAAGATTTTTTTCAACACATTTCTAATCATAATAGTTTTAATAACTCATTTCTAATAACTGATTTATTTTATCTTTGCCATGATGACAGTAAATAATATTAGACTAGATATTTTTCAAGACACTTCTATACAGCTTAAAGTGACATTTAAAGGCTTAACTAGGTTAATTAGGTTAACTAGGCAGGTTTGGGCAATTAGCCAAGTTATTGTATAATGATGGTTTGTTCTGTAGACTATCGAAAAAATATATAGCTTAAAGGGGCTAATAATATTGACCTTAAAATGGTGTTTAAAAAATTTAAAACTGCTTTTATTCTAGCCGAAATAAAACAAATAAGACTTTCTCCAGAAGAAAAAATATTATCAGACATACTGTGAAAATTTCCTTGCTCTGTTAAACATCATTTGGGAAATATTTAAAAAAGAAAAAAAAATCAAAGGGGGGCGAATAATTCTGACTTCAACTGTGTGTATATATATTAGCCGTGATGACAGTAAATAATATTTTACTATATATTTTGTAAGATACTAGATATTTTTCAAGTAACATTTAAAGGCTTAACCAGGTTAATTTGACAAGTTAGGGTAATTAGGCATCATGGTTTGTTCTGTAGACAATCAAAAGAACTATTGCTTAAGGGGGCTAATAATATTGACCTTAAAATGGGTTTAAAACTATTTAAAACTGCTTTTATTCTAGCAGAAATAAAACAAGTAAGACTTTCACCAGAAGAAAAGAAAAAATATAGGAAATACTGTGAAAAATTCCCTGTTCTGTTAAACATAATTTGGGAAATATTTGAAAAAGAAAATATATAAGATTCTGACGGTATTATAACTTTGGATAAAAATATCACGGTATTACAGTATTGTGATTACTTCTCTAAAATATATTCATTTTAAATGTCTGGGTAAAAAACTAAAACTTTTTCCCCCTTAAACATAATATATTTCATTTTGAGAACATTGTAAATATTTTGGAGCAGTAAACACGTCAGGCTGAATAATTCAAATGAATCATTGCCTTCTGCTGTCTTCATTTGTTTCAAAAACACTGATTTCTTTGCAATTTAAAATGGCATCTTTAGATATCTTTTCTGCTGGAGATACTGTTGTGCTAATAAAACAACAACAAAAAAACGTAAATAAAAAATGTTACACATACCTTAGGAATAGTATAGAATAGTTTTAAAACCTTGACTTTTCCCGACCGCGGTATACCTTGAAAACGGTTATCGTCCCATGAAAAGTAACTAGTAACTATTTACTTGAGTAATTTTTTCATCAGATACTTTTTTACTTTTACTCGAGTATCTTTTGAAATGTTTACTTTTACTTGAGTAAAAATTTCCGCAAGAACTTGTACTTTTACTTTAGTATAGATTTCGGATACTCTACCCACCTCTGCCATCCACACAGAGACATTTAAAATGACACCAAACATGAACATAGAGCTACAAGGTTCACCATATTAAAAACTTGGACATTTTGTATGATCTGCTCTGATGGAGTAGGTAAAGTAAAGGGCTCAGGTGATTTCAATAGAACAGCTGGTTTCCTGATCTTCATCTCAGATCAGAAAGTTTATTGTTTTAGTGACTGAAAATTCTCGTTGTCTCGCCTCGTGGAGACAATTCTCAAGGTTTGATATTATGGAGAGACATCCTTACACCAATGAGATTCCATATTAATATAGTTCATCCACATCACCCAGCACCACCAATCTGCTGTGAGATTTATATGTGTCTGTTTAATTATTTCACAGTGCACAAGTAGGAGCGAAATCTGTAACAGCCTCTTTTGTTCATTCCCTCCCCATCAAACCGTCACTTCCTTGCATCCTGCAGAAAGAGTGAAGGCATGGGAGATTTGAAGCGAGGCACAACTGAGCAAACGACTACATAAATAGACCCATTTATTTCACCTCAGATACAGCGATCTTTTGTTTGTTGTTGGAAATCAGGCCAGCGAGGAGAAGAAGAAGAAAACTTATAAGCCTCAGCAGAACAGGACGACCTATTTACGCCTTAGCAGAGAGCGTATGAGGAAGAATGCATCGAACATGTTGTGCCTACTGTAAATGCGCTAGTCTGTAAATGTTCCTCGCAGAACTATGCAGGGTACAGTGTGACAGATGGGACCTGTGGAGGAAAATATATATGTGTGAGCAGAACAGATGCTGCATTAGGGAATAACTAGTCATGTAGGCATAAATTCATCAAAATCGAGTCTCTCTATACTGACATTTAGAGGATGAAGTGATCATATTATTATTAAAATAAATGAACGATTGCATGTTCATCCTTGCTAAAATGCAGAATTAATCGATGCACATTGCAATGATGCTGCAACTGGATTTGATTTTGCTGTATTATTATTATTATTATTAATTGCAATAGGTGAACATACATGATTGCAGATTTTGTGGGTCTGAGTATCAAGTAAAGCTTCATAATCTTATCTGCGAGTCCATTAATGAAGCTTTATGAACAATACACAACATCTGTTTACATCTGAGCGCATACATACTTTGATCAGAATTATAATAAGGCAATGAAGTTATTTACATGCATGCTTATTATGTTAAAAATCAGTGTATGGCAGATATTTGAATGCAGTTGCTATGATTATGAGCCTAATGCAATCTGCTTTATGCAAATATTGTATAAATATTGCATAAAAATCAATACTGCAGAGCTAGTGCTGAGTGGTTTTAGTGCTAGTTTAACTATAATCCTCCACTTAACTTAATGTTAACCTCCAGTTTTGGAGACAAGGCTTAAGATTAGTGCATGCGGAAAGCTCAACACTTTGTTGATGCTCCTTTGGCAGCGATTACAGCCTCAAGTCTTTCTGAATATGATGCCACAAGCTTGGCACACCTGTCTTTGGGGATTTTTGCCCATTCCTCTTTGCAGTACCTCTCAAGCTCTATCAGGTTGGATGGGAAGCGACGGTGTACAGCCATTTTCAGATCTCTCCGGAAATGTTCAATAGGATTTAGGTCTGGGCTCTGGCTGGGCCACTCAAGGACATTCACCGAGTTGTTGTGAAGCCGCTCCATTGATATTTTGGTGGTGTGCTTTGGGTCATTGTCCTGCTGGAAGATGAACCGTCGCCCCAGTCTGAGGTCAAGAGCACTCTGAAGCAGGTCTTCATTCAGGATGTCTCTGTACATTGCTGCATTCATCTTTCCCTCTATCCTGACTAGTCTTCCAGTTCCTGCTGCTGAAAAACATCCCCACAGCATGATGCTGCCACCACCATGCTTCACTGTAGGGATGCTATTAGTCTGGTGATGAGCGCTGCCTGCTTTTCTCCAAACGTAACGCCTGGCGTTCACTCCAAAGAGTTCAATTTGAGTCTCATCAGAGCAGAGAGTTTAGTTTCTGATGGTCTGAGAGTCCTTCAGATGCCTTTTGGCAAATTCCATGCGGGGAGTGGCTTCCGTCTGGCCACTCTGCCATACAGGCCTGATTGGTGGATTGCTGCACAGATGGTTGTCCTTCAGTAAGGTTCTCCTCTCTCCACAGAAGAACGTTGGAGCTCAGACAGAGTGACCATCGGGTTATTGATCACCTCTTTGACTAAGGCCCTTCTCCCCCGATCACTCAGCTTAGATGGCCGGCCAGCTCTAGGAAGAGTCCTGGTGGTTCTCCATCTTCCACTTACGGATGATGGAGGCCGCTGTGCTCATTGGAACTTTCAGAGCAGCAGAAATGTTTCTGTAACCTTCCCCAGCCTTGTGCCTCAAGACAATCCTGTCTCGGAGGTCTACAGACAATTCCTTTGTCTTTATGCTTGGTTTGTGCTTTGACATGCGCTGTCAACCCTGGGCCCTTATATAGACAGGTGTATGCCTTTTCAGATCAGTGTGAATACTGATGTACATGAGATTTTACAGCTTTTTTTTTTTTTTATAAATTTACAACAATTTCAAAAACTCTTTTTTCACATTGTCATTATGGGGGATTGTGTGTAGAATGTTGAGGAAATAAATCAATTACTCCATTTTGCAATAAGGCTGTAACATAAAGAAATGTGGAAAAAGTGAAGCGCTATCAATTCTTTCCGGGTGCACTGTAGTCCTAGATTGAACTTTATGTTTGAGTTTTCCTGACTGGAAACTTGCAAACATAAATTGTGTTATTTCCATAGTTTTGTCTCCAGATTCACACTTTTTAAGTGGCTTAAATACCCTACAGTAATTTAACTAAGACCTAGTCCTAGCTTAAGCTAAACCCTGTTTGTGAAACAGGGTCTTACTATAATCAGAGAAAATATTACAAATAGGTTAAAACTTTAAGTAATGCATTACAATGTAGGTCTCAGGATATATGCAGTACATTTTAAGAACTTTAAGTGCATCTAGCACGAATTTGAAATATAATAATTTAATAATAAGGTAATGCTGTAAAAAAAAAACTGGGTTGTATTAATCCAATGTTGGGTCAAATATGGACAAACCCAACCATTGGGTTAAAGTGCGTATTTAAATGTAATTTAATAAATTAACTCACCATTGGGTCTGTCTGCAAATATGTATTTAGGTCATTGTGACTTATTAAAATAAGTTAATCGTGTTCTAACTTAATTTCTGTGTGGAGTTTGCATGTTTTCCCCGTGTTCTTATGGGTTTCCTCCGGGTGCTCTGGTTTCCCCTTACAAGTCCAAAGAAATGCGGTACAGGTGAATTGGGTAAGCTAAATTGTCTGAAGTGTATGTTTTTGAATGAGTGTGTATGGATGTTTCCCAGTGATGGGTTGCAGCTGGAAGGGCATGCGCTGTGTAAAACATATGCTGGATAAGTTGGCGGTTCATTCCGCTGTGGCGACCCCAGATTAATAAAGGGACTAAGCCGAAAAGAAAATGAATGAATGAATAAATGTTCTAACTTAACTGTGTAAGTTACTCAAGCTGTTTTAAGTCAGTTTAACATAATATAAGTTCAATGGACTCATTTTTTAGTGTAAGCGTACTTCTGAAAAATAAATAAATAAATTAATTAATTAAAATTCTTTCCATTGATGTATAGTTTATTATGATGCCATTATTTGAAAATCCTAAGCTGACATTTGCAGCTAAAACTTCAGAGATACATCATATCTGAGACTTATTGTAAAAAGTGTTTAATAGGGTCATTTAAAAAACAAAACTTCTCAAAACTGTTCCTGAACGCCCTCAAAGACCTCTGTAACTTCGTCACTTTTACTTCACTTCAGGGATTTTATGGCAATTTTGTTTCAATGAAGCTCACCCTTACCTGACATTGATAAATACCCAAAGACCTGAGCCCACATGAGAATAGAGTCTCCCTGCCATCATTAACCTTGCAAAACCAACCTTCAGCTCATGATTAACAACATGCCATTACGCACTATTAGATTTCATTAGTAGAGGCTCAATCTTACACAGAAATACAACAAACTCTACAAAAGAGGTTCAACAGCTACTAAGATTCATCACTTTCTTATCAACAAATCACTGCAATCCAGTTTTAAGCAGATTAAAAACAGCGGTGTGGTGTTTTTGACAGAGATATATGTTAAGTAAGGGATAATGCACATCCAGCTGGTTGTTTTATTTGCTGCAGTTCACTGAATGGCCACCGGTGTCACTAATAACAAGTGTTTCCCAGTTTATATTTATATATTTCTCTTACTGATTATAGTTCATGTATTCTGTTAATCTTTGTATTTTCTGCACAAAAACCAAAACAAATTTATACATATTCATATGCACACATTCATATATGTTTAAAAAATGTACAGCGGGAAAAATAAGTATTGATATGTCATTTTCTTGGGATTAATCTTTCTAAAGAAGGTGTAGACATGGAATTGAACCAGATTTTGTATTTTTCTGATAAATCAGTTATGTCTAGCCCCACACGGTATCTGCGTGAGCAGAAATCCACAGATTTCCACCGATTTTTAGCCCACTATTGAGTCTATTTACTCATGTAAATGTGATGTAAATTTATGTTAATTCAGTTTTTAAATTAATTTCTGTAATATTATTGACTAATATAAATATGTTCATATGATGTATTTACAATACAGTTTGTAAAGTAATATTTTCTGTCTTGTAGTAGATATATTATATGAGAGACTTGCTTTGTTGACCAAATAAATGGTTCTAATTGGATTTGCATTGTAAACATTAAATAAAAGTTAAAATGGTATTATTTTTTTGATTTCATATGTTAAGTTTTTTAGTTATCCCCAAAATAATTCTGCATAAATCAAAATTCTCTGCAGAAATAGCAAAAAATGTCCGCAGACTTTTTCTGGCCTTATTTTTCTGTAATAACAATGGAATGACAGAAGGACAAAGTCCTGAATTACTGCAACGCATTTAATACTTTATATAAAAGGCTTTTTTGTGCTTCAGCTTAAAGACACCTCTCATATGGAGAATGAAGTCTCATGCATTGCTCAGGTGTAAGTTTTTCTTGAACAGAGTGTAGCATCTTGATGGTTCTGTGGGTCTCATCTATCAAATCTGAGCTTTATTTTGTATTTTCTATTGGATTGGAGTCAGGTGATTGGCTGGGCCATTCTACAGCTTGAGTTTTTTTCTCTTAAAAAAGCATTTGAGAGTCTCCTTGGCTGTGTTTTGGATCATTGTCTTGCTGAAATATCCAACCTGGTTTCATCTTCATCCTCCTGCTAATGTAGGTGTTGGACTGAAGCAGCTGATATTCATTTACACTGAGGAAGGGCAGAGGGTTGCTGAAGAACTACTGAGAGATTTCCGCTGCTGTCTGGGCTTTCACTGCCGAACTACACCTCCCTTTCTTCATGTGTTCAATACTTTTTTCTGTGTCATTTCATCAGTGGTGGAAAGAGTACTCAAAATTTTATAATTGAGTAAAAGTATCGTTACTTGCCAAAAAATGTAGTGTGAGTAAAAGTATCTGTTGTAAATATTAGACCTTTTAAAAGTACTCAAAAGTAGTGAGTAGTAAGTATTACGCTGTAAAAAGCTGACGCATTTACATGTCTTTTGTGGATGTGTGTAAATGTAACATTCTGTGGTGCATCTAGTTATTGCCCAGCAGGCACACAACGTCATAAGATGTTATTATTGGGTTAGATTTAGGTCGTGACGTCAGGTGACCAAAATTCATTGTCTATCCAGAATCTAAGGACAAAGTTTTTTTATGTCCAATAACGACGTCAAATGACGTTTATATTTGGTTGATTTTAGATTGTGTTAGAAAGTGACCAAAATGCAAAGTTGAGCCATCATCTTAAACCAGCGTCATATTGATGTCAAATACTGACATTTATTCATCAGGTATGGCAACCAAAATTCAACGTCTGATAGATGTCATAGTGGTAACGTCCACACAATATCAAGCTGTAACATTAGACGTTGATATTTGGTTGATTTTAGGTTGGACATTGATGTTGGCCTGACGTTGGGTTCTGACGTTAACCTGATTTTCATTTCCAAACAAAATGCAACGTTCCTACGACATTGGAGTACAACATCAATCTGACGTCATGTTGACGTCTTGTGCTTGCTGGGTGTTTAAAGCCATCATACAGTAAACATCCGTCATCTTCTCATCAGTGACATGCATCTAAACAGTCTCTGGATCCATGCGTGTAAAGATTTTGGACATCTTCTTGGACACTTTTAATGCTTCCAAACCGTTTGCTGCAATTATAAATCACCCATGTCATGAGGTAGATCATTATGATGCGATTTACTCTCTATGTGTGATTTGATTGGACTCGCAGGACTGATTTTTCTAATCCCCATAGACAAGAAAAAATAAAGTAGTGACTACAGGTTGAAGGAAAGTAGTGGATTAAAAGTAAGATACAGCACTACAAATGTACTCAAGGGAAAGTAAAAGCACACATTTATAAAACTACTTAGTAAATTACAATTTCTAAGAAAAACTACTTAATTACAGTAGTTTGAGTTATTTAATGATGTTAGTTTGAATGGTTACTTCACACCATTGCATTTCATTTTCTTACACATAACTTCATTTGTAAACTAATTAGATTTGTTTTCTTTGCATATGTGGATTTCTGTGGTTGTTGCCAACATGCGGGGAAAATCTCAAGTGAACAGCACCTTAAAAATATGTCTTCTGAGAAAAATTGTGACTTGTTCAATACTTTTTTTCCCCACTGTATGTGAAATCTCTGTCTCATATATATGAAATGTGACAAAGTTAATATTTACAGATTTAAAGCCTGTGCACACTGAGACGTTTTTTGCTCGCGTTTTCCGACGACGTTTAACGCCTTGTGACTAAATAAAGGGCGTTAATGTGATCGTGTACACCAACGTGCAAAACGGCAGGCGCAAAAGTGTCATTTAAAAAAAACGCCTCATGCTCGGTTTTTTGTTTTGACGCACTGCGTCAAAACCTTCTCCACCAATCAGATTGGCACTTTTGTTCACGTGCACAGAGCTGCTGAAGTTACAGTAAACGGCACTTGGAGGCACTCAAGCACAAAACTGTCAATGCGAGCGCACATTGAAGAAGATGCCCAGAGGCGATATGAACGTGGAGCTGCTTATTGCACTGGAGAACAATAATCATTTCTTCATCGCTAGAGCTGGAGCTGCTACTTGAACCATCCATAACAACAAGCGTGTCAACTTTGTCTTCTTTTTCTGTGTTACAAACGGGTGTCAGAATCTTAAAGTTGTGTAGCACCATCTAACATCAAGGAGTGATTTTGCATACTCTTCTGCACAAACACAAAATAATGTTTCAATTAATTGTGTATATTTTGCATATACACCATGAATAATAGTTATATATTATCATTAGAGGTGGGCATACATTTATTTCTTTAATCTAGATTAATCTCACTGTAATCTTGGAATTAATATAGATTATTCTAGATTAAAATGGCTCATTTGGCGCATTATGTTTATGAGTGAAGGTGAAACTCCCGAACTGCAGTTAAAGTCACCCAAAATTACAGGAAACTCTTACATGAAAGCACTTTACGTAAACACCTTCATTATATTATTGTCTATTAAGGGAAATAACTAGACTACAGATGTCCATGTAAGCGCATAAATGTTAGCACGTCAAGTTTGATGTGGTCATTTCACAGTAGGAATACACACAGGTTCGAAGACTCGTTCTCGCCACCTACAGTCAGTGTTGGGGAGTAACGGAATACATGTACCGGCGGTACGTATTTAGAATACTATTCATGAGTAACTGTATTCCGTTACAGTTACTATTTTTTAACAGGGTATTTAGATTACAGTTACTTTCCTAATACCATTGGAATACTTCGGGCGATGCGTGTCTGGCCCATAATAATATTACTAAATTGCCGCCGAAACCATAGAAACAGAAGCTACACTCCCGACTGCAATCACCAGCGTTAACTCAGTGAGACTCACGCAAATGACCCTGTTCTCACGCTCTCACGCCACACCTCCATTTTCTCACGCAGCAAAAAGGACGATCGCAAACACCGAACAACCGGACAACAACCATGATTTTCAAATAAACTGCTTTTTTTGCCGTCATTGTTCGTGAATTCGCTGCTTGATGTTTCGTTTGCGCTTTCAGAGGTTTCATTTACGCTTCTCAAATTTACGTTCGCTTTTCTGACACAAATGTGGGCGGGACACCTTAGCCAAAGTTGGCAGCCCTGGTTAACTTGAGTGTACAAATATGAAGGATTCAGACCAGGGGCTCGAGGGGTTGGAGCCGCAACCGAAGCAACTTTCTAGCAGCAGTAAAGGAAAAAATGCATTCACGTCTCGGAAGTTCAAGCATTTTTTCTCTTTAAAGAATGAGAGGGGTGAGCGAAACCTGACAGTGCAGTGCAATCTCTTTTTCTGTGCAGACTGTGAAATACAAAGGGTAAGCAAAATGCATATTATATACATATACTGTATATTACAGACAGTAATGCTGTCTATGTTCAAGCACTTTTTATCTTTATTATAGAAACAGAAATTGAATTTGTTGACACTTTGATAAATAAACATTATTTAATAAACATAATTATATTGTTTTATTTATTTATCAGTCAATAATGGGCATTAGAGGCCCTCTGTTTTCCTGCAGAAATTGCTACCAACGCATAGTGTGACATTTAATAGACTTGAAGGCTGTTTTTAAGGGCAAGTATTCCAAGTATTTAGAATACAGTACCAGGATTAAGCAAAGTAACGGAATACTAGTGCTGGGCCGTTATCGGCGTTAACGTGCTGCGTTAATGAGAGACTTTTATCGCGCGATAAAAAAAATATCGCCGTTAATCTATTCTCAAAGTTGGGTGAAAGCTGGGTCTTTTCTACGCAGGCTATGATGACTTTCACCTTGATAGTTTAGCGCGGATGTATACCTGACCGGTGAGCCGTCTGGAAAAGAAGTGCCCTTCTGAATCAAATCAGCAGGATGCCTGACTCTAACTGCGATTGAGCAGTTTCACTGTAACTCACGAACATTTAATTCATGCCTTCGTGACAAACTGGGGTATTAGACGCAAATAAATGAGTAAGGACAGGTGAGAGTGTTATGGAATTTAAAAACGCACGCCAAATGAGAAGAAAAAAAACTTCCGCATTTCGCGATGTGTGTGTGTGTGTGTGTGTGTGTGTGTGGTCCTTTACTGACAGCCGGCTGTGTGTATCTTGTCGAAAAATATGCCCCACGTCTCAATTCCATTTCTGTTTAGTTCAGTTATGACTTTAGTCACATTAAGGTAATCAAAAATCGCTGTTTACATGGTAGACTCTTAATCAGAGTATTGTTTTAATCATATTAAAGTATTGTTGCCCATGTAAACATACTCAATGCTTGACACCTTCAGGGCTCTGTGAACTTGCCTTTGCAAAGCAGCATTTTCTGTATGTACGTACATCAAAAGCAAGTATGAAATCACTGTTTGGAGCTTATGTAGGCCTACAGTTCAACATTGATGTTTAACTGAATAAACAGTGAGTAAACACAAGTACATCTTATTGAACATCATTTATTTTCATCACCAATTATCATAGTAGAACAGTTTCTCAAGCAGTTTGTGATGCATTTTGGAAACAGGAGATGAGCCCCTGGTCTAATGCGCCACCTGGCTTGAGAAACCCGTTCTCAAAGACTGATTATTTGGGTAGCACACATATTCTGAATGCCTTCGGCAGAATTCAAATGAGCCATTTTAATCTAGATTAATCTACATTAATTTTGAAATTAATCTAGATTAATCTAGATTAAAAAAATTAATCTATGCCCACCTATACGGAATACGTTACAAAATACATTTTAAAGCAGGTATTCTGTATTCTGTAACTAAATACATTCACAAAGTATTCTCCCCAACACTGCCTACAGTGCAATTCGGCCAGGTATACATCCGCGCTAAAATATCAAGGTGAAAGTCATCATAGCTTGCGTAGAATAGACCCAGCTCCCAACCCAACTTTGAGAATAGATTAACGGCGATACTTTTATTATTTTATTGCAATAACACAGCACGTTAACGCAGATAACGGCCCACCACTAATTATTATATATTTATCATATAAGTCAATCTTACAGTACAAACATGCAACTAATGTCTCCTGCATTTTTGCTTATGAAACATTTTTTTGTACTTTTAAATGTATTTCTATTGATGATGTCATCTATGATTTATCGAAGTATGGAAAAGTGCATCGCAATGCATATTAAAAATCATTTAGTGAATTGGGCCCTAAAACTATGTGTGTGCAAACCAAATCCCCCTATCCATCTCCGACTACACTGGCGCCATTGCAATGGCTTTTTAACTATCTTTTAATATTTAATCAATTAGCTTCAACTGTTCCTCTCCAATTTGTGTGGCGCTGATACGTATAATGGAGTTTAGACTCTGCATTCACATGAGAGAGAATAAAACAACATGTCTAATTTCAAATGAGAATGATGACACAAAAAGATGAGCGGATCCCTGATGCGCCGCTGGATTCAGCTTTGAAGGATTACTGCATTTACACTCCAGCTTAAAAATAGCCCTGTGATAATTTATTTAGCCTGAGTGTGGCTTTCTGCATTGTGTTCCTGGAGAACAACTCGCTCTGCTCTTTCTGCACTGCAAAAATGCTTTCCTTACTTGGATTTCTTGTCTTGTTTCTAGTCCAAATATCTAAAAATGCTGAAATCAAGAAGCTTTTTAAAGACAAGTAAAAATATTGTCAGGTTTTAAGAAATAATATGCCAAAATTAAGTGAAAAACGCAGTGGTGTAAAGTACTTGAGTAAATGGACTTCGTTACTTTACTTAAGTAATTTTTGGGCTACTTTGTACTCACTTAAAACAGTTGGGTTAATAATAACCCAACAGGTAACCCATAGATGGGTCAATTTGGCACCGACCTTCTGTTGGGTTATTTTAACCCAATCCATTGGGTTACTGAGGTTAACCCAACAGTTTGGGTTACAAAAATAACTCATTTGTTGGGTTATTTATTATAATAATAAATTCTTCTTCTTATTATTATTATAGTAGTAGTAGTCGCCATCTTTATATGTAAATAAAAACACAGCTTTTAATACATTGGCAATGCTTTATTTAAATCCATGAATTTAGTGCCATTCTTCCAACAATAACAAACGCCTGAGAGCAGTTTAGTTCATCCCCAAGCATCAGGACAAGAGGGTTCTGTGTCTGTTGCTCCTCCTCCTCTAAGTACTGAACGAAATACAAGTATACACACATGAATTAAATAATGTCCAAAATTTATGGTCATAAATAATGCACCTAGAGGTCGCAAATAAACAAATTCTTGTTTTGCCTCCTGGTATGAGGGCCGAACCATCTTGCTGCACAATCTGTATGGCAGTGGAGAAAGGATCGCTGGCAGAGTTGTTGCACCATCTCCAAAGCGGGATCTCCAAGGCTGTCTTTATATCAAACAGAAAAAAAACACAATAATTAAACTCAAAACAAGGCCCTTATATCAAAGGTGAAATGCTACAAGTTGAGATTAAAACAGAGCTGTTATGCAGGATTTTCTCACCAGATGAAATGTTTACTTGAACTAGTAGATCCTAGGCTCTCTTCTCTTTTTTGCAATACGAGAGAATCCACAGTGATGCATCTCCCCAAACCTCAAAAAGTTTATATTTGGTGTGTGGGTATAAAATACCCATCCTGAGCAATCTAAAAATAAACAAAAACAGCACTTAAATCCATGCCACAAACAGTACACTGGATTTATTAAAGGGATATTTTACATAATAATAATAATAATAAAAAAATACAAAAATCGGTGAAACACCCATCCACTCATTCACACTCATACACTACGGCCAATTTAGTTTATTAAATTTACCTATACTGCATGTGTTTGGACTGTGAGGGACTTGCAAACTCCACAAAGCAATGCCTACTGACCCAGCTCCAGGCCATGATGGATTCGCCTCTGCTGCTCCTACCTCTCCATGTACCAAATGATGTTTGCTCAGACCTTAAAACAGAAATTTTAAATTTGCACATGTATGCAGGACTAAATAACAACAAAAATCATGTACACTACTTACCCAGTTTAGCAATGGAGAAAAGATAACTTGAAGGTTGCAAGTGGTCTCCAGGGGTACATTAAACAGATAGAGAACAAAAAAAACTATGAAACTATGCACTTTTAGCTGCAGGATTAGTCTTTTATGCGAGTTCTTAAGGTGCATCACATTTGCAAATTTGTTGGGCAAATAAGGTCCATTTTACATGGTCAATTGTGCACTGATATTCATCAATGTGCTTAATTCTCATGCCCAGAAGCTTGCAAAAGAGTCAAACTCTTGATCACAGATTTCTACTGAAATAACTGGAACCTGTCAGTAAATTGTCATAACGCAATAATTAATATAAACACTTTAATGTCTGTAATATCTTAATTTATTTGGTCAAAATTTCCAGGAGTGGAGTTCTGAAATCTCTGAACTGTGCTTTGACTCTATATCAGTCATCTATACTTACCTGTGGTCTCATGCCTGATACAGTCTAATACTAAATTCACACTAAAATAAGGCACAGAAACACTTTTGAAAGAGGCATTTGAGTCTTTACACACTACCAGTGCTGTTCAGAGATGAATAAATGCATTTACAGAAGAATTACAAATGTATAATTTGAATTTAAGAAATATAGTGACATAAAGACACTTTTACAGTGTATGATATTGCTTAAGTGTGTGTATCGGTACATTTTTTACATCATGTAAATATTACAAAATACAGAGCTGTTGTTTTCTCACCTTTCTCAACAAGATTATCAAGAAGGTCCAAAGCTCGCTCTGTCCAGCGCAACCTACAATGAACAAACAAAAAGATTTTTTTTTAAAAACACACAAATTAGCATGAGCTGACAGACAACATTTATTAGTTCAGTCGTCACAGCATCACTAAAATCTCACCTGATTTTAAAACTGGGCAAGGACAATGCATGTTTGAGGGCTTTGTATTATTGTTTATTAGCATATATTACAACTATTATTATACAAAGCTAACAGACGTTACAATATATATATATATATATATATATATATATATATATATATATATATATATATATATATATATATATATATATATATATATATATATATATATATTTAACTGTTGTATGCCATATATAACTGATTAAACATTTCTATTAGCATTTAACATGATCAGGATGTGGTTTCATCTCTGTAGGTTAGTATAAGATGTAGGGAAAATGCAAATTTCAGGGCCTTTAATATAGTACACACAAACAGTACTCACTTAAAACAGTTGGGTTAATAATAACCCAACAGGTAACCCATAGATGGGTTAATTTGGCACCGACCTTCTGTTGGGTTATTTTAACCCAATCCATTGGGTTACTGAGGTTAACCCAACAGTTTGGGTTACAAAAATAACTAATTTGTTGGGTTATTTATTATAATAATAAATTATTATTATTATTGTTATAGTAGTAGTCATCTTTATATGTAAATAAAAAACACAGCTTTAATACATTGGCAATGCTTTATTTAAATCCATGAATTTAGTGTCATTCTTGCAACAATAACAAACACCTGAGTCCACCTTAGTACATCCCGAAGCATCAGGACAAGAGGATTCTGTGTCTGTTGCTCCTCCTCCTCTAAGTACTGAACGAAATAAAAGTATACACACATGAATTAAATAATGTCCAAAATTTATTGTCATGAATAATGCACCTAGAGGTCGCAA
Source organism: Danio kyathit (assembly GCA_903798195.1). Classification (NCBI taxonomy): domain Eukaryota; kingdom Metazoa; phylum Chordata; class Actinopteri; order Cypriniformes; family Danionidae; genus Danio; species Danio kyathit. Next base: position 57,398,664 of record LR812537.1, on the reverse strand, counting down.
ATCAACAAATTCTTGTTTTGCCTCCTGGTATGAGGGCCGAACCATCTTGCTGCACAATCTGTATGGCAGTGGAGAAAGGATAGCTGGTAGAGTTGTTAAAGCACCATCTCCAAAGCGGGATCTCCAAGGCTGTCTTTATATCAAACAGAAAAAAACACAATAATTAAACTCAAAACAAGCCCCTCATATCAAAGGTGAAATGCTACAAGTTGAGATTAAAACAGAGCTGTAATGCAGGATTTTCTCACCAGATTAAATGTTTACTTGAACTAGTAGATCCAAGGCTCTCTTCTCTTTTTAGCAATACGACAGAATCCGCAGTGATGCATCTCCCCAAACCTCAAAAAGTTTATCTTTGGTGTGTGGGTATAAAATACCCATCCTGAGCAATCTAAAAATAAACAAAAACAGCACTTAAATCCATGCCACAAACAGTACACCGGATTTATTAAAGGGATATTTTACACACACACACACACACACACACACACACACACACACACACACACAAAAATAAATAAATAATAATAAAATATACAAAATCAGTGAAGCACCCATCCACTTATTCACACTCATACACTACGGCCAATTTAGTTTATTAAATTTACCTATACTGCATGTGTTTGGACTGTGACGGACATGCAAACTCCACACAGCAATGCCTACTGACCCAGCTCCAGGCCATGATGGATTCGCCTCTGCTGCTCCTACCTCTCCATATACCAAATGATGTTTGCTCAGACCTTAAAACAGAAATTTTAAATTGTAAATTTGCACATGTATGCAGGACCAAATAACAACAAAAATCATGTACACTACTTACCCAGTTTAGCAATGGAGAAAAGATAACTGGAAGGTTGCAAGTGGTCTCCAGGGGTACATTAAACAGATAGAGAGAGAGAACAAACAAAAAAACTATGAAACTATGCACTTTTAGCTGCAGGATTAGTCTTTTAAGCGAGTTCTTAAGGTGCATCACATTTGCAAATTTGTTGGGCAAAATAATAAGGTCCATTTTACATGGTCAATTGTGCACTGATGTTCATCAGTGTGCTTAATTCTCATGCCCAGAAGCTTGCAAAAGAGTCAAACGCTTGATCACAGATTTCTACTGAAATAACTGGAACCTGTCAGTAAATTGTCATAACGCAATAATTAATATAAACACTTTAATGTCTGTAATATCTCAATTTATTTGGTCAAATGTTCCAGGAGGGGAGTTCTGAAATCTCTGAACTGTGCTTTGACTCTATATCAGTCATCTATACTTACCTGTGGCCTCATGCCTGATACAGTCTAATACTAAATTCACACTCAAATAAGGCACAGAAACACTTTTGTAAGAGGCATTTGTGTCTTTACACAATACCAGTGCTGTTCAGAGATGAATAAATGCATTTACAGAAGAATTACAAATGTATAATTCGATTTTATGAAATATAGTGACGTAAAGACACCTTTACAATATATGATATTGCTTAAGTGTGTGTATCGGTGCATTTTTACATCATGTAAATATTACAAAATACAGAGCTGTTGTTTTCTCACCTTTCTCAACAAGATTATCAAGGAGGTCCAAAGCTCGTCCTGTCCATCACAACCTACAATAAACAAACAAAACGAAAAAAAAACAACAACTACAAATTAGCATGAGCTGACAGACAACATTTATTAGTTCAGTGGTCATAGCATCACTAAAATCTCACCTGATTTGAAAACTGGGCAAGGACAATGCATCTTTAAGGGCTTTGTATTATTGTTTATTAGCATATATTACTACTATTATTATACAAAGCTAACAGATGTTACAATTCGTATTTATATGGCTTATATTTAATTGTTGTATGACATATATAACTGATTAAACATTTATATTAGCATTTAACATTATCAGGGTGTGGTTTCATAGTATAAGATGTAGGGAAAATACAATTTTCAGGGCCTTTAATATAGTACACACAAACGGTAATAATAACATTTAACTTTCAATAGTTAATAATCAAGTACCTTGAAATGGATAATGAATACTCTTCTGAAAAAGATGATAAAGCAATCTTCTGCTCTTGTCCAGGATAACTTCATGACTACAGTCTACAGAAAGAAATCTTGCGATCCATCCAGCGCCCTCTAGCGGCGAATAATAGCCAATAGTAATATGCTCCGATTTTGTACTTCTTGGGAAAACCAGGAACTTCCTGAATAAAATGTAGCATATATATGTGTCCATATTAGCATTTAGATGTTACAATATAGTTTCCTAGCGAAAGGACAGTGTTTTTTAAGACAACATACCTTAACCAAGACTTGACGCGACTCGGGAGTCCGGGTTGATATCTCTGCTGGGTCCTAAAGACGATAATGACGGCGGAATATCTCAAATATGAGTATTATTTCCTCCAAAACAGCTGTAGAGATGAACACGGAGGTAGAGAAAGCGTTTTTATCCGCATATAGGTCGGCTATGAAGCGCGCGCTTGTATCATCAAAAATTAAGAGTCCAGGTGACACGGATATAAAAAACACGACACGGAGAGGCAATTTGATAAAACAAAATAACATGAACTTACTGCTTTAGAGCTTAAATAAACTTTATAACGCACAAACAACATCACGTACGCATATTAATACAGCTGTTCTGTGTCAGTTCAATCAGTTGACTGATGAAATTAAAAAAAATTAACCCAACTGGTTGAGTTATTAAAATAATAACCCAATAAAGGTTTAAAATAACCCAACAAAGCACCAAATATTTTTAACTCAACCATTGGGTTAAATTAATAACCCAACGTTTTTTAGAGTGTAATAATAACATTTAACTTTCAATAGTTCATAATCAAGTACCTTGAAATGGATAATGAATCCTCTTCGAATAAAATATATTATAGCAAGCTTCTGCTCTGGTCCAGGATAACTTCCTCATGATGACTACAGTCTACAGCAATCCATTCAGCGCCCTCTAGCGGCGAATAATAGCCAATAGTAATATATTGCTCCGATTTCGTACTTCTTGGGAAAACCAGCAACTTCCTGAATGAAATGTAGCATATATATGTGTCCATATTAGCATTTAGATGTTACAGTATAGTTTCCTAGCGATAGGACAGTGTTTTTTAAGACAACATACCTTAACCAAGACTGCACGTGACTCCGGGTTGATGTCTCAGCTGGGTCCTAAAGGCGAGAATAACGGCGGAATATCTCAAATATGTGTATAATTTCCTCCAAAACAGCTGTAGAGATGAACCAATGACTGTATAAAGATGAACACGGAGGTAGAGAAAGCGTTTTTATCCGCATATACATCGGCTATGAAGCGCGCGCGTGTATCATTAATAATTAAGAGTCCAGGTGAAACGGATATAAAAAAACGACACGGAGAGGCAATTTGATCAAACAAAATAACATTAACTTACTGCGTTAGAGCTTAAATAAACTTTATAACGCACAAACAACATCACGTACGCATATTAATACAGCTGTTCTGTGTCAGTTAAATCAGTTGACTGTTGAAATAAAAAAAATTGTAACCCAACTGGTTGAGTTATTAAAATAATAACCCAATAAAGGTTTAAAATAACCCAACAAAGCACCAAATATTTTTAACTCAACCATTGGGTTAAGTTAATAACCCAACGTTTTTTAGAGTGTACTTGTACTGAGTATCAAAAATATAAGCAACTTTTACTCTTTACTTGACTACATTTTTGATTGAATATATGTACTTTTTACTCCACTACATTTGAACGGATGCTTACCATTACTCATAACATTGTGATTGTGCACGACAAGTCGGCATCTTTATCTACCACGGCTAATTTGTTGGGCGAACGAGGTGATATCGCCATCTGCAGGGTGCTGAATGTACTGTATGCTATTTATGAGCTAAATCATGTGAACGTCGTGCACGAAAGTGGGGAGCGGGGGGTGGGAGGTGTTGGGTCAGTGGATGGCGGAGGGGTATCGCGGAAATGGTGGATCGGTAAAATGAGGTGCCGTATCCGGATCCGGCGTGTTCCGGCACAAATTAAGCCCTGGGTAAGAGTCTATTTAATGTGAATTTAGTAAAATTATGTCTGACTTTACAATGGTATTGTAAGCATAATGTAAACAAAAGTTAATACAGTTACTGATATGGCAAAAACCACTGCGACATGATATGACTATATTTTAGCTTAATTTTTTTTTTTTTTTTGTGCAACATGAATAAATGTATCACTGAAATTATACATTTTGCATCAGGTGCATTTAGCTGTGAGTTTGTGATGTATTTTTCATTGAATTTATATGTAGTTTACTAAGTTGAAAAATAACACTGCTCCTCTTTGTTTAATTTTAATACAGAGAAAATATCCTGATCAATTGAAAAACTACTCAAAATAAAAATATTGCCCCCCTCTGAGACTGAGAGGTGAATCTGATTTTTTTTACTACGTTTTACTACTTTTTATTTTTTTATTTTTTTGAAAAATTGTTTGTGCCTTTTTTGAACATTTGAGTTTGACTGAGACTTTTTGTTCTATTTTTTTATATATTTTGTTCTGCCATTTTGAAACATTGAAGTGTTAAATTTAATTTGTATATTAGGAAAATAAAACCTTTCTTGGTGTTCTTTGAGCCTACATTCAGTATGAGTAAAATACTCAAGTTCGTTTAAAATTGGATACTTTAATACTTTTACTCAAGTCTTATTGGAATTGGTGACTTGTAACTTGTAATGGAGTAATTTTTACAGTAAGGTATCTGTACTTTTACTCAAGTATGGTTTTCAGGTACTTTTTACACCTCTGGAAAAATGTATGTCAAAATGCGAAATAAGATTATTGTTATTACTGCCTTTCTACAATAGGACACGGTGGCTCAGTGGTTAGCACTGTCGCCTCAAAGCAAGAAGGTCGCTGGTTGGGTCAGTTGGTGTTTCTGTGTGGAGTTTGCATGTTCTCCCTGTGTTGGCGTGGGTTTCCTACGGGTGCTTCGGTTTCCCCTACAGTCCAAACACATGTGCTACATGGGAATTGATGAACTAAATTGGCCGTAGTGTATGAGTGTGTGTGTAAAAGAGTGTGTATGGATGTTTCCCAGTACTGTTGCAGCTGGAAGGGCATCCTCGGTGTAAAACATATGCTGGAATAGTTGGTGGTTCATTCCACTGTGATTACTATTTGAATATGTAGAATCTGAGAGCTATCAAAATAATAGGAATATTTCCTTTAAAAGATGTCCAAATGAAATTATTAGCAATGCTTATTACTTATTAAGAATTGCATTTTTATTAGATTAGATTAGATTAGATTAGATTAGATTAGATTAGATTAGATTAGATTAGATTAGATTAGATTAAATTCAACTTTATTGTCATTACACATGTACAAGTACAAGGAAACGAAATGCAGTTTAGGTCTAACCAGGAGTGCAATAGCAGCAAGTGCAGGATACAGGTATAAGTTATAAAGTGCAGTTATAGAAAAACTATGGTGATATTTACAAATGGATGTACTATAAACATTATATACAGGTTGTGTTAGCTATAAACAGAGATTTACAATAGATGGATAGATGTACAGGCTGCTATTAATAATCAGAAGTGTGCAGATATATAAACATAGTTACAAATGTATATGTACAGTGTGTGTGTACATAATTACAAATGTACATGGGTATATACAGTTCAAATAAATGAATCAGTGCAATGAATATGTGCAATTTTTAAATGTGCAAATGTTAAATAGTGCAGTGATTATGAGGGGTCTGAGTTATGAGCAGAGTGGGGGTGTATCAGGGGGGCAAAGAGTCAGTGGGGGGCAGAGTTCAAAAGGGAGACAGCTCTGGGGAAGAAGCTGTTCCTTAGTCTACTGGTATTTGTCCAGGGGAGCCTGAAGCGCCTGCCAGAAGGCAGGAGAGAAAACAGTCTGTGAGCAGGGTGAGAGGAATCCTTAAGAATACTGCGTGCTCGGCGCAGACAGTGTTTCCTCTGGATGTCCTCTATGGTTGGCAGTGTGGTCCCTGTGATGCGTTGGGCAGTTTTCACCACCCGCTGCAGTGCCTTACGCTCCGCAACAGAGCAGCTTCCATACCAGACTGTGGCACAGTTCGTCAGGATGCTTTCTATTGTGCAGCGGTAGAAGTTCACCAAGACGGCTGATGACAGCTGGTTCTTCTTAAGTTGCCTTAAGAAAAATAGGCGCTGGTGAGCCTTCTTGACCAGGCTGGAGGTGTTGGTGGTCCAGGAAAGGTCCTTTGAGATGTGGGTCCCCAGGAACTTGAAGGATGAGACAGGCTCGACGGCCATCCCATATAGTCATGTTAAGAAAATTATCTTAATATTCTAATGATTTTTGACAATACTATTGACTATTCCCACAAATATTCCATGCAACTTAAGATATCACACACATACAATTGAATTTATCTTTATTTCTCCAGCACTTTTACAATGTAGATAGTGTCAAAGCAGCTTAACATACACTCTCAAAAATAAAGGTACTCAAGCTGTCATCGTGGTGGTACCTTTTCAAAAGGTACAAATTTGTACTTAAAGCGTCCATATTGGTACCTCAAACGTATAAATTAATACCTAAAGATTATATGAGGAACACTTTTGTACTTTTTAGGTACCAATATGCACCCTTGAGGTGTTAATAAGGACCTTGTATCTTTTGAAAAGGTACCACCCCAGTGACAGCTCGCGTACCTTTATTTCTGAGAGTGTAAAAGTTTTAGTAAAGTGAAACAGTGTCAGTCCAGTTTTCAGTGTTGAAGTTCAGTTTAGTTCAGTTCAGTGTGGTTTAATTTTCACTGCTGAAAGCCAAAACACTGAAGAGCAAATTTCATCGATGCGCAGCTTTACAAGTCTTAAACCAAGCAAGCCAGTGGCAACATCAGTGAGGAACAAATTTCACCAATTGACCAAAGTGAAGGAAAAAACCTTGAGAGAAACCAGGCTCAGTTGGGCACAACCATTTCTCCTCTGGCTAAACATCCTACGTGAACAGTCTAGGCCAGGGGTGCTCAACCCTGGTCCTGGCGATCGACCTTCCAGCTGATTTCAGCTCCAACCCTGATCAAACACACCTGAACCAATTATTTAGAACGTGAGGCGCACTTGATAATTACAGGCAGGTGTGTTTGATAAGGGCTGCAACTGAAAACTGCAGGAAGGTCGATCGCCAGGAATAGGGTTGAGCACCCCTGATCTAGGCGGTGGAGGCTGGAGAACACTAGACGTCCATCGTGGAGAAGCTGCAGGTGTGAGTAGATGTGATCAGGCTGGACCACGGGATCAATGCGGAGACTCGTCGGTCACTGGGGTCTTTCAGGAATCAGTCTCATGTTCTCCACTCCTCCATGACCATCACAGCATCTGCTCAGGTTACGGTCTGGTCCAGGATTATGGATACCTCTAGAAGTCCTCGACAGTATGTGTTGTCCTTGAGGTCCTCGATGGTTCATATCATCTCTTCACAGGTCTTGGATCACATCAGTGGCGCTGGACAATCTCTAGAGGCCTCAAGATGAGATTCCCAGGTGGAATTAGAGAACAAAGAAAATAATTAGCGTAGCTGCTGTTCATAGTGTATTTAAACAAGAGATGAATGCAATATCAATACTGTTGAAGTCAAAATTATTAACCCGTCTGTGAATTTCTTTTTCTTTTTCAAATATTTCCCAAATGATGTTGAACAGAAATCTTATTTGTTTTATTTCGGCTAGAATAAAAGCAGTTTTTAATTATTTTAAAGCCATTTTAAGATCTATATTATTAGCCCCCTTAAGCAATATTAGTTTTGGATTGTCTACAGAACAAACTTGAGTTTAGAGATGTATTGACAAAAAAATTTCTGTTAAAAAACAAATAAAATATACAGGCGTGCTAATAAATCAGACTTCAACTGTATATACAGTACGGTATTTCAGCATCTATATAGTATACAGTAAGCTATACAGTATGTATCTTGTGCTGTCTCAGTGATGTGCACTAATGCAGTTTCAGTAGTCTGACTTCAGAGTTTGTGAACGTTGCCTCGGGTGATTTGTGAAACAGAAGTTCTGCACGTCAGACTCTCGTAGAAGCCTTCCAGTCGTCCAATCAGAGCTCATCTTGGCTGTAGTACAAAGGGAAGAGCTGTCAGTTTTTGGTTGATCTGCTAAAGCTCAGGGTTATGTTAGGCGAGGAGGAGAATCTAGTGTTGAGGGTTGTGCTCTGATTCAATAACACTGGTAAGAACTCATTATCAATGCATAGGCTCTGCAGCCTCCAGCTTCTGTTTTTCTGGAGCTTTCCAGGATTCCTGGCGCTCAGTTTCTCTCTCTCTCTCTCTCTCTCTCTCTCTCTCTCTCTCACACGCACATCGTTCTCATGGCTGCTTGAATGTTATGTGTTTGAATCCCATCAATTTAATGCTAAAAGGATCTGACGTTGAACAGAGAGACGGGAAAAGATCTAATATAATTTATTTCTCTCATTAATGCGCCATATACAGTTGAAGACAAAACTATAGTGATGTTTAACAAAGCAAAGAAATGTTTCCCATTATTTCCCATTATATTTTCAATTTCTTTAATAAATATTTGAAATGTACCCACATGTACATTTCTGGAGAGCGCAAATTATGTAGCTAGAGGTACATATGGCTGCATTTCGTCTTTAAAATGAACGCTACGAGATGGTATGATGCCGCCGATGGCTTCTGTTTCTTTTCGCGCTACCAGCTGACCGCTTACCTCCGTGTGGACATCTTTACAGCCTGATCTCACGAGGAAACGTAAGTATTTTACGTTTTGTCAGTTTAGTGGCTAATTCGTACGAGTTCAGTCGTACAAACATGTACAATTTTAAAAAGGAGGCGTGGCACCCAACCCCACCCCTAACCCCAACCGTCATTGGGTGATGAGCAAATTGTACTAAATTGTACAAACTAGATCGTACAAATTCATACGAATTAGCCACTAAATCAAAAAGTTACGAATTGCCGTGAGATTGCGTCGGCTTTTCCACTGTTACCAGTTTGCCCAGTAGCTCGCCATGTACGTGGACTTGTGACGCAGAGAGGAGTTGACTGTGACAATGGGGTTCGAGTCTGGTCAAGAATGGTTCCAGAAAGCAGGTAAAGCAAAAGGCAAAAAAATAAAATAAACAAGTAAATAACAGGGTGAGAACGTGGTAAGATCTGAAAACGTGGTAAAAATCAGGGAGCTGCGAGGGCTTTTCTTTTTCTGGATTGCTTTTGAAAACACTATCATTTGGGTTTAGGGAAGGGGGGCCAGTCGGTTGGTCGGTGAATCAGTCAGTTAGTCAGTCGACAGCAGCCTCTGGTGGATTTACGGGAGAACAGCAGGCTTGAATGACACTCTCGAGAGATATTTGAGATCTGAAAAGTGCACACGGTGGCCTCTGGTGCCTTCGCGAAAACAAATACTGCAAAAAAAAACGTAGCTCCTAGGACGTATTTGGCGCTCTCCAGAAATGTGTACAGGGGTACGTATCCAAAATGAGCCTGGGTTGTATTTTTAGGTTTTAGTTTGGCTGGAATAAATATATTGACTGCTCCAACTGCTGAGATCAATATTATTAAAGTCCCATTAAAGTCTGCATGAACCGGAAAGGGGCAACCCAGTGGCGCAGTAGGTAGTGCTGTTGCCTCACAGCAAGAACGTCGCTGGGTCGTAGGTTCGAACCTCGGCTGGGCTGGGTCAGTTGGCGTTTCTGTGTGGAGTTTGCATGTTCTCCCTGGGTTCGCGTGGGTTTCCTCCGGGTGCTCCGGTTTCCCCCACAGTCCAAAGACATGCGGTACAGGTGAATTGGGTAAGCTAAACTGTCCATAGTGTATGAGTGTGAATGAGTGTGTGGAAGTTCCCAGAGATGGGTTGCGGCTGGAAGGGCATCCGCTGCGTAAAATCGTGCTGGATAAGTTGGCGGTTCATTCCGCTGTGGCGACCCCGCAAGGGACAAAGCCGACAAGAAGAAGAAATGAATGAACCGGAAAGCTGCTGAGACTTTTATTTCAGTATGTTAATGTACTTCCAAATTAAATGGAATATTGAGTAGGGGGTGGGGTTTTCTTTTAAAGCAGCATATAAAGCATAGAATTATTTCTAAATAAATGCCTTGTGCATTAAGGGGCCGATCACACCGAACAGGATTTTACGTTCCAGAAACGTGAGGCGCACAGCTCTGACTTTTTTGTTGACAAGAAAAAAAGAAGTGCGGTGTGCTTTTTATGTCGCTAGGCAATGAATGAATCGGCTGCATAATGTGCACTAGTGTTGCTGTCGATATTAATATAATTATAAAATTTATAGCATTGGGATATTTAAGATTTGTGATTCATACAGGACCTCAAAACAGCAACCACAAGTCTCTCCTCTATCTTCAAAAGTCTCCGTAATTGTCTTGACAATACAAACACTGCTGTCACCTTAACAGAAACCCCGCCTCTGCTTTCATTTGATTGGAGAATAAAAAAGACGCGACTGACGTAACACACTTTTTTCCGCTCAGAGTTTACTTGTTTCAACTGCGAGCGCACAGCAAGCAATGGCAAAAACGCGAGGCGTAGCAGGCAAGGGTGCAGCCAGCAAAACGTTGAATCATTCAAATAAGGCGCCTCTCAACGTAAAAAACGCGTTCGGTGTGATTGGCCCCTAAGACAGGAGGAGCGTGTCCTACAGTTGGTTTGTCGAGCCCACTCACCTTTATGGATCACACTCATGCATCATACCGTTATCCGATATTCATTTTATGAGCAATAACTTCTTAATGAAGCCACTAAAATATTATCTGACCCGTCATATAGCTTACAAGTTACTGCCTTCCAGTAGACAATATATACACGCATATGTAATGTGGAAGACACAGTGGCTCAGTGGTTAGCACTGTCACCTCACAGCAAGAAGGTCGCTGGTTCGAGTCCCAGCTGGACCGGTGTGCATTTCTGTGTGGAGTTCCCCCACAGTCCAAACACATGTGCTATAGGTGACCTAAATGAACTAATTTGGCCATAGTATATGAGTGTGCTGCATAAGTTGGCGGTTCATTCCGCTGTGGTGACCTCTGATAAATAAAGGGACAAAGCTAAAGGAAAATGAATGAATGAATGAATGAATGAATGAATATGTAATGTCATTTTTGTGTTGATTTGTGTTCTTTGTTTTGCTCGTATGCAAATTCAGGCCTACGGTTCAAGTCAATTTTCCACACTGGGGACAATAACGTGTAAATAAAAAGTAAATAAAGTATCTTTTGAGAAATATATTGGAAAAAGTAACAATTAGAGAGATAATATTTTTTAGTATATTTCACATATTTCTCACGAGATACTTTATTTACTTTTTATTATTACTTTTACTTTGTGTATTTGTATTTATTCATTGTTTTTAATATTGCATATTGTGTATTTTTTTTTAAAAGCCGGCTCGGTGCATTAAATCTGAGCGACAGGGCTGCAGGTTTGGAGCAGAATTCTGTGATTGTCTGTGCAGAGACGGGTTCTTGGTGCAGTTCTCCCGCTGTCACATTCAGCCTGTGATAATTAATCAGAGAGAAGAGAATGAATCAAAAGAACAGAAAGGGAAATGACTCATTTGCATTTTTTGTCTTGTTCAGTCTGGCTGAGATGGCTGAGATGTTAAAGGCTATCTGCTGATACAGGGATATTTTTCTAGCCTCAGATGTTCAATGTTAAGTTTGATGGCATCATTTTCTCCACAATATTTATAATTGAGCATGTTTCATACAATGAAGAGAGCATTATTTAAAATTGTTTCAAAATAGGCTGCACGGTGGCACAGTGGGTAACCCGTTCGCCTCACAGCAAGAAGGTCGCTGGTTTGAGCCTCGGCTGGGTCAGTGGGTGTTTCTGTGTGGAGTTTGCATGTTCTCCCCGTGTTGGTGTGGGTTTCCTCCTGGTGCTCCGGTTTCCCCCACAAGTCCAAAAACATGTGGTATAGGGGAATTGGGTAGGCTAAAATTGTCCGTAGTGTATGAGTGTGTGTGTGTGTGTGTGTGTGTGTATGGATGTTTCCCAGTGATGGGTTGCAGCTGGAAGGGCATCCGCTGCGTAAACATATGCTGGATAAGTTGGCGGTTCATTTTGCTGTGGCGACCTCTGATTAATAAAGGAAATAACCTGAAAAGAAAATGAATGAATGAATGATATTTATAATATGGGGGCGGCACGGTGGCTCAGTTGTTAGCACTGTGGGCTCACAATAAGAAGGTCACTAGTTTGAGTTCGGGCTGGGTCAGTTGGCATTTCTGTGTGGAGTTTGCATGTTCTCCCCCTGTTGGCGTGGGTTTCCTCCGGGTGCTCCGGTTTCCCCCACAGTCCAAACACATGCGCTATAGGTAAATTGATGATCTAAATTGACCGTAGTGTATGAGTGTGTGTGAATGTGAGTGTGTATGGGTGTTTCCCAGTACTGGGTTGCAGCTGTAAGGGCATCCGCTGTGTAAAACATATGCTGGAATAGTTGGTGGTTCATTCCGTTGTGAAGCCGAAGGAAAATAAATGAAGATAGATCTGTGAGAGCTAAACTTTTGAAAGGACTTGGAAGTTATATTTGGACCTTGGTATTTACATTTACCAGGTTTTCAAGAATATCATGCTATAAGTGAACTTTTTTAACTAATTTTGAGAGGATCACGTGCTTATGAATGTTTGCAGCTGGTCCCACATTATCCAATTTATGATTCCCCAATCAGACAATTCCTAAGCCACTATAAATACCCTAAGTTCCATATCACAGCCATCTTCGTTTTGAAGAATCCCCCCTTCCACCCATACTCCTCCTCCTTTCCTATGGGTGGCAGGGTGGCCCAGTGGTTAGCACTGTTGCCTCACAACAAGAACGTCACTGATTCTAGTCCTTCCCAAGCCAGTCGACGTTTCTAAACAAAGTTTACACGTTCTCCCCGTGCTCACGTGGGTTTCCCCTGGGTTCCCCGGTTTCCTCCCACCGTCCAAAAACATGCAACTTAAGTTAATTGACTAATCCAAATCAGCACCATAGACATGCTCCTAGTAAGTAGTTATCTCTTAAGAGCAGTCACTATCTGCTTATTAGCTACTACACCAGGGGAGTTCTCCAGATCTACCTTAGCTCAAACTCCCCTCTTGCCTTGCAAACGGGAGGGAGCCCCAGGCTCGAGGATCTTATGAGCTCAGGGCTCTCTCCCGGGACAGCATGCCAAACAAGCTTTATGATCAATCATCAGCTAAGTGTGAACTCTTGAACTGTGTAAAATGTTCACACATTTCTATTTTCTGTGTGTGCCCGTGTTTACTTGATCATTTGTAAGCAAGCTCTTAACTATCTCTTAACCATTTGGGTTGGTCAAAATTGCATGTATTTTTGTGAGGAAAACTCTGCGATAATATTCAAAAATATATATTGTGTAATGATGGCATATCAAATAACTTAAATTGCATTAAAACTGTACAGAAAAGTGTTGAATTGCAGTGATGGTGTAGGTTTTGACATCTTAGTGTCTCTATAAATTGCCGTGTTTTATATCCGACAGGTTATTTTAATTCATCATTTACAAGAATCAATAAATACCAGGCACTACCATCTTATTTTGAACATGTATCATGGATTAACTGTGTTTTTGACATGGTAGCACTATGGTAGTTTTAAAAGTATACCTTAATATACCTAAATACCAAATATTGGTACCATGATGTTGGCAGCATGGTGGCTCAGTGGTTAGCACTGTGGCCTCACAGCAATAAGGTCACTGGTTTGAGTCCCGACTGGGTCAGTTGGCATTTCTGTTTGAGTGTGCATGTTCTCCCGGTGTTGGTGTGGGTTTCCTCCGGGTGCTCCGGTTTCCCCCACAGTCCAAACACATGCACTATAGGGGAATTGATGAACTAAATTGGCCGTAGTGTATGAGTGTGTGTGAATGAGTGTGTATGTGTTTCCCAGTACTGGGTTGCAGCTGGAAGGGCATTCGCTGCATAAAAACATATTTTGGAATAGTTGGTGGTTCATTCTACTGTGGCAATCTCTAAAAAATACATACTAAGCTGAAGGAAAATGAATGAATGAATGACAGTGAAGATGTCTGTACTGTTTTCTCTGATGTTGACAGTAGAGCAGCCCCCTTTAGCTGAATAGTTGTGTGTGTGTGTGTGTGTGCATGTGTGTTTCTCAGCATGAGTCTAAATATGTACCTGTCTCCATGCAGAATGTCAGCAGTCCTTGGCAAATCGAAGGAAAATTCCTGACCTTGATTTGCAACAAACAAAAACAAAACAAACAAAAAACAGGCGGCGTTATCGTTCGCCTGAGTCTCCAGAGCCGCGTCCTTCTCCCCGTTCCTCAACAACAGCGTCGTGTTCAGGATGGAGAGCCTGTGTGCGCCGCTTTGACAGCTTGTCAGGCTTTCCCATGATAATGAATTTCAAATGCTGGATCTGCTCTGTGTAGCCAGCAGCCAGTGTGTGTGTGTGTGTGTGTGTGTGCTCTAACTGGAGCCTTTATTGGCAATGCATGTAGTGTGTGTGTGTGTGTGTGTGTGTTTGTGTGTGAGTTTAAGTGCACCAAAATGAACTACAATATACAGCATCTCCACATGGAAGTCCGATATATGACAATGTATGCAAATAACATATGCAAATTCATATTTGAATTTCCCATATACTGTATGAAATGACATATATTCAACATGCATTTCAAAATATTGCAAAAATGGATGCATTTCATGAATGACTTTTATTTGTATTGCACATTTCCTATATAACATGCAACTCAAAGTGCTTCACAAGCATAAATAAATATTTAAAATATTATCAATGTATTAAAAAACATACACTCACCGGCCACTTTATTAGGTACACCTGTCTAACTGCTCATTAACGCAAATTTGTAATCAGCCAATCACATGGCAGCAACTCAATGCATTTAGGCTTGTAGAAATGGTCAAGATGATCTGCTGCAGTTCAAAGCGAGCATCAGAATGGGGAAGAAAGGGGATTTAAGAGACTTTGAATGTGGCATGGTGGTTGGTGCCAGCTGATCTGAGTATTTCAGAAACTACTGACCTACTGGGATTTTCACGCACAACCATCTCTAGGGTTTACAGAGAATGATCTGAAAAAGAGAAAATATTCAGTGAGCGGCGGTTCTGTGGGTGCAAATGCCTTGTTGATGCCAGAGGTCAGAGGAGAATGGCCAGACTGGTTCCAGCTGATAGAAAGGCAACAGTAACTCAAATAAGCACTTGTTACAACTGTGCATCTCTGAACACACAACACGTCCAACCTTGAGGCGGATGGGCTACAGCAGCAGAAGACCACACCGGGTGCCACTCCTGTCAGCTAAGAACAGGAAACTGAGGCTACAATTCACACAGGCTCACCAAAACTGGACAATAGAAGATTGGAGAAACGTTGCCTGGTCTGATGAGTCTCCATTTCTGCTGCCACATTCAGATGGTAGATTCAGAATAGATCCGTCCTGCCTTGTGTCAGCGGTTCAGGCTGGTGGTGGTGGTGTAATGGTGTGGGGGAGATTTTCTTGGCACACTTTGGGCTTATTAGTACCATTTGAGCATCGTGTCAACGCCACAGCCTACCTGAGTATTGTTGCTGACCATGTTCATCCCTTTATGACCACAGTGTCTCCATCTTCTGATGGCTACTTCCAGCAGGATAACGCACCATGTCATAAAGCGTGAATCATCTCAGACTGGTTTCTTGAATATGACAATGAGTTCACTGTACTCAAATGGCCTCCACAGTCACCAGCTCTCAATCCAATAGAGCACCTTTGGAATGTGGTGGAACAGGAGATTGGCATCATGGATGTGCAGCCGACAAATCTGCAGCAACTGTGTGATGCTATCATGTCAATATGGAGCAAAATCTCTGAGGAATATTCCCAGTAGCTTGTTGAATCTACGCCATGAAGGATAAACACAGTTCTGAAGGCAAAAGGGGTCCAACCCGGTACTAGTAAGGTGTACCTAATAAAGTGGGCAGTGAGTGTATATCTATATGAAAATATTTATATTTAAGTAAATTTATATTCATATATAATATTTTACAGTATTTTAAATTCAAAACACTCATTTTTTTCAATACAAAATACAATATCTAATACAAATACAAAATTCCATTGTATATATAAGATATACGTGTTTGAAAAGCATGCATAAATACTGTCCATCCCTGCGCATGATAACATGATTTGTAGGCTCATACTCCTGCTGGCATCTGAATGTCACAGATGTCATGTGTCAGTTTAATTCTGATGTCAATTGTACTGCTCTCTCTCTCTCTCTCTCCCCCTCTTCTTTCTCTTTCTCTTCCTCTTCTTTCTCTCCTAAAGGTCAGATATGGTAGAGCGTCTCTGCTTTCAGTTCACCACTCTAACCTCCATATTGTGTTTTCCTTCTCTCCCTCTATCTTTCCTTAGCCTTCTCTTCCATCTGGACCCTCATTTGTTCATATCAGTTCATCTGTTTCTTTCTACACTTGTGCTTTGTGTTTTTCTCTGGTTTTCAGCCTCTGCTGGAGTCTCTGTACCTCCCGTTTAATTTCCATCTGTCTCCAGAGGACCCTTTTATTGTTCCGATGTTGCTCTTCTGAAGTTCAGGAGATTTTAATGGGGTTTTCAGTTAAGTATCAACATCATCTCAGATGTTCCTCCCTTTAGGAGAATAAAAATAGAAGCAAAAGGGAAAGTCTGGGGCTATAAAGCTAATATGAACTGCCCTTTTCTCAGGAGAAAGCATCAGTAGAATTCCCCCTTGGCTCTACGTTTATTTCTATTCGGATTTTATTGCTAATAGGCAAGTTTTTATAATAGTGGACATACTACAACAGGTCATCCTTATCCGGTGTACGTGCTTTTATCTCCAGTATGTTAAACTCTTTGACGGTTTAAAACTTTACATTTATGCGTTTGGCAGACATTTATGTTCATGCATTTGGCAGACACTTTTATTTAAAGCAACTTACATTGAGTTAACCATTTGACTGCCATCATAAGCTGGGCCTGGTTGATGTTTTGTTCATAGGTTATTCTTAAATGGGACCTGTTATACCTCTTTTTACAAGATGTAACGTGTCTCTGATGTGCCTAGAGTGTGTAGGGAAGTTTCAGCTAGAAACACCTCATAGATAATGTTTTCTAAGGGTGCGTTCACATCTGTAGTTCAGTTCATTTGGTCCGGACTAAGAGCAACAAATAATAGATTATAGCATTTTCTGCCGTCTTTGGGTCTTTTTCACACCACACTGATTGCTTTGGTCCGAACCAGTTGTAAAAGAACCAAAATGCAGTCATGTGACAAAATCCACATCACTCATTGGCCAGATGTTGTTAAACATATTTCCTAAACTGCTAATCGATTGGTCAGAATTCACGTGCGGGAAAATGCCAATGGAACTCCCGCAAGTAAACAAACCAGCAGACACAAAATGTCGCTTTTGACTATGGAGCTACGACTGCGCTGGCTGATTGTATCCCTGCTCATAGTATACTATATAGTTTGTATACATCACTTTAGACAAACTATAGAGTTCGAGAATGAAGTGCGGCTGAAACACAATGTTTTAAGAGCGGCATTGCAAACGGCGAAGACACATCGCACATCACTTCAGGAGAAGACGTGAATTAATTTTGCTAAACTGCGACATGGTCATCTTCCGGAAATATTACCAATGATCCATCGGGTAATGTTTTCCCCCTCTCTCCCTTTCTGTTGGTAAGACAAATATGTTTCCTCCACATTACATAATGCACAGCGCATCGGCCTACGGCAGCTGGATTAGTCTAAAAAGACGCAGTACTTTTTGCGGTTGGGTCTGTTTTAGTTTGGATCATGTTCTCATCACAAACTAACTGCTCCAGGGTTTGTTTAAAAGCGTACCGAGACCACCTCTTCAAGGAGGTCTCGGTACGCGTTTTTGGTCCGCTTTTGGTGCGGACTCGAGTACGATTGCTACGTTCACACCTGCCCAAACGAACCGCACCAAGAGGGAAAACAAACTCTAGTGCGATTCACCCTTACTCTCTGAATCTGACTTTTATAGGCTTTGCTCTTAATTTTGATGTTTTGGTTACTGTCACTTTACATTTAAATGAGACTGTGCTCTTTTGAAAAGAAGGCGAAGATACATATGCCTATGTGTCAGCATAGTGGCATATTCAAAACAAGATAGCGTTCTATGCTTATGAGGGAGAGATGGTCACTAGTGGGCGGAGCTTTCTCCCTCTGATGACACGTAGTAAGGGAGAATGTCAATCAAAGTGTTTCTGCAGACTGTTTTTATCAGGTGTGATTACTAAAATATAAAAAAATTATACATTTTTACCATTAAAAACTGGTTATATTCACAGACTGTTCCCACACAAATGTGCTTAAACTGTTTATAAAAGTGATTTTTGAATAATAGGTCCCCTTTAAAGAAAACATTTGCTTTTTTAATTCAAGTTTTTGTGTAAGGAACACAAATCAATTGGTCCAAAAATAAAACACTTGAAGTGAGTGGAGGTTAAAGATATACTTTTTAATAATTAGTTCTTGCTTATGCTGGGAATTGAACCCACAACCTGTTTTGAGCTACAGGAATTCTCCATCTGGGCTGTCCCCATTTATTGGCATGTTTCTATCACAGTACAGTTGGAACTACCAGTGGCATGAGACTGCAGTATATCCACCCTAATGCATTTTCATTTAACAAAAATGTATTTTTAAATTTTTTTTATTTTGACCTTCCATTCGCACTGAGACTGAGTTTATAGACCATTTCAATGTAGTGATGTCATTGGCCCATGAAAAGTTTCTGTTTGTTGTCAAACTACACTCACTGGCCACTTCATTAGGTACCTCTGTCCAACTGCTTGTTAACGCAGATTTCTAATCAGCCAATCACATGGCAGCAACTCAATGCATTTAGTTATGTAGACATGGTCAAGACGATCTGCTGCAGTTCAAACCAAGCATGAACATGACAATGAGTTCACTGTACTCAAACAGCCTCGACAGTCACCTGACCTCAATCCAATAGAGCACCTTTGGGATGTGGTGGAACGGGAGATTGGCATCATAGATGTGCAGCCGACAAATCTGCAGCATCTGTGTGATGCTATCATGTCAATATGGAGCAAAATCTCTGAGGAATATTTCCAGTAGCTTGTTGAATCTGTGATACGAAGGTTTAAGGCAGTTCTGAAGGCAAAAGGGGTCCAACCCGGTACTAGTAAGGTGTACCTAATAAAGTGGCCAGTGAGTGTATTTCATAACTGTAACAAGAGGCAATTCAATTATAGCTTAACGTTAAAACAGCTATCGTAACATTGTTTATCAATATGTGGCCCTTTTTGGACTCTCAGAAGCAATGGAAATTAAATATATAAAACAGGAAATACGTTAGGACCATTGGTATTGTTTACATCCCTCAAAATGGTCTATAAACACTAGTGATGGGAATAATGGCGCTATAAATTAACAGCGTTACTAACGGCGCTACCTTTTTTTAGTAACGAGTAATCAAATGAATTACTGTTTCCCCCGTTACAACGCTGTTACCATTACTGACAATAAAATGTGCGTTGTTACTAAAATTGAGAACACAATTTTCATGAGAGCAACGTCTCTCTCAGCCATAGGACCTCTCTTACTCTGGGGTGTGTGTGTGTTCAGGCCTGGGGTGGGACACATAACCAACCAGTGATGAAGATTGGTGTGTCTGTGACGTGGTGCAACTGAGAACATGATGATTGGCTTAGATAGAGTACATTTCCATCATTTGCCAATCAGAGACAGAGTAGGGCGGGTGTTCACACAAACACACGCACAGTCAGTGGCACACACCAATGACCAGGAGTCAGAAGGATGGCAAATACAACAAGTTCAATGCATTTGCAAAATGGAAATATAAGCACTACTCTTCCCTCGTTGAGGTGAGAGGCAAGAATGTTTATGTATCGTGCAACTTATGCCCAGGAAAACAGAGTCTCTCTGCGTCGGTGATGAGTAATTCTAATCTTATGAAGTGCCTCACGTCGTCACATGCCGCCACAGCATTAGTGGCTACGCAGGTGATAACGTGAGCTCTGCTACCAAAGGAGGAGACGAAGCCACAACGTCAAATAAAACTTTACTTTTCTCCACCGCCCTTCTTACTCAGACAGAATTAAACACAATAATATCTAGATGTATAGTTGAGGACATGCTGCCGTTGTCTCTCACATTGTCCCACAACAATATTACAATAGTGTAGATTAGTGTGCAATGTTTTATATTTATTTTATAGTCATTTAAATTAGATTTTTTTTCAAGTAACGCAATAGTTACTTTCCCTGATAATTAGTTACTTTTATAAGTATGGAACTCCGTTACTAACTCAGTTACTATTTGTGAGAACTAACTAGCAACTATAACTCATTTCTAGGCCCACACGGAATCTACACGCACAGATTTCCGCAGATTTTTAGCCCATCATTAATTCTGTTTATTTACTTGAGTAAATGTGTGTAAATCTGAATTTATTCAGTTTTTAAATTACACATATTTCACATATTAAGGTTTTAGTTATGAGACTCCCAAAATAATTCCGCAGAAATTCGCAGATTTTTACCAAAATTCTCTGCAGAAATTGCAAAAAACGTCCGCAGATTCCGTCTGGCCCTACTAATGACTCTTCTAAAGGAACACCTTTAAGTTCACCTTTTGCCCAACACTGATACTCATGCAAATATACTGACATAAAGTTGCAATCAGAATTATTAAACCCCCATATGAATTTTTTTTTCTTTTTTTAAATATTTCCCAAATGATGTTTAACAGAGCAATGAAATTTTCACAGTATGTCTGATAATATTTTTTCTCCTGGAGAAAGTCTTATTTGTTTTATTTCGGCTAGAATAAAAGCAGTTTTAAATTTTTAAAAAGCCATTTTAAGGTCAATATTATTAGCCCCTTTAAGCTATATTTGTTTTGGATATTCTACAGAACAAACCATCATTATACAATAACTTGCCTAATTCCCCTAACCTGCCTAGTTAACCTAATTAACCTAGTTAAGCCTTTAAATGTCACTTTAAGCTGTATAGAAGTGTCTTAAAAATATCTAGTCAAATATTATTTACTGTCATCATGGCAAAGATAAAATAAATCAGTTATTAGAGATGAGTTATTAAAACTATTATGATTAGAAATGTGCTGAAGAAAATCTCTCTGTTAAACAGAAATTGGGGGAAAAATAAACAGGGGGCTAATAATTCAGGGGGTTTAATAATTCTGATTGCAACTGTACATACAAATCTATGTATACATTTGGAAAAGCTGATTTCATGTCGCAGTGTGAACTGTAAAAACAAGATTTCATAGTCATTTCCAGTCACGTGAGCAGTTCAGCTAAAATGGTGGAGGACATGGTGCGGCATTTGTTTTGGATGATCTCCATTTTGACAGCGTTGTTAAAGATTAATGTCAGTTTGTTCATGCTCCAGATTGCTTTTCTCTAAAGGACACAGAATGTTTACTGGGAGCTGTTGTTTTGGCACGTCTCTCAGTCTATTTTCTTGCTGTAACTTTATACACCTGTGTTTCTCGCAGCAGCAACTCCACATCACTGTCGGTCCATTTATAAAGCTCTGCTTTTCCTCCACGTCTTGCTGCGATGTTTCAAAGAGCTGCAGTAAATGAATGGAAGACAGAAATAATGCTGCACAAAGCAAACAACGAAAATGCGTCAGTCATTTCAGTGTGGCTAAACTGTTGAGAGAGAATTTTGAGTATATTATTAATAATGATAAGGCAGCATGGTTGCTCAGTGGTTAGCACTGTTGTCTCACAGCAAGAAGGTGGCTGATTCGAGTCCCAGCTGGGCAAGTTGGCATTTCTGTGTGGAGTTTGCATGTTCTCTGTTATTTATGTATTTATTTGGCTGAGTTTGGGCCATTTTGGGTATTTACGCCTGAATTTGGCCTTCCTAATTAAAAAGCTTCCCATACTCACATGCGGAGGAGTAAATACAAAAGTTTGGTATCATTTTAAAGGGAAACCCTTTGAAATTTCATAAAATACTGTTGAAATTGATTACAATTATTGTATATATTGTCTGTGTTATAATTACCACACTAAAAGGCGATTTTTTTTTATAAACTGAAGTTTGAAAATGTGTAACTCAGGCCTTGAGTGCTCCAGCACCCTGGAACCAATTTCATTTCTTTATAGCAGGTGTCAGTAAACACAAGAAAAAAGACATTTCTCTCTATAATAATATATGCAAGAGTTATTCTATTCCAACTGACTGAAGACATTGTCATGTAACCTTTTTTGTTTTTGACTTTACATCATTGATATACAGTATAAATGGTAGCCTCAAAGTCTACAGTGATTAGATTAGCCAACATTTACATTACATACAGTAGTCAACGTTTCAAGTGGATAAAAACCTTTCATCAAAGTTATTTTAAAACTGTTGAACAATACCTATTCTTACCTTAGGACAATTTTAATAAGCATTTTTCTTCCAAATGTTGACTACTGTACATTACTTTTAGCCACCTATTAAAGATATCCTATGATGTTTCCCCTCTCCCTCATTTCTCTATATTAATATTCTCTGTAATGTTTGTGTTTGTGTTCCTCTCTAATGTTTGTCTCCTCTTTTTTCTGTGTTTCTCCTCTGCAGCGTCTCTGGAGAGTTCGCCGTAGTTTCAGCGTTCCCGAAGATCCTCATTTCTCCGTCCAGCGCCACAGCAGACTTCCTGCGCTCAAAACTCTCCTGAACCAGATCCACACCTTCCTCTGATCAAAACACTCCCAAACTGTTCTTCTGTAGCTCGTTACAGCACATCACACCGACCTCCAATAATCTCCCGGACTACTGATGTTCTCTGTTGGACGATGTGAAAGACTTGCTGCTGAATTAACTCTGTTGTATGTAATCCTGAAGTGTAGCACTTTAACCTCTCTCTCTCTTCCTGCCAGTGTTAGCAAACCTGAGTAGCATGAGGTTTGACAACACGCAACAGTACAGAAAAGCTCTATCTATCTGTCTGTCTGTCTGTCTGTCTGTCTGTCTGTCTATCTAATTAGCTAGCTAAATATGTAGCTAGCTTACTAAGTTGTAGCTATCTGATGTAGCTACCTGGCTAATGTTCAGTCATCTCTCTGGGTCTGTCTAGCTAATTAGCTATCTATCTTATATAATTATCTAGCTAATTATCTATCTATACCTCTGTCAACTCAGTGTAGCTATATAACTTGCTAGTTAACTAATTAGCTATATATCTAGCTGCAGCTATCTGTCTGTCTAGCTATCTAATGGATATCAAGCTGATTAGCTATCTAGCTGACTCTGTCTCTGTCAAGCTAGCTTGTTAGTAGCTAGCTAACGATCTATTGTGTTATCTAGCTAATATAGCTAGCTGGCTAATGTAGCTAGCTTATTAGCAAAATCTCTATCTGTCTTTTCACCATCTGTCTTTCTGAATCTGTTTATCTAGCTAATTAGCTATTTAGCTAAGTATCTAGCTAGCAAGCTGTGCTGTCTTGCTATGTAATTTTATTTAGCTAATTGGCTATCTATCTATCTATCTATCTATCTATCTATCTATCTATCTATCTATCTATCTATCTATCTATCTATCGTTCTATCGTTCTATCTAATCAGGATATCTAATTAGCTAGCTAAATATGTAGCTAGCTAACTAATTAGTGGCTATCTGATGTAGCTACCTGGCTAATGTTTACCAGTCATCTCTCTGGGTCTGTATGTCTAGCTAATTAGCTATCTATCTTATATAATTACCTAGCTAATTATCTATCTATACCTCTATCAACTATCTCTGTGTAGCTATATAACTAGCTAGTTAACTAATTAGTTATTTATCTAGCTGCAGATCTCTGTTTGTCTAGCTATCTAATGGATATCAAGCTGATTAGCTATCTAGCTGACTCTGTCTCTGTCAAGCTAGCTTGTTAGTAGCTAGCTAATGATCTATTGTGTTATCTAGCTAATATAGCTAGCTGGCTAATGTAGCTAGCTTATTAGCAAGATCTCTATCTGTCTTTTCACCATCTGTCTTTCTGAATCTGTTTATGTAGCTAATTAGCTATTTAGCTAATTATCTAGCTAGCAAGCTGTGCTATGCTGTCTTGCTATGCCATTTTATTTAGCTAATTGGCTATCTATCTATCTATCTATCGTTCTATCTATCTATCTATCTATCTATCTATCTATCTATCTATCTATCTATCTATCTATCTATCTAATTAGCTAGCTAAATATGTAGCTAGCTAACTAAGTAGTAGCTATCTGATGTAGCTACCTGGCTAATGTTTACCAGTCATCTCTCTGGGTCTATATGTCTAGCTAATTAGCTATCTATCTTATATAATTACCTAGCTAATTATCTATCTATACCTCTATCAACTATCTCTGTGTAGCTATATAACTTGCTAGTTAACTAATTAGCTATATATCTAGCTGCAGATATCTGTCTGTCTAGCTATCTAATGGATATCAAGCTGATTAGCTATCTAGCTGACGCTGTCTCTGTCAAGCTAGCTTGTTAGTAGCTAGCTAATGATCTATTGTGTTACCTAGCTAATATAGCTAGCTGGCTAATGTAGCTAGCTTATTAGCAAAATCTCTATCTGTCTTTTCACCATCTGTCTTTCTGAATCTGTTTAGCTACTTATCTAGCTAGCAAGCTGTGCTATGCTGTCTTGCTATGCAATTTTATTTAGCTAATTGGCTATCTATCTATCTTATCAGGATATCTAATTAGCTATCTCTCTATAGCTAATGCGTTTGTTTAGCTAGCTGCATAGCTTATTAGCTAACAAACTGTCTGGCTAGCTTTAGCTATCTCTCTTCACCTGTACACGAACAAATGAAATGCCGTAGCGACATGAGGACTCCACCCTTTGCACGTCTGAATATTACCCGTCTCTTCTTCTCTGGTGTCTGTCGTCTCTTAGTATAATGTAAAGCGTCTGGTCTTGCTTGATTAGTTGTGTCTTTCTTTCACTGCGTCCCAAATGGCACACTATACACTATGCACTGCCTTGAGTATAACCGCATTCATCATCAGGAGTCACTCTGGTGGGAGAATTTTGCTTTCACAAGCCAAAATAAATAAAGTAATCCAATGGCAGTGTCCAATAGCTCCGCCCATTTGTCAATAGCCCCTCCCCTTCACAAGTAGCCCCGCCCCTTCTGCAGAATTGAGTAGCACACTTATTTTAACAGTTAAATAAGTGCATCATCCGGGTGTTAAAACTGTATTTCAGTGTAAATGGACTACTTATACGATTTATACTACAAAATGGCGTAGAATAGTGCATAAGTGTGCGATTTGGGACGCAGCTTTTGTCTTTGTATGTCCCCTCCGAGCTTGAATTCCCTCACCATCCATCAAAAAGCAAAGGAGCTTGTTATTGTGTGTCCCGTAGACTTGAACTGCACTGTGACTGTGACCAGGTCTCTCAAAAAAAAGACAAGCCCACCCGTATATTCCAGCCCAAATCCTTCTTTCATCGCCAGACCAAAGGCATTACACCCTCATCTCTTGATCCGGAGCCAATCTCGGGTTCGACTTTTGGTGGAATTCAATTAGAGAGCAGGATGAAGCAACAGAGCTCAGAGCTACGAAACTGTGAAGAATCCGAAACGGCAGACCAATCTTCCTTTTCTGAGAGGAGAAGAACTGAAAAATACATGACAGAGACTCTGTGAGGTATCATCCAAGCATTTGGGAAAGGAAGAAAACGGACTTGTAGTCATTATTGAAGCATATACACTGTAAAAGA
Organism: Danio kyathit; assembly: GCA_903798195.1. Classification (NCBI taxonomy): domain Eukaryota; kingdom Metazoa; phylum Chordata; class Actinopteri; order Cypriniformes; family Danionidae; genus Danio; species Danio kyathit. Next base: position 57,372,887 of record LR812537.1, on the reverse strand, counting down.
AATATCCGTAAATGAAGAGTTTTCCGTATTTTGTCATTCATGGGTTTTTTTTCTCATTTATTTATGCTTTTGAATTGCATTAATGAGACCTTAAGCTAAAAGGAGATCACCCACATTAAATAAAATACTACAGAAATTAGTCATTTATAGTATATAAGCACTGCAGGGTGACACGGTGGTCGTCTCACAGCAAGAAGGTCGCTGGTTCTAGTCCCGGCTGGGTCAGTTGGCATTTCTGTGTGGAGTTTGTATGTTCTCCCCATGTTGGTGTGGGTTTCCTCCTGGTAAACTAAATTGGCCATAGTGTATGTGTATGAATGAGTATGTATGGGTGTTTCCCAGTATTGGGTTGCAGCTGGAAGGACATCCTCTGTGTAAAACATAGTTGGCGGTTCATTCGGCTGTGGCGACTCCTGATCAATAAAGCAGAAGGAAAATTAATGAATGAATAAACACTGCAGTAATACTGCACTTTTAAAAAAATGCTGTGTTGTTTTAATCCAATGTTGTCTCAGATATGGATTTGTCCATATTTGTCAGGTTAAAACAACACAGAATTTTTTTTAAGTGTAATACTATAATGTTTAACAATATTATAGTAAAGTATTCAAATTATTTAGGTTCTTAAACAGCGCCGATTTGCCATCCCTGCTGAAACATCCAGCTTAAACCAGCCTAAGCTGGTCAACCAGCCTGGTTTTAAAGGGGTTTTGGCCATTTCCAGCCTGGTCTTAGCTGGTCAGGCTGGAAAAGGACCAGCTAAAATCAATTTGACCAGCCTGGTTTAAGCTGGACATAGCTGGTTTTAGCTGGTCATCTCCCAGCCTGACCAGCAAAGACCAGCCTGGAAATGGCCAAAACCCCTCTAAAACCAACCTGGTTGACCAGCTAAAACCAGCCATCCAGCCTAGGCTGGTTTAAGCTAGATGTTTCAGCAGGGATAGTGTTCACATACTCAACAGAAATGACTGTGATTGACTGTGAAGGTCATCAGTTCACCGTACTCACTGCTGTTTACTGAGGCCCCGTTTACACTAATACGTTTTAGTTTTAAAACGATTAAGTTTTGCTACGGTTGCGCCATCCGTCCACACTACCCCGGAGTTTTCGAGCCCCGAAAACGGAGCGTTTTGGAAACGCTGGAGAGGCCGTTTTCATTCTAAAACGCTCTTACTCCGTCTCAGTGTAGATGTGGGAAAATGGAGACATCTGAAAACTGAGGCAGGGCTGCAGACATTCGCCTCTCTGATTGAGGCTTTTCCTCAATATTAAGTAGCCTACACATAGTTCAGTCCTCCATCCTCTCCTTGTAAGTTCAGACTTCGCAAGTTTGATATGGAAAACAAACTCCCGAGTGTGTACTTTATAAAGTCATTCACATCACCCTGGCTACGCTGTTTCACTATCTCAACAATAAAATAAAAACATGACATAAGCAACTGCCTATTTTCATTTTGATATTAGCAACTTAACAGACACTAGAAATGTTGAGGCGTCGTGTAGCTGCATAATATGAACGTCATCTTCATGCATATTTATAACAAAACGGAGCCTATAACAGTACTGCCTCCTTTCATTTTCAGTAAAAATACGAAACATACCCTCTCTTTCATTGAATATCAGTTTTAATAATTAATGATGGCCATTATAAAAGTATAACGCACAATAAGTTTATAGAATAGAGAAAATAAAGGCAAGCAATCAGATGTGCAGAATCGGTGTCCGCGGTTACATTAATTAAGATATTAACCTAACTTATCTGTGCGCTCAGCCAAAACACGTTACCTGAGAACAAGTAATAGATTCAAAAGACCAAAGTCGGGGAATATGTCGTTAGATATAGACGACAAGATGAATTAAATATCACGTTTAACAAATATAGTGAGATTAGATCCAGCGGGAGATCCTTGATGAACAGTCCGACGTGCACAACTCTCATAGGGGTGTGTGCTCAAAGCACGCTGCAGTGTATGCCAGAGTGTGTGTGTGTGGTCACGTGATGTGCGTTTTCACCGTTTTAATGTAGACGGAGAGCTGTTTAGAAACCCTGGGTGAAAAGCTAGTGTGACCGCGGATCGTTTTCTTTCTAAAACGCCATTTTAAAACTAAAACGTACTAGTGTAAACGGGGCCTGAGTGTAACTACAGATACCGGGACACTGGAGCATTTTAAAGTCACCTCTATCTGCTGGTTTGTCTATAAGCTGATATCTGAGCAATCTGCTGATGAATTGCGGCTTTGGAGTGCTCCAGTGTCCTGTCCAACTGAGGACCTTCATGGTCAATCGCAGTCATTTCTGTTGAGCAGGTGAACACAATGGCGAATCAGCGGTGTTTAAGAACACGCTCAACAGCACTCAAATGTTATCAGGAAATGGACGTTTTTATATTTTCAGTATTGATTGGGATCTTGATCTTTCTTCCAACATCTTTTGAAGTTTAGAAGAAGTAATAGTTTGGAATGATATATTGTCTAGGTTGGTGTTGTAAATTACGGTACAACAACATGGTAATTAACTGCCAGTACTTTTACTTGCAGGACTTTAATTTAAGCAACAATTCACTCTATTAACTATTGGCTTTTTACCAGGCAATTATTAAGGTTATGCATAGTAGTATATAACTTAAGGTTATGTGTAGTAGTATATAACTTAATGGTTTGTTAATAGTGTGAATTGTACATTAAAATAAAGTGTGACCCTTATTTCTTATGCAATATAGTGCTGAAATATCAACAAAAGCCGCTCTGTTTATTGCCAGAGATGAATTTTCAACATCAAAAGTCAACAAAACAGAAATCTAGGTGCTGTAATGCAATTTTTAAAAACATAAATAAAAAGAAAACACGGAAATACCAACGCAATCTCACGGCAATTCGTGACTTTTTGATTTACTTGCTAATTCGTATTAATTCCTACGATCTAATTTGTACAATTTAGTATGATTTGCTCATCACCCAATGTAAGTTAGGTTTAAGGGTGGGGTTGGGTGCCACGCCTCCTTTTTAAAGTCGTACGTTTTCATACGACTGAACTCTTACGAATTTATACGAATTAGCCACTAAACTAACAAAACGTAAAATAGTTACGTTTTCTCGTGAGATCAGGCTGGAAATACAGATTTTTTTACTGTGTATAAACTAGGTGAGAACACAAGATGCTCAAGATTCTCATTCACTATGCTTTTGACTAGAGATCCTCACAAAGGCGTCACTGTTAATACGACACGGCCATTCACTGTTACCTTTTTAACTTGTAAGCACATGGAAGTTGTGACTCAGACTGTCTTTGTACCCTTTGATCGTTGCCACCTTTATATCACACCTCCATTACTTACACCAGCCTCAGGCATTAACAAGGCTTCTCTCCTCAATTGTAGCATGACACCGCAGTATTGCACTGACCCGCCATTGATTAACCAGAGCGGCTCCTGTTGTTTGGAGGGCTACAGTAATAGATTACATGCTGGTGATGGTGGCGTATGATGGAAGGATTGCCTTACGAGACGCCTTCGGTTGCAGCGAGATCCAAAAATTGAGTGCTATCGATTAGACCTTGTCGATTAGATCTCATATTGGCTCACAGGATGAAGTCGATAGTGGGAATCTGGGGAAAAGCATGTTCCAATTAAAAACTAGCTAACCATTTCATGCCTTTGTGGGGCCTTGGAGGTGTTTTTTTTATAGTTTAGAAAGGGCTCAATGCCAGGAATTTTAGATGAAGAGGTGGAGAACTAAGTGCTCATTGGGTTTTTTTATCGCTGCTAGATATCACTGTGTTTGTAAAGGAGATCACCCACATGAAAACAAATACCACAGTAATTTAAATACTGCACTCTACACTCTATAATTACTACAGCTGATTAATTTAAGCACTGTACTATAGTATGTTTAAAAACACCATAGAACTACTGTAACCCAACATTTGGTTCATTTTGTTCACATTTTAAATTGAAATCTTGAGTTTGTTGATGTTTGACCCAATGTTGGGTTACAGTATATCAACCCAGCATTTTGTTTAGACTGTAATACCATAGTGTTTTTAATCCATACTATAGTAATATATAGTAGTATATTTAAGTACTGAAATTAATCTGTTGTGATAATTCTACAGTTGCTATGGTAATAGAACAAATGTAATAAGTAATCTGGTGTGGTGGTTCTGTAGTTGCTATGGTAACCCAAAAACTATACTAATTCATCTCTTGTGGTGTTTCTATAGTTGCTATGGTAACCCAACAACTAAAGTAATTGATCTGTTGTGGTGTTTCTATAGTTGCTATGTTAACATGTCAACTATTGTAATTGATCTGTTGTGGTGATTCTATAGTTGCTATGGTAACACGTCAATTATTGTAATTGATCTGTTGTGGTGTTTCTGTAGTTGCTATGGTAACACAACAACTAAGTAATTGATCTGGTGTGGTGGTTCAAAAGTTGCTATGGTAACCCAAAAACTATAGTAATTGATTTATTGTGGTGTTTCTGTAGTTGCTATGGTAACACAACAACTAAAATAATTGATCTGGTGTGGTGTTTCTGTAGTTGCTATGGTAATAGAACACCTGTAATAATTGATCTGGTGTGGTGGTTCTATAGTTGCTATGGTAACCCAAAAACTATACTAATTCATCTGTTGTGGTGTTTCTATAGTTGCTATGGTAACTCAGCAACTAAAGTAATTGATCTGGTGTGGTAATTTTAGAGTTGCTATGGTAATAGAACACCTGTAATAATTGATCTAGTGTGGTGTTTCTATAGTTGCTATGGTAACCCAACAACTAAAGTAATTGATCTAGTGTGGTGTTTCTATAGTTGCTATGGTAACCCAACAACTAAAGTAATTGATCTGGTGTGGTGTTTCTATAGTTGCTATGGTAACATGTCAACTATTGTAATTGATCTGTTGTGGTGATTCTATAGTTGCTATGGTAACACAACAACTAAAGTAAATCATCTGTTGTGGTAATTCTACAATTGCCATGGGAATACAACACCAATAGTAATTAATCTGTTGTGGTAATTTTATAGTTGCTATGGTAATAGAACAACAGTAGTAATTGATCTGTTGTGGTAATTCTATTCACCTTATTCTGTGCGTTCGAGCGGGCGCAGCCATTTCAATCATTTTGGCTCGAGGCTTCCGGTCTCATTTACTTCCATTAATTTTTATACGTTAAAAACAGCTCGTTTTGCTGCTTGATGTTGCAAACTGATATTTTCTTATTATCTTATTCTGCTTTGTCTGTATAGTCATGAACACACTTGTTTGTGGAGCGAGTAGTTTGACCGTTTTCTGACGTTTATTATCCCTAGTCATTTCTCCCATAGGCAACTGAATCGGAAGTTCTAAAACAATCGCAAAAACGAGCGCACTTCTGCATTGAAGAATAAGGTCAATAGTTGCTATGGCAATAGAACAACAATGTTAATCGATCTGTTGTGGTGTTTCTACAGTTGCTATGGCAAAAGAACATCAATGTTAATCGATCTGTTGTGGTGTTTCTACAGTTGCTATGGCAATAGAACAACAATGTTAATCGATCTGTTGTGGGCATTCTACAGTTGCTATGGCAATAGAACAGCAATGTTAATCGATCTGTTGTGGGGATTCTACAGTTGCTATGGGAATAGAACAACAATAGTAATTGATCTGTTGTGGTGTTTCTACAGTTGCTATGGTAATAGAACAACAATAGTAATTGATCTGTTGTGGTGTTTCTACAGTTGCTATGGGAATAGAACAACAATAGTAATATAAACAAACAAATGACTAATGTAGTTTTCTACAACTACATGGTATTTTATACTACAATACACCACAGTTTATTGTAGTAAAAGCTAAAGTATACTACAGTATTTATTAGTATATCAGTTAATACTGCAGTATGCTGGAACATTCATTACCAAAGAGTTGTAAAAACTTATATGATGCTGAGTTTATCTGTATTTGATCCAGCATCGAACCCAGCTATATGTAGTATTTACTATAAATTACTATGGTATTTTTTTCATGTGGGGCATTAATATTAAACAAGCAACTCAAAATCAGCTCTAAAAGACGCTGAAAGAGTTCTTTTGATGTGGATTAGATGATTAGATGCTGTGATGTTCACCCACGAGGGGTTTGTTTTTTGATTTGAACTTTATGAGAGCATCTCATGCTACATTAACCGCAGAGTTCAAGCGTTCAGCAAAAACTCAATAGCAGCGTATACTGTCGATTCAGACTCTTAGTTTGCCTTAGGGCGCTTTTGTTATTTTCTAAGAAAGTGCATAGGAATTATTTAATTTTTTAAAAGATTCAATTTTATAGCACTGTAGAGCTGTATAATAGTCTAAAATTGTGTTTGATATCACAAATAAGATGCATAGTTCTTATATATTTAAAATATGAAGATATATATGTAAAGTTGAAGTCAGAATTATTAGCCCTCCTGTTAAAATTATGTTTTCTGTTGAATGGTGAGAAGTTTTAATAACTCATTTCTGTTATCTTTGTCATGATGACAGCACATAATATTTGACTAGATATACTTCAAGACACTAGTATTCAGCTTAACATTTAAAGGCTTAACTAGGTTAATTAAGTTAAAGTTAGGGTAATTAGGCAAGTCATTGTCTAACAGTGGTTTGTTCTGTAGGGGAGCGCGGGGCACAAAGTAACGCGGGGTAAAATGTAACACAGAGTTTTAAGGTATTTGCTCAGGGTTAACCATGGCATGCTTCTGAGGTTTTCACCTCAGTGTCGGCAGACGTCTTCCTGCTAATTGTTGAAAAAGTTTGGCGAAATTTATATGAGAAATAATAATAATAATGTAAAATAATGCAAGTAAATCCAAATGTCTTTATCCAATATATAACAGCCATATAAGATAAAGCCTGGTTTATACTTCTGCATCAAGTGATCGACGTGACCCACGGCTCAAGCCTCACGCGTAGCCGTGCATTTATACTTCTGCACGCTGTTTCTGTTTCTCTGCAATACACTTCCGAAACACTAGCTGGCAGTAGGTGTTTATGTTTCTCTGTGTCGAGTTTCTTCGCTGGTGTTTTGTTTTTTTCTGAACACTTCCTTAATGTACAAGTGGCTCAAACTCGCTCATTTTGAGGCGGGAACCGTCGGACGTGCAACAACTTTAATCATGAGGTAAACACAAAACAACAGTCTCCATCCGGAGCTCCTTCACGGGACTCCACACTTGTAAACACTCGCTGCATCGGGCGCGCGGCTCTCACCTCCGCCCACACTCGTCAGCGCTACCAAGCCAACCAATCACAGAGCTTGCTCTACGCGTACGCGTTACATTTTTTGAGAGGTGCACGTCAACGTCGCCAACAGCCACAGCGAGGGGCTATGCGTCCACGCGTAGGCTGCACTGTAGCATACGCATGACTTGACGCAGAAGTATAAATCAGCCTTAAGGCCCCAGCCATATCACCCTGCAGCCCAAGACCCACAGTTACACACGGTTACTTACTGAAGCTGAGCAGGGCTCAACCTGGTCAGTTCCTGGATGGGAGACCACATGGGAAAACTAGGTTGCTGTTGGACGTGGTGTTAGTGATGCCAGCAGAGGGCGTTCAACCTGTGGTCTGTGTGAGTCTAACTGCCCCAGTATAGTGAAGGGGACTCTATACTGTCAGTGGGCGCCATCTTTTAGATGAGATGTTAATCCGAGGTCCTGACACTCTGTGGTAATTGATAATACCATGGCACTTCTGGTAAAGAGTAGGGGTGTAACCCCAGTGTCCTGGCCAAATTTCCTCCATTGGCCCTTACCCATCACAGCCTGACAATCATCCCTATCCACCGAATTGGCTCTATCACTGTCTCTCCACTCCCCTAGCCGTTGTCCTGTGGCTGCTGTCGCATCGTCCAAGTGGAGCTGCACACTGGTGGTGGTGTGGAACGCTTTGGGTGTATGACCATACACAATAAATGCACTATAGAAATACACTTTACATTACAAATAAATAAACATGCTGTGCTATATAGAATACAAAAAAACTGAGTTAAACACTGAGGAAATATACTATTTAAAGTAGACTGAATTTAAATTAATTGTGTGAATTTGACTTTTTAAGCATGTGTTACAACTAACCCTCTGTCTGCTACAACTTGCCCCGCAGGTGGGGTAAATTGTAACATTTTTACTCCTGGCACTTTCGCTGATACTGCACAGAAACCCTAGGTCCGGCGATCATACAACCAGTGCTGATTTGTAGGAGAGGCTTGTTTGTTGTTGAAAAAAAATATATGGTTTGTCTAACCCCATTACTTTGTTCAATATTTGGCCAAAACCAAAGTGTTACTTTGGGTCAGACTTTATTTTGATGGTCCGTTTGTTGAATTGAAGTTACATAGCATCTACATGCCAACTAATTCTCATTAGATTATAAGTAGACTGTTAGGTTGGAGTTATGGTTAGTGTAAGTTGACATGTACTTGCAAAGTTTCTTATAGTCAGTTAAATGTCTGTTAAAGGAGCAGAATCAGCAGATATTAAGCTTATTAAAAATTAATTGTTACCTTACTTTGTGCCCTGCTCTCCCCTAGATAATCCAAAACAAATATTGCTTAGGGGGGCTAATAATATTAACCTTAAAATGGTTTTAAAAATTAAAACCTGCTTTAATTTTAGCTGAAATAAAACAAATAAGACTTTCTCCAGAAGAAACAAATATTATAGGAAATACTGTGAAAACGTCCTTAAATATCACTTGAGAAATATTTGTTTCTATTGCACAGGAGGGCGAATAATTTTGTATATAAACATACTATTCTTTGATACACGTCAGAATCCCAAAATAGACGTTCAGTCATTCTCATGAGAGTCTTCAAATAAAAAATGAAGCCCACAATGAAAAACAAAGAGGAAAACACTAATGATCCTTTTTGATCTTCAACATAGCAGACCTTGGAAAAATAACAAATTAATGCACAAACGAACAAGGATAATTCTTTAATAATCAGTCTCTTTAGATCCACGCAGACTCCAAAACTCCTTTGAGGAGGAGAAAATGACTATACGCCATATTAAAGCTCTGAATTATCAATGTCTACACAATGCACACAGAACATTCAACTCAACAACGGCACAAAGTACTCATGATACTCAAGTTTTTTGTCATGCATACACTGATTTATTACTGTATTCATGATGATGTAAATGCATAAAGCTGTGCACATTCATCTAAATACACCTGAATACATCTGAAAAAGATTTTTTTTATTTACACTATACGTGAGCATGTTATTCATTTCTGATGTTCTGAATTTGACGGGCATGCAGATCAACCTATCAGACCTGTTTCTGTTCCTCTCCACATAGTGTGCCTACTCATTAATATTCATGAATATGTTCATATTCTAATAAACATATTAATATAACTAAGCTATTCTGTGTGTCTTATTGAACATAACCAGGACCTGGAATTAATATTGAATTACAATACACTTGCTGAAATTTATACAATTTTATTTTATTATTTTATTTTATTTTATTTATTTAAGATCACTTTTATAAAACTTTAAGTATATTTTAGAATAATGTATAGTCAAATTAATAAGAAAATGGGGTACCTATTTAAATACTATTTTTTTATTATGCAAATTTAAATTTATATATATACAGGGAGTGCAGAATTATTAGGCAAGTTGTATTTTTGAGGATTAATTTTATTATTGAACAACAACCATGTTCTCAATGAACCCAAAAAACTCCTTAATATCAAAGCTGAATATTTTTGGAAGTAGTTTTTAGTTTGTTTTTAGTTTGAGCTATTTTAGGAGGATATCTGTGTGTGCAGGTGACTATTACTGTGCAGAATTATTAGGCAACTTAACAAAAAACAAATATATACCCATTTCAATGATTTATTTTCACCAGTGAAACCAATATAACATCTCAACATTCACAAATATACATTTCTGACATTCACAAACAAAACAAAAACAAATCAGTGACCAATACAGCCACCTTTCTTTGCAAGGACACTCAAAAGCCTGCCATCCATGGATTCTGTCAGTGTTTTGATCTGTTCACCATCAACATTGCGTGCAGCAGCAACCACAGCCTCCCAGACACTGTTCAGAGAGGTGTGCTGTTTTCCCTCCTTGTAAATCTCACATTTAATGATGGACCACAGGTTCTCTATGGGGTTCAGATCAGGTGAACAAGGAGGCCATGTCATTAGTTTTTCTTCTTTTAGACCCTTTCTTGCCAGCCACGCTGTGGAGTACTTGGCCGCGTGTGATGGAGCATTGTCCTGCATGAAAATCATGTTTTTCTTGAAGGATGCAGACTTCTTCCTGTACCACTGCTTGAAGAAGGTGTCTTCCAGAAACTGGCAGTAGGACTGGGATTTGAGCTTGACTCCATCCTCAACCCGAAAAGGCCCCACAAGCTCATCTTTGATGATACCAGCCCAAACCAGTACTCCACCTCCACCTTGCTGGCGTCTGAGTTGGACTGGAGCTCTCTGCCCTTTACCGATCCAGCCACGGGCCCATCAAGACTCACTCTCATTTCATCAGTCCATAAAACCTTAGAAAAATCAGTCTTGAGATATTTCTTGGCTCAGTCTTGACGTTTCAGCTTGTGTGTTGTTCAGTGGTGGTCGTTTTTCAGCCTTTCTTACCTTGGCCATGTCTCTGAGTATTGCACACCTTGTGCTTTTGGGCACTCCAGTGATGTTGCAGCTCTGAAATATGGCAAAACTGGTGGCAAGTGGCATCTTGGCAGCTGCACGCTTGACTTTTCTCAGTTCATGGGCGTTATTTTGCACCTTGGTTTTTCCACACACTTCTTGCGACCCTGTTGACTATTTTGAATGAAACGCTTGATGGACTTTGCATGTTCTCCCTGTGTTCGCGTGGGTTTCCTCCGGGTGCTCCGGTTTCCCCCACAGTCCAAAGACATGCAGTATAGGTGAATTGGGTAGGCTAAATTGTCCGTAGTGTATGAGTGTGAATGAGTGTGTATGGATGTTTCCCAGTGATGGGTTGCAGCTGGAAGGGCATCCGCTGCATAAAACATATGCTGGATAAGTTGGCGGTTCATTCCACTGTGGAGACCCTGGATTAATAAAGGGACTAAGCCGAAAAGAAATTGAATGAATGAATTGCTTAGATCTCATGCTGTATGCAAAAAAAAATAAATAAATATAAAATAATTTGCTGTTGCTTTGGATCAATTTACTGTTTAAAATCGAATTAATTGTTTAAAAAACATTTTTAAAAATGTATAAATGTTAATTTACTCATTCACCATTGAAAATTTCTTTTAATAATTTATAATAATGTTATACTTTTTTTATTTTAGTTTAATAAATGAATACTCACCAACACCAAATTTACTCTCGACTTAATTTTAGGCACAACAGCCGTAGCTGTGTATGAGCTCATCAGTGTGTGTGTGTGTGTGTGTGTGTGTGTGTGTGTGTGTGTGTGTGTGTGTGTGTGTGTGTGTAAAGAACTTATTTAATAGCATAGATTTCATGCTGTATACAATAAAACAATATATGAAAAATAATTTTTTTATGACATGAAATGCTTTGCTGTGGGCGGCACAGTGTCTCAGTGGTTAGCACTGTGGCCTCACAGCAAGAAGGTCGCTGGTTCGAGTCCCGGCTGGGTCAGTTGGCGGTTCTGTGTGGAGTTTGCATGTTCTCCCCGTGTTGGTGTGGGTTTCCTCCGGGTGCTCCGGTTTCCCCCACAGTCCAAACACATGCGCTATAGGGGAACTGATTAACTAAATTGGCCGTAGTGAATGAGTGTGAATGAGTGTGTATGGGTGTTTCACAATACTGGATAGCAGCCGGAAGGGCATCCTCTACGTAAAACATGTGCTGAATAAGTTGGCGGTTCATTCCGCTGTGTTGACCTCTGAAAATAGAGATTAAGCAGAAGGAAAATGAATGAATGAATGATTTGCTGTTGCTTTTAGTCAGTTTAGTGTTTAAAATAATTTGATTAATTACCT
>LR812537.1:57353403-57355903 GCA_903798195.1 Danio kyathit | reverse complement strand
GTTTTACGCAGCGGATGCCCTTCCAGCTATACCCCATTACTGGGAAACACCCATACACACTCATTCCCACATACACTACGGACAATTAAGCTTACCCAATTCCCCTATACCACATGTCTTTGGACTGTGGGGGAAACTGGAGCACCCTGAGGAAACCCACGTTAACACGGGGAGAACATGCAAACTCCACACAGACATGCCAACTGACCCAGCCAAGGCTCGAACCAGCGACCTTCTTGCTGTGAGGCGATCGTACTACCCACTGCGCCACCATGACGCCATTGAGCAAGTCTTTTTTGGATAATACCTTTTTATTGAAAATCTAAAGGTCTACAAAATGTCGAAGATCAAAGTGACAGAATTAACGAAGAAGAGCTTCTGAACTCCCAGAAATGAGTTAATAATATTTACATATGTGGGATTGTAAGTTTGCATAATGACAAGGAATGTTTCATTGGTTGCCTGTCAACAATCTGTAAACCAATCACAACAGACTGGGCCATCTGACCAATCATAGCAGAGCAGAACCATCAGAGTAAGACCATCTGACCAATCATAGCAGAGCAGAACCATCAGAGTAAGACCATCTGACCAATCAGAGCAGAGTAAAAACATCAAACAATCAGAGCAGAGTAAGACCATCTGACCAATCAGAGCAGAGTAAAAACATCAAACAATCAGAGCAAAGTAAGACCATCTGACCAATCAGAGCAAAGTAAAAACATCAAACAATCAGAGCAGAGTAAGACCATCTGACCAATAAGAGCAAAGTAAGACCATCTGACCAATAAGAGCAGAGTAAGACCATCTGACCAATAAGAGGAGAGTAAGACCATCTGACCAATTAAAACAGAGTAAAGTCATCTCACCAATCAAAGCAGAGTAAGACCATCTGACCAATAAGAGCAGAGTTAAACCATCTGACCAATCAGAGCAGAGTGAAGCTATCTAACTAATTAGAGCAGAGTAGGACCATCTGACCAATTAGAGCAGAGTAAGACCATCTGACCAATCAGAGCAGAGTAAAAACATCAAACAATCAGAGCAGAGTAAGACCATCTGACCAATCAGAGCAGAGTGAAGCTATCTAACTAATTAGAGCAGAGCAGGACCATCTGACCAATAAGTGCAAAGTAAGACCATCTGACCAATAAGAGCAGAGTAAGACCATCTGACCAATTAAAACAGAGTAAAGTCATCTCACCAATCAAAGCAGAGTAAGACCATCTGACCAATAAGAGCAGAGTTAAACCATCGACCAATCAGAGCAGAGTGAAGCTATCTAACTAATTAGAGCAGAGTAGGACCATCTGACCAATTAGAGCAGAGTAAGACCATTTGGCCAATCAGAGCAGAGTAAAACTATCTAACCAATTAAAGCAGAGTAGGATCATCTGACCAATCAAAGCAGAATGAGACCATCTGACCAATCAGAGAAGAGTAAAGCTATCTGACCAATTAGAGCAGAGTAGGACCATCTGACCAATCAAAGCAAAGTAAGACCACTTGGCCAATCAGAGCAGAGTAAAGCTATCTAACCAATTAGAGCAGAGTAGGACCATCTGACCAATCAAAGGAGAGTAAGATCATCTGACCAATCAGAGCAGAGTAAGAACATCAAACAATCAGAGCAGAGTAAGACCATCTGACCAATCAGAGCGGAGTAAAGCTATCTAACTAATTAGAGCAGAGTAGGACCATATGACCAATCAGAGCAGAGTAAGACCATTTGGCCAATCAGAACAGAGTAGAACCATCTGACCAATTAGAGCAGAGTAAGACCGTTTGGCCAATCAGAGCAGAGTAAGCTATCTAACCAATTAGAGCAGAGGAGGAACATCTGACCAATCAGAGAAGAGTAAAGCTATCTGACCAATTAGAGCAGAGTAGGACCATATGACCAATCAGAGCAGAGTAAAAGCTATCTGACCAATTAGAGCAGAGAAGGACCATCTGGCCAATCAAATCAGAGTAAGATCATCTGACCAATCAGAGCAGTGTCATCTGACCAATCAGAGCAGAGTACAGTCATTGACTAATCAGTGCAAAGTAAGAACATCTGACCAATCAAAGCAGAGTAATACCATCTGACCAGTCAGATCAGAATAAAACCCTCTGACTAATCAGAGCAGAGAAAGAACATCTGCCCAATCAAAGCAGAGTGAACCTATCTGACCAATCAAAGCAGAGTAAGACCATCAGACCAATCAGATCAGAGTAAAACCATCTGACCAATCAGATCAGAGTAAAACCATCTGACCAATCAGAGCAGAGAAAGAACATCTGACCAATCAAAGCAGAGTGAACCTATCTGACCAATCAGAACAGAGTAGAGCCATCTAGCCAATCAGAGCAGTGCACACTCATAGAAGGCCATCTGACCAATTAGAGCAAATACAATTTGGCCAACCAGAGCAGAGTACAGCTATCTGACCAATTAGAACAGAGTAAGACCATCTGACCAATCAAATCAGAGTAAAGCCATCTGACCAATCAGAGC
>LR812537.1:57335903-57348403 GCA_903798195.1 Danio kyathit | reverse complement strand
GTAAGATTGACAGGCGGATTGGTGCAGTGGCAGCAGTAATGCGGTTGATGTACCGGTCCGTTGTGCTAAAGAAGGAGCTGAGCCAAAAGGCAAAGCTCTTGATTTACCGGTGAATCTACGTTCCTAATCTGACCTATGGTCATGAGCTTTGGGTCATGACTGAAAGGACAAGATCTTGGATACAAGTGACTGAAATAAGTCTCCTTTGCAGGGTGTCAGGGCATACCCTTATAGATAGGGTGAGGAGCTTTGACACTCGGGAGTAGCTTGAAGTATTGCCGCTGCTCCTCCACATCGAAAGAAGTCAGCTTAGGTGGCTCGGGGATCTGTTTTGGATGCTCCCTGGATGCCTACCTAGGGAGGTGTTCCAGGCATGTCCCACCGGGAGGAGGCCTCGGGGAAGACCCAGTACAAGCTGGAGGGACTATGTCTCTCACCTGGCCTGGGAACGCCTCGGGATATCTCCAGAGGAGCTGGAGGAAGTGTCTGGGGTGAGGGAAGTCTGGGGTTCTCTCCTAAGACTGCTGCCTCTGTGACCCAGCCCTGGAAAAGTGGTAGGAAATGAATGAATATTAGCTATGGTTCAATATAATTATAATGTTAATATATGGTGTATATATACCCACATGGCAAAATTTCTCTGGCCCAGCTCTGGCCCACACAATCAGGTTTTGCTTGGCCCACATGCTGCAGTAAAATACGGTACATGACTGGACCAAGTCTGGCTTCCAGACAAGGGCCAAACATGGACCATATCTGGGTCAAGTCTCAGCCAAGTTAATAATGCATAACTGGGCCTGAACTGGGCCAGATATGTTGGTGTGTCACGATTGCAATGAAATTGATAAACCCATGAAGCAGGGGTGCCCAAACTCTGTCTTGGAGGGCCGGTGTTGTCCATATTTTACCCCAATTAAACACACCTGAACCAGCTAATCAAGCTGTTTCTAGACATACAAAAACTTCCAGCCAGGTGTGTTGAAGGAAGTAGGAGCGAAACTATGAAGGACACCGGTCCTTCAGGACCACATTTGGGTACCCCTGCCATGAAGCATTGCACTTTAGGTACACTATGGGTGCGCTTTTTCTCAAAGCGACCTGATTGGTAGATTTTTTTTCCTTACTCAAAAATAATTTTAATGTATTTTAAATGTGGGTCAAGACAGGCCAAACTTACGTGGCCCACATATCAAGTTTTAACATCTGGGCCAAACACTACATTTTACATCTGGCCCAAATCTTGTGTGCCACCTTAAAGACGGTGCCACCCTTGCCAAACCCAGGCCATGTTTGGCCCACATGCTGTATGCCAGTGCTGAATGATTGCCTGCTGTGCCAGCTTTATGCCAAATCTGGGCCAGAATTCTTTGCTACCTGCCCACATAGCAAACAGACTTGGCCCAAATGTGGCCTCATTATGGCACTGCTGGCATGTTGCCGGCACTGACATGCATAAAGTCAGCCGAATGTGGGCCAAGCATGGCAATGATGGCACTGCACGCATCACAGCAAACTACATTTGGGCCAGTTGTGGATGGCAGGTGTGTGAGCCAGATCAGTGTAGCGGTTGTTCGCATTGTTTGGGTAACATTAGGCTGGGTTATGGCTCAGTTTTTGGGGTTTCTGGTTAAAGTATAAACTTATAGCTGAGACTCGCTATAATAATAAACTGTTTTGGCCCAGTTCAGAGCCAGTTAAGGGTGATAAATTGCCTGAGATTCAGGTCGGTTATGGCCCATGTGTGGCCCTTGTCTTTAATCCAGTTGTGGGCCACTTCAGGACTGTCATTCTTTGCTGTACTTGGGCCGAGGGAAAATTTATTGTGTGGCCTGGAGCTGGGCGTGTGTGTGTGTGTGTGTGTGTGTGTGTGTGTGTGTGTGTGTGTGTGCGCGTATGCGTGTGTGTGTTTGTGTGTGCATGTGTGGGTGCATGCCTGCATATGTGTGTGTGTGTTTGGAACAGGTGTTCTGGATCTGGTGTGTCATCACTAACACACCCTGCCTCTCTCATTCTCTTTTTCTTCCCGATATCTCCAGACAAGTCTGTGCAGTTGTGACCTTTCTGGCCTGATGCCAATCATAACTGCAAGAAATTGCACATTTCTCCCACACTTGTATTTATAGTGTGCTGGAATAAAGATGCCTTCAGTGCTGGCAGTTCAGCGACTGAAGCACAAGAGTTTAAACATGTAGTTTTCCTTTCCCATATCACACCAATCTGAAACAAACACTTCTGTTCACCAGGACTGTGTTTATCTGATTAAATACGTACAGTAAAAGCAGTCATAATTGTGACACAGTATTACAATTTAAAATTACTGAGTGTGGGCGGCATGGTGGCTCAGTGGTTAGCACTGTGGCCCCACAGCAAGAAGGTCGCTGGTTCGAGTCCTGGCTGGGTCAGTTGGCATTTCTGTGTGGAGTTTGCATGTTCTCCCCGTGTTGGTGTGGGTTTCCTCTGGGTGCTCTGGTTTCCCCCACAGTCCCACAGTCCAAACACATGCTCTATAGGGGAACTGATGAACTAAATTGTCCATAGTGTATGTGTGTGAATGAGAGTGTATGGGTGTTTCCCAGTGATGGGTTCCAGCTGGAAGGGCATCCGCTGCGTGAAAACATATGCTGGATAAGTTGGTGGTTCATTCCACTATGGCGACCCCAGATTAAAAAAGGGACTAAGCCGAAAAGAAAATGAATGAATGAATGAAAATGAAAGGTCCGAAGAACAGCTTTTATTTGAAATCTAACTCTTTGGTAATATTATAAATGTCTTTGTGTCACTTTTGATTAATTTAATGTCTTCTAGTTGAATAAAAGTATTCATTTCTTGAAGAAGAAAGCATTACTGACCCCAAACATTTGCTTTCTATTACAGGGACGTGCAGAGACCTTTTAAGGGGCAGGGGATCAAATGGAAAAAAGGCACTTTTTATTAAATAATAATAAAAATTGTACTTTAATAAATAAAATATATTATAATGAGATTATTAAGGAGATTTCACCCTAAATTCACCATATACTCACCCTTGAAAGGATAGTTCATTCAAAACTGAAAATTCTGTCATAGGCTATTTTGAAGAAAGCGGGAAACCTGTAACCATTGACTTTCATGGTATTTGTTTTTCCTAGTCTGGAAGTCGATGATTTCAAGTTTATAGCTTTCTTTAAAATATATTTTTTTTAATCTTTTATTCGTTAGTGTTCAACAAAATAAAGAAACAAAGAAATGGAACCACTTGAGGGTGAGTAAATTAAAATGTTTGGGTGAACTATCCCTTTTCAATCTATTATATTTGTTTGATTTTTTTTTTTTTTCTGTTGAACAAAATAAAATATTTTGAAGAATGTAGGCCACTGACTTCCATAGCTAGCCTATATGTACTTGTTTTATAGCTTCAATTGACATTATATATTTTGTGTGACTGCAAAAACAAGAGGACAATATTTTCACTATCCAGCTGTTGTTTCTCCATTACATTAGCCAGATGCAGTCCGCGTGTAATGTGGATGCAGGAGTTGGCATAAGCGCTGATAGACGTTACTCCACTGTTGACACCTTACTTTTGAGGTGAGAGTAATAATGTAAATAGAGTCTTCGTTAGAGCATTCGCCTCGCATGTGGCTTTTCTTTCCAAATCGTCGGTTCGAGGCTCGCTTGGAGCGATAGACTAAAACCAAGATACTTTAAAGTTTCGTTTTTTTTTATTGTTTGACAGGGAAAGCGGTCCTTAAATAGAACATGCATTAACATATATTATATTATTAGTAGTATTAAAAAATAATTATTATCCCCAGGAATAAAGGGCACTTTCTCTCCAGGAGAAAAAAAGGGCAGGGGCTCAAGCACCCAAAGCCCCCACCTCTGCACGTGCCTGTTCTATTATCATCCAGACTGGCTTGAGGAAAAGGAAGCAAGTTATTAACATTTGATTAAAAGATACAAAGACAAACAGCTTTTTTTTTCCTGCACAGATGAATCATCAGCGATAAGATCAGGAACATTAAGAAAGCAAAGAGGAGCAGAAGTGTTTGTGTAGCTATTTGTGTCTCGTACATTAACTGATGAAGTCAAAGCAGTGTTTTCTTAGCATTCACTGTTTGCGTTTAATCATTCATTCATTCATTTTCTTTTCGGCTTAGTCCCTTTATTATTCAGGGGCCACCACAGCGGAATGAACCGCCAACTTATCCAGCATATGTTTTACGCAGTGGATGCCCTTCCAGCTGCAACCTATCACTGGGAAACACCCATACACACTCATTCACACTCATAAACTAAGGTCAATTTAGCTTACCCAGTTCCCCTATAGCGCATGTGTTCGGACTGTGGGAGAAACTGGAGCACCCGGAGAAAACCCACGCCAACACGGGGAGAACATGCAAACTCCCATTTAATCATAATTGTTTACAAATTTAAAAAGGTTTGTTACTTGTTTTATATTTAGCTAACAAACTTTGCACATAAATTCATTTATTTTCCTTCGGCTTAATTCCTTTATTCATCAGGGGTCGCCACAGCGGAATGAACCGCCAACTATTCCAGTGTATGTTTAACACAGCGGATGCCCTTCCAGTGGCAACCCAGTACTGGGAAACACCTTAACACACTCATTCACACACTCATACACTAAGGCCAATTTAGTTCATCAATTCCACATGATTATGGATGAGACACAAGCCGCGATCAATCGTATCACATGCTCCTCTGGAAATTAGTTTAAAAACTTCACTTAGGCTGTTTTTCAATGTGCGTTCTTCAGCGGTCTTGCGTCCTCGTGTTCTCGTGTAACGTCATCATCAACAGCCAAAGTTCAGTTCTCAAGACCGCAAAAGCGGAGGATGTGTTCTTGATATTGAGGATGCATCGATGCAGACTTGAGCGCAAAACTTACTCTATAAGTCCCAGAAATCATTGTAGCCGAATAAAGTAGTTGGGAGGCGTAGCATTCATTCATTTTCTTTTTGGCTTAGTCCCTTTATTAATTCGGGTCGCCACAGCGGAATGAACCGCCAACTTATCCAGCACATGTTTTACGCAGCGGATGCCCTTCCAGCTGCAACCCATCTCTGGGAAACATCCATACACACTCATTCACACTCATACACTACGGACAATTTAGTCTACCCAATTCACCTGCACTGCATGTGTTTGGGCCGTGGGGGTAACCGGAGCACTCGGAGGAAACCCACGCGAACGCAGGGAGAACATGCAAACTCCACACAGAAATGCCAACTGGCCCAGCCGAGGTGCGAACCAGCGACATTCTTGCTGTGAGGCGACAGCACTACCTATTGCGCCACTGCATCACCTTTCCGTAGCAAAGCGAAATACCTGTTTATTATTAAAGTTCGGGAATAACTTATTTATCTCAGGAGTTTCCCTAAATGAGAGGGTGAAAGTAAACATTAATAATAAAGGCATAAACACATTAAGGGTGTTTATTAGCTAAAGTTCGTATTAAAATATGTTTTATTTTTATTGTGCAAAGTATATTTGTAAGGTTTTTATGCAAAGTATACATTGTGAAAAGGGGAAAAACAATAGATCGCTGTATGAATGCTGTAATATTTAAATAATTTCCTTAAAAACACATGAAGGTCATGTGACAATCAGGAAAAAACCAGCCTGATCTCACGAGGAAACGTAAGTTTTCAGTCGTACGAAAATGTACGATTTTAAAAAGGAGGCGTGGCACCCAACCCCACCCCTAACCCAAACCGTCATTCGGTGATGAGCAAATCGTACTAATTTGTACGAATTAGATCGTACGAATTCATACGAATTAGCCACTAAATCAAAAAGTTACGAATTGCCGTGAGATTGCGTTGAAAAAACGCAGCATCTCATTCCTCACAGGAAGCGTTCTCTGTTCTCGCGGTCTCCCGAGTTCGTTCTTCCGAGGTAACTTGGCAAGACCGGTCTCCGTTCTCTGCATTCTTAGAAT
Source organism: Danio kyathit (assembly GCA_903798195.1). Classification (NCBI taxonomy): domain Eukaryota; kingdom Metazoa; phylum Chordata; class Actinopteri; order Cypriniformes; family Danionidae; genus Danio; species Danio kyathit. The sequence goes on along the minus strand of LR812537.1, from coordinate 57,342,459 downwards.
TGAGAAACAGCCATGGTTTTAGTTTCTTCACACAACTTGACCTGTTTGTTTGCATTAAACTTACATTCAGCATAATTTTTTTGTGCATGCATTTTCCTTATTCTGCCAAATAAAAACAACATGCATTTCACACCAGCTTTAAACTCAATTCCTCCAGGATGGATTTTGGTCCACGGAGACCCTTTTACAAAGCAAGCGTCTGGAGCGGGACCCTTGAGATTGATGACGGTGTGTCTGGAAGTGTCAGATTGTTGGTGTTGTGACAGCTAGAGCACGCGTGGGCCGATGCCATGCCGATTTTCCTGATGTGTGTGTTTGGAGGATGATCTCTGAAGGTCCGGGCTCCAGCTGGATGCAGTCTCGGCCCCAGGCTCAGCTACAGCCCGCGGGCATCAGCACTGGCACTGAGATGCTTTCTGCCAGCTGGGACTGAGAATGACAGAACGGCCAGTTTCTGCATCTGCAACATCGTGTTAGTAAAGATTGAGCTGAGAAACAACAGTGATTGGGTTATTTGATAGGTTAGTGTTGGGGAAGTTACTTTTGAAAGAAATGCATTACAATATTGAGTTACTCCCCAAAAAAGTAACTAGTTGCGTTACTTAGATACTTTTTTTAGTAAGTAATGCGTTACGTTACTTTTGATTTACTTTTGCATTACTGGCTGAAGCTTGATCTCTTTCAGAACCTGTTTTTTTTCTGTTCTGCAATTAACAATGCCCTGTATAACCTACACCTTTATTTACATTTAAAACACACATCAAAAAATAACATTTTAGTATAATTATATAATAATAATCTGAGAACATCCTGACGCAAGAGCTACAGTTGCAATCAGAATTATTCAACCCCCTGATTTATTAGCCCCCCTGTTTATTTTTTTTTCCAAATTTCTATTTACGGAGAGAAAATTTCTTGATTTATTTTATCTTTGTCATGATGACAGTAAATAATATTTTACTAGATATTTTTCAAGACACTTCTATACAGCTTAAAGTGACATTTAAAGGCTTAACTAGGTTAATTAGGTTAACTAGGCAGGTTAGGGAAATTAGGCAAGTTATTGTATAACGATGGTTTGTTCTGTAGACTATTGAAAAAAATATAGAGCTTAAAGGGGCTAATAATATTGACCTTAAAAATTGGTTTTAAAAAAATAAAAATTGCTTTTATTCTAGCCGAAATACAACAAATAAGACTTTCTCCAGAAGAAAAAATATTATCAGACATACTGTGAAAATTTCCTTGCTCTGTTAAACATAATTTGGGAAATATTTAAAAAAGAAAAAAAAAATTCAAAGGGGGTTCAATATTTCTGATTGCAAATGTATATACAGTTGAAACCAGAAGTTTACATCCACTGTATAAAAGGCACATAATCATTTAATAAAGTCAGATGTTAATGTGACTAAACTTTTCCTCTTTTAGGTAAGTTAGGATGATCACATTTGTTTCTGTTCTGCTTAACAGCAGAATAATGAGAGAGATATTTTTGGGGGGAAATTGTTATAACTTTTCTTGAAAGTCAAGTTTACATACAATAAGATTATTATGCCTCTGAAAAAGCTCAGATGATGATGTCAAGGTTTTGGAAGTTTCTGATTGGCTAATTGACAACTTTTGAGTTAATTGGAGGCACAACTGTAGAATAGTATTGAAGGAAAACCTCAAACACACTGCTTCCTTGTGTGACAACATGGGAAAATCAACAAGCCAGAATCAACAAAAAAGCCAGATTACAATTTGCTGAATTACACTGGGAAAAAGACTAATGTTTGGAGACATGTCCTGTGGTCTGATGGAGCTAAGATTGAACTGTTTGGCCATAATGACCAGTGTTACATTTGGAGGACAAAGGGGAAAGTTTACAAGCCTAGGAACACCATCCCAACTGTGAAGTATGGGGGCGGCAGCATCATGTTGTGGGGCTGTTTTGCTGCAGGAGGGACTGGTCCACTTCACAGCATAGATGGCATCATGAAGAAAGAACATTATGCAGAAATACTGAAGCAACACCTCAAGACATCAGCCAGGAAATTAAAACTTAGCCACTAATGGGTCTTCCAAACAGACCATGACCCTAAGCATACTGCCACATTAGTTCAAATGTGCTTTAAGGACAACAGAGTGAATGTTTTGGAGTGGCCATCACAAAGCCCTGAGCTCAATCCTGTAGAAAATTTGTGGGCAGAGTTGAAAAAGCTTGTGCGAGCAAGACAGCCTACAAATCTGACTCAGTTACACCAATTCTGTCAGGAGGAATGGGCCAAAATTCCTGCAAACTATTGTGAGAAGCTTGTGGAAGAAGACCCAAAACATTTGACCAAAGTTATACAGTTTAAAAGCAAAGCTAAAAAAATACCAAGGAAATGTGTGTAAACTTTTGACTGTCTAGAAATTAATTTTTAAAAAAATTCTTTAAAAAACCCTCTCATTATTCTGGCATTTAAGAAAAGTAAATGATTTAGGTAAACCTAAAATAGTAAACGTTTAGTATGATTTACGATCAGACATTTTTTTAAAAAATGGTTATGTTCCTTTTTTAGAGTTTATGTAAACTTCTGGTTTCAACTGTATATACAGATAAATACAAATTTAAAGCAACGTGTTTGCTACTTTTGTACTATTTGTCTTAAGTAAAATCACTGTCATCAAGACAATCCCCTTTTCCTTTTCTTCGATGCGTTCAAAATAATGAACACGTTCTCTCATTGACTGCGTGATTCATTGTGACTAATTTTAATTCAGCTAATATTTAATATTTTTTAAAAGCTAATTAAACTAAAAGTAACTCGTGTTACTTTTTTCAAAAAAGTAACTCAAATATTATTACTTTTTTTTTTAAAAGTAATGTGTTACTTTACTCGTTACTAGAAAAGTCATATTATTACATACACTCACCGGCCACTTTATTAGGTACACCTTACTAGCACCGGGTTGGACCCGCTTTTGCCTTCAGAACTGCCTTTATCCTTCGTGGCATAGATTCAACAAGGTACTGGAAATATTCCTCAGAGATTTTGCTCTATATTGACATGATAGCATCACACAGTTGCTGCAGATTTGTTGGCCCATTCGGCCAAATCTCCCGTTCCACCACATCCTAAAGGTGCTCTATTGGATTGAGAGCTGGTGACTGTGGAGGCCATTTAAGTACAGTGAACTCATTGTCTTGTTCAAGAAACCAGTCTGAGATGATTCACACTTTATGACATGGTGTGTTATCCTGCTGGAAGTAGCCATCAGAAGATGGAGACACTGTGGTCATAAAGGGATGGACATGGTCAGCAGCAATACTCAGGTAGGCTGTGGCGTTGACACCATGCTCAGTCGGTATTAATAGGCCCAAAGTGTGCCAAGAAAATATCCCCCACACCATTACACCTCCACCACCAGCCCGAATCGTTGATACAAGGCAGGATGGATCCATGCTTTCATGTTGTTGATGCCAAATTCTGATCCGACCATCCGAATGTGGCAGCAGAAATGGAGACTCATCAGACCAGGCAACGTTTCTCCAATCTTCTCTTGTCCAGTTTTGGTGAGCCTGTGTGAATTTTAGCCTCAGTTTCCTGTTCTTAGCTGACAGTAGTGGCACCCGGAGTGGTCTTCTGCTGCTGTAGCCCATCCGCCTCAAGGTTGGACGTGTTGTGCAAAATTGTGAAAATCCCAGTAGATCAGCAGTTTCTGAAATACTCAGATCAGCCCGTCTGGCACCAACAACGATGCCACGTTCAAAGTCACTTAAATCCCCTTTCTTCCACATCATGATGCTCGCTTTGAAATGCAGCAGATCATCTTGACCATGTCTACATGCCTAAATGCATTGAGTTGCTGCCATGTGATTGGCTGATTAGAAATTAGCAGTTGGACAGGTGTACCTAATAAAGTGGCCGGCGAGTGTAACTCGCGTTACTTGTAATGTGTTACCCCCATACTGGTTATTAGTAGGCCCACATCGAATCTACACATGTTGAAGTCTCCAGGTTATAATTGGTGATAATGCACCAATACACACAGCAAGACTGGAGACTGCGAGGTTTGATGAACACGAAAGTGAAGTTAAACATCTCCCATGGCCAGCACAGAACCCAGAACTAAATATTATTGAGCACTTTGGGGTGTTTTGGAGGAGAAACATTTTCCTCCGCCAGCATCATGTAGTGACCTGAACACTATTCTGAAGAAGAAATCTCTCTGGTCCCTGTGCAGGACTTGAGTCTGTCATTCCCAAGACCAACTGATGCTGTATTGAGGATGAACTACACCATACTGATGAATTGTTGTGCTCTAAAACCAGGCCTTTCAGTTTCATTGTCCAATCCCTGTGTATACAGTCCAGTCTAACCCAAAATTATTCACACCCCTTGGCAAAATTTAAGTGCTATTTTCCTTAAGCAAAATCTGCCAATGGGGCAAGCAAGATAATCTTATTCTAAAAGCGAAAAGGAGTTTATTTTGATGAGCCCAACCTTGTTTTAAGGAAAAACTCAATTAATTTAGACTCATTATTTCTTTAAACAAGACATTATATTGTGCTTATCCAAAAAATGCTGCTTGATTTAAGCATCTTTAGATATTTGGACTAGAAACAAGACAAAACCCCTAAGTAAAAAAGCTTTTCTTGCAGTGTGAGATCTGGATGTGTTCTGACAGCTCATCTTGTCTGCTTTTTTAATCTGCATGTGTGCATAAAAGGGTGTGAGGTATTATGGGAAATCCACGCTTGCGTCTCCACCCACATCCTCTTTATAGGTCAGCCATATGCAATCTCCATCTCTCCCTTTGTCTTTATTCTCTCCACTTATTAATTTATTTATTGGTTGCAAGTGATTCCCGACCCCCTTATCTCCTGGCTGGCTTCTGAAGTGTTGAGAAGGGATCTGAACCTCCCTTTCTAATGGGAATGAAGGCACGCTTTGTCGGCTATTATATCGCCCTTCCTTGTCATAATTACTGGCTGTAAGTGGCTGGGATTGTAGCAGTTTGTCGAGCTCACAGTGATTAATTGCACACAAAACTGATTGCTCTAGTTCTCTTCTGGGCTGGTAGGTCGGGCACCGTGTGATGGCGGTGTCTTATTTAATGCATGAAAGGAAGCACGTCTATTTCTGTTTGACTTGTGGAAGTGTATGTGGTTTAGAAGCTAAGGTTATCCAGCTATGAAGAGGGGATCGATTTCTCATGCAGTTTTGTGAAATTCTGGTCACTTTAAAAACAAAAGAAGTATGTTATTAATTTGGGCAGCTCAGTGGTTAGCACTGTGGCCTCACAGCAAAAAAAGGTCGCTGATTCAAGTCCCTGCTGGGTCAGTGTGTGTTTCTGTGTGGAGTTTGCATGTTCTCCCCGTGTTGGCATGGGTTTCCTCCGGGTGCTCCGGTTTCCCCCACAGTCCAAACACATGCGCTATTTTTTATGTTTTTTAAAAAAAATTAAGGTTTTGGTTGTTTTATATTTTATATTATTTATTTATGGCAACGCAGTGGCGCAGTAGGTAGTGCTGTTGCCTCACAGCAAGAACGTCGCTGGGTCGCAGGTTCGAACCTCGGCTAGGCTGGGTCAGTTGGCATTTCTGTGTGGAGTTTGCATGTTCTCCCTGCGTTTGCGTGGGTTTCCTCCGGGTGCTCCGGTTTCCCCCACAGTCCAAAGACATGCAGTACAGGTGAATTTGGTAAGCTAAAAATTGTCCGTAGTGTATGAGTGTGAATGTGTGTGTGTGTGGAAATTCCCAGAGATGGGTTGCGGCTGGAAGGGCATAAAAAAAAAAAAAAATTGTGCTGGATAAGTTGGTGGTTCATTCCACTGTGGCGACCCCGCAAGGGACAAAGCCGACAAGAAAATGAATGAATGAATGATTATTTATATATTATCATTATTTTATTTAGATTTATTTATTTTAATTTAATTATTTATACTTTTAGTGTTATTTTTATTTTATTATATATATATTTTATTATTATTATTATTATATTTTATTTATGAAATTTTATTAAAAACATATTTTCTTTTTTATATTTTCTTTTTTTTATTTTATTGTTTTTTTATTATTTTTATTAATATTTTTATTTTATTATATATTTTTACTATATATATATATATGTTATATATATGACTATTTTAATATTTATTTTGTATGTTCTTTTTATTATTATTATTATTATTATTATTATTATTAATATTATTATTAATAATATATTTTATTTGTGAAATTTTCTAAATTGTTTTATTTTATTATTTTTTCACTTCATTAAATTTTATTATTAAATTTTTTTTATTTAATTTTATTTAATTTAATAGTTTTTTTAATTATTTAAATTTTTATTAATATTTTAATTTTATTATATATATATATATACTTGTATGTTTTACTATTTTTATATTTATTTAGCATTTTATTTTTATCATTATTAATATTATTATTATTATTATTATTATTATTATTATTATTATTATTATTATATATTTTTAGAAATTTTATAAAAAATATATTTTATTACATTTTTGTAAATATTTAATTTATTTAATTTAATTGTATTTATTTATATATTTTTTCCTA
>LR812537.1:57323403-57325903 GCA_903798195.1 Danio kyathit | reverse complement strand
TTATGTGTGTGTGTGTGTGTGTGTGTGTGTGTTTACTGATTATCTGGATTACTTCATTACTGATAAACCCAAATTGAACTAAAATGAACTGATTTGTGATGCATTTATTGTATGCTTTAGTCATTTTTGTTTTTTGGTACATCACCTGAAAAATGGCTTTTAATGGCTTTTAAAATGCGCCCCCCTCACATTTTTTAACACCAGCCACCACTGATAGAATCACCAAAACAGATCAATTACAATAGGTGACGTGTTACCATAGCAACTATAGAATTACCAAAACAGATCAATTACAATAGGTGACGTGTTACCATAGCAACTATAGGATCACCGAAACAGATCAATTACAATATTTGACGTGTTACCATAGCAACTATAGGATCACCAAAACAGATCAATTACAATAGGTGACGTGTTACCATAGCAACTATAGGATCACCAAAACAGATCAATTACAATATTTGATGTGTTACCATAGCAACTATAGGATCACCAAAACGGATCAATTACAATAGGTGACGTGTTACCATAGCAACTATAGAATCACCAAAACAGCTCAATTACAATAGGTGACGTGTTACCATAGCAACTATAGAATCACCAAAACAGATCAATTACAATAGGTGACGTGTTACCATAGCAACTATAGAATCACCAAAACAGATCAATTACAATAGGTGACGTGTTACCATAGCAACTATAGAATCACCAAAACAGATCAATTACAATAGGTGACGTGTTACCATAGCAACTATAGGATCACCAAAACAGATCAATTACAATAGGTGACGTGTTACCATAGCAACTATAGGATCACCAAAACAGATCTATCACAATATTTGAGTGTTACCATAGCAACTATAGGATCACCAAAACAGATCAATAGACTGATTTCACGCGGCCGCCATTATTCACAGCGAAATCGAGGCTGCGGTGGGAAGAAACCCGGAAGTATAGACTGAGTCACACAGGAATATTGTGCACCTGGCTGTATATCTTATCAGCGAAGAGAAAGTGACACAAATTTATGATTTCAGCGCCTTCCGAGTGACCCTAAGGTCCGTTCTGAATGAATAGTGAAAATAAAAAGGGATATTTGACCTAATTTCAGGCTAGGTTAAGGGAAATGGCACTACTTAGCTAACGTTTTCTTTCCCAAACACACATTTTAGATGCCATTCATCAAACTCAAGTTAATGAACTGATTCTTTCACTATATTAGACTTGACACGATACAAAATTTCCGTAATGAAATATAAAAAAACGCCAATTTCTCGTTAACATTTAAGACACTGTTCACGGAGTTCTTAAACAGCGCTGATTGGCCATTGTGTTCACGTGCTCACCAAAAATCCCTCTGATTGGCTGTAAAGGTCATCAGTTCACCAAACTCACCGGCACAGCTGTTTACTGAGTGCAAACACAGACAAGCGATCCGTTGATGAGTCCGCTGATCTTCACGGCTTTTAAACGCTCCAATATCCGTCTATGTGTGTTTTCAATCTGAAGAGCGGTGAACTGAGGACCTTCACAGTCATTCTGTTGAGCACTGGTGAATACTACGGCAAATCAGCAGTGTTTATGAGCGCGCTCAGCGGCGCGTAAATGTTAGCGGGAAATTGACGTTTTTAAAACTTCAGTACCGGGACAACACTGTTAAAGACAACACGAGGGTGTGCTACAGAGGACTGCATTGTTTTATCACTCACCGGGTTACATAGGCTGAAGCAGGGAAGCGTCCCCACGGTGTTTACCTGCTGCCCTGGACTGAAGTCTAGGAGGACACTTAAGTGTATCACTCTTAAAGAGATTATGATGTTGTTTGATGCCTTATATGCTTTTAATTGTTTATATTAAACTGAACTGAATGATATTAAAGTGATGTTTACACCATTTTTGCACTTTGAAGTCGCAGCAACAGCTGGAGGTTTATAGCACACAGCAAGTTGCAATGTTTACAGTGCTGATCCTATACTTCCGGCTTTCTTCCCACCGCAGCCTCGCTTTCGTGTTCTAAAATGGCGGTCGCGTGAAATAAGCGTATTACAATATTTGAGTGTTACCATAGCAACTATAGAATTACCACAGTAGATTAATTCAATTATTTTACTAAAGTATAAGTCAAAAGCATTAAAGAATAAATACTATTATTTACTATTATAATATTTATTTTTTCCTAAGGGTTGGTCTAAAGCTGAGGCAAACGTTAGCATTTTGAAAGAACTGTAAAATGCAGCATGCTATCAGATGGTCTGTGGATCCCTAAGAGATGCAGTGACATCAGCAAGACTCTGTTTGCATTATATTATTGCCGTGAACTAATTACAGCACACTATCAGTCTGCAAAGAAGAGCCTGAAGCCGCGCTGATCAGATTGCCTGTCTTTGCGCACAGCGGTTCCTTAAAGCAGGTGTCATCTGAGAGCGAACGGCGCAGTCATAATCCTACTCCTTTAAATCAAATAACAGCAGTAGGTGTGATGTGATCCGCATAATTCAAG
>LR812537.1:57260903-57318403 GCA_903798195.1 Danio kyathit | reverse complement strand
AGAGGACATTTTCAGGAAAAAAAAAGATTTAAAGTTTTTAAATAAAATTTGCTTGACAGATTTTGACAACTAGTTCAGCATTTTAGTATGTAATGACTTCAGTAATGAAATGAGGACTATTAGTTTTATATGGAATGACTATTCAGCATCCACAAGTTTAGTTAATGTTGACTGACATGACATAAGCAGATGATAATGTTACAAACAGCAGAGAGCTGTATGAAAGCAGTTGATGCATGTCCAAAAGTATTTGCAATTTGTTGAAAGGAATAAGAAACTGCTATTATGATGTTCACAAATGACTAACTGTTTTGAGAAATGCATGAACTGTTGTGCAAATGTAAATAATGTTGTGAGAAATGCACCAAAGTGACTGAGAAAAACTGTAAGTTCAATCTGACGTTAATGTTTGAGGAAGTGTGTGTATTTTAGCTTCTGTCAAGACTTTCAGAATTTTAATCATGCTTTAGTGTTTTTGAAGTTCACTTTAAAGTGAAGCGCAGAGTTTACGCTGGTGTTAAAACACTTTTTTTTCCAGATCAAGCATAATATGAGGTGACAACTGTAAATAAACCATTAGCATGTGGATTTCCCTGAAAAGAAACACTAGATTTGAGCATCTTAAAGGTGTAGTCCACACACAAAATGTTAATTCAGTCATTATTTTCTCAAACTTTTGTCTTTTTCAGACTACAAACTGAAAAATAAAAATGTCCTGAAGATCAGTGCACTAGCGGGCAGCACGGTCGCTCAGTGGTTAACACTGTGGCCTCTCAGCAAGAAGGTTGCTTCCGGGTGCTCCAGTTTCCCCCGCAGTCCAAAAACATGCACTTTAGGGGAATTGATGAGCTAATTTGGCCGTGTATAAAAGTATACATATTTTGAAAGCATTGTGAGGGTTTAACCAGCCTGATCTCACGAGGAAACGTAAGTATTTTACGTTTTGTCAGTTTAGTGGCTAATTCGTACGAATTCATTCGAGTTCAGTCGTACGAAAATGTACGATTTTAAAAAGGAGGCGTGGCACCTAACCCCACCCCTAACCCCAACCGTCATTGGGTGATGAGCAAATCATACTAAATTGTACAAATGAGATCGTACGAATTCATACGAATTAGCCACTAAATCAAAAAGTTACGAATTGCCATGAGATTGCGTTGGTTAAACACTGTAGCCAGTGTTGAGAATGTTATTAGTTAGTGTCACTAGTAGTGTTGCCCAAATTAAACCCTTCATCTGATGAATAATTCAGATATCAAGAGGTCACGAACCAGCATGCAAATTGATGTTTTCAAAAAGCAGTTCTGTTTATGATAGTCTTTAATTAATGGTATTATTTCATGCCTCGTTTTAGAAACTAAAGTACCTCGGTCCTCTAGGGCATCATTCCTTCTCTCTCTCTCAATTCAATTCAATTCAATGGATCTTTATTGGCATGACTTGTCAAGTATTGCCAAAGCATTGCAGATTACATAAACAATGAATAAAATCATAAAGTGATTATAAAATACATATAAACATACAGAAAAAAAACATACAATTAGAAAGATGACTAGATTATTAAATTAAATTAAATTACTATTATTTTTTTTTTTACTTTGGTGATGCAGTAGCGTAGTAGGTAGTGCTGTCACCTCACAGCAAGAAGGTCGCTGGTTTGAGCCTTGGCTGGGTCAGTTGGCGTTTCTGTGTGGAGTTTGCATGTTCTCCCCGCACTCACATGGGTTTCCTCTAGGTGCTCTGGTTTCGCCCACAAGTTGAAAGACATGCGGTACAGGTGAATTGGGTAGGCTAAAAAAAATTGTCCGTAGTGTATGAGTGTGAATGAGAATGTATGGGTGTTTCCCAGTGATGGGGTCCAGCTGGAAGGGCATCTGCTGCGTAAAACAAATGCTGGATAAGTTGGCGGTTCATTCTGCTGTGGCGACCCCAGATTAATAAAGAGACTAAGCCAAAAAGAAAATGAATGAAATTAAATTAAATTAAATTAGGGCGGCGCGGTGGAGCAGTCGGTTCATTCCGCTGTGGCAACCCCAAATTAATAAAGGGACTAAGCCGAAAAGAAAATGAATGAATGAATGAACAAATGAATAAATACATTTAATTAAATTCACATTATTGGCAAAACATACATAGCAGAAAAAGACAACATAAAAATAATAGTAATAACAATTGGAATAATAATAGTGATGATAATAATAATAATAATAATAATAATAGTAAAAATTCATTTTATTTATTTATTCATTAATTTTTTTTCAGCTTAGTCCCTTTATTAATCTGGGGTCGCCACAGCAGAATGAACCGCCAACTTATCCAGCACATGTTTTACGTAGCGTATGCCCTTCCAGCTGCAACCCATCACTGGGAAACACCCATACACTCTCATTCACACTCATACACTACGGACAATTTAGCTTACCCCAATTCACCTGTACCGCATGTCTTTGGACTTGTGGGGGAAACCGGAGCACCTTGAGGAAACCCACGCCAACACGAGGAGAACATGCAAACTCCACACAGAAACGCCAACTGACCCAGCCGAGGCTCGAACCAGCGAACTTTTTGCAGTGAGGTGAACGTGCTACCCACTGCACCACCATGCAGCCAAACTTAATTTAATTTAATTATTTTATTTTATTTTATTTTATAATAAAAATAAAAATAAAAATAATAATAATAAAATTAAGGAAAGAAATATATACAGTATGCATACTATAATAAAGCTTATAAATATACATTTAAATAAGCATTGATGGTACAACTAATGCAGGTGTGTTCACTCTGGTCCCCTTTAATTTGTGCCATTATAATATGATCTCTCTCTCTCTTTCTCTCTCTCTCTCTCTTTCTCTCTCTCTCTCTCTTTCTCTCTCTCTCTCTCTCGTTTAATCATGTAAGTTAAAAACACAGAGCTGAATGTGAAGAATCCTCGGCTAGAGTTTAGCAAAAGAAACTCTCATTTCACCGTTGCAATCTAACCCAATTCTCCAGTCCAAATCTGCACGGAATAAATTGCCACAGAATACAAATGAAGGGGTTCAGAAGTCAAGAACTTGGCTTTTTTTAATGAGGACAAAAACCTATCAACACATCTAACCTGTTCTGCTTCATTTACTGCCTTGCTCTCCCTGGAGTCACTCCAGCTCTTTTTTTTCTCTGCGATTTGACTCTCTTTCTTTCCTTCTCTCTCTCACCCTCTCTCTCTCTCTCTCCTGGGTTTGGTTTATGCCGCTCTCCCCTCCTACATCTTCCAACATTTAAACCTTCACATTGCCAAGAGCGAACTTCGTTCCAGTACGGAAAGGTCATTTTAAATAAATAAAGCAACGAGGAGGTATCTCACCATCCCACTCTCACACTCAGGCTTTAAGATGCTCTGTGCCAGTTTTCTGTGTGTGTGTGTGTGTGTGTCTGTCTGTCTTTGTGTATGTGTGTGTGTGCACTGCAAAAAATGCTTTTCCTACTTAGATTGTGGTCTTGTTTCCAGTCTAAAAATCCTTAAATCAAGAAGCATTTGTTTTAAGAAATAATATGCCAAAATTAAGGGAATTTCTAATTAAAACAAGCAAAATAATCTGCCAATGGGGTAAACGAAATAATCTTGTTTTTCCTTGTGACATTTATTTAGCTTGCTTTTAATGCAAAACTCACTTGACATTGACATATTATGTCTTAAAACAAGACAATGTACATGACAAAAGTCTTGTTGTGGATCTCAGTTGTAAATGCAGCAAATAATAACTCGACTTCTAGTTGATCATTTAGAGAAGTGGCAGAAGGTGGATTTCTCTGCTGAATCATCTGTTGATCTGCATCCCAATCATCACAAATACTGCAGAAGACCTACTGGAACCCGCATGGAGACAAGATTCTCACAGAATCAGTCAAGTTTGGTGAAGGAGAAATCATGGTTTGGGGTTACATTCAGTATGGGGGCGTGTGAGAGATCTGCAGAGTGGATGATCAACATCAACAGCCTGAGGGTATCAAGACATTTGTGCTGCCCATTACATCACAAACCACAGGAGAGGGACAATTCTTCAGCAGGATAGCGCTCCTTCTCATACTTCAGCCTCCACATCAAAGCTCCTGAAAGCAAAGAAGGTCAAGATGCTCCAGGATTGGCCAGCCCAGTCACCAGACATGAACATTATTGAGCATGTCTGGGGTAAGATGAAGGGGGAGGCATTGAAGATTAATCTTGATGAACTCTGGGAGTCCTGCATGAACGCTTTCTTTGCCATTCCAGATGACTTTATTAATCAGTGATTTGAGACATTGCAGAGATGTATGATGCAGTCCTCCAAGCTCATGATGGAGTCAGACACAATATTCATTCTGTTTCCACTGCAGCATGACTTTATATTCTATACTGGACATTATTTCTGTTCAGTCACAAGACTTTTGTCTAAGCAAAGTCAGACCTTACTGTCCTAATGAAATCATTAAAAATCAAGACATGATCATATTTTATTGTGGTCAAATAAGCGTCATCTAGAGGCCTTTGCCTTTCATATAAGCCACTTCTGATACCAAATGATTAACTAGAAGTCAACTTATTATCTTCTGTTCCTAAAACTTGGATAGGGGGCAAGACTTTTGTCAGGTAGTGTATACTGCTCAAAAAAATTATTAAATAAAGGGAACGTTTGGAGTTACGCCTATTTTTTGAGCAGTATATTTTGCTGGTGTATAAAATGCTTCTTGATTTAAGAATTTTTAAATATTTGGACTAGAAATTAGAAGAAGAAAAATAAGAAAAGTAATGCCAGATTATTCCACTGGCTGAATATTTAGCTTGTTTTAAAGAAACACTCACTTAAATAAGACATATTATTTCATAAAACAAGACTTTTTACTTTTTACTTTGTTCTTGTCTCGAAAATGCTTCTTGGTTTAAGCATTTTTTTAAAATTTGGACTAGAAACAATACAAAAAAATCAAAGTTAGAAGCATTTTTTTGCAGTGTGTGTATGTGTGTGATTGTATGTGTGTGTTCTTCCTAAAGATTCATTTGCCTGCAGGGCACTAGAGAGAGAGTTAAACAAGACGAGCAGGACTTCAGAATCCACACCTACTCAATGGCTGTATGTGTGTGTGTGTGTGTGTGTTAGTCACGGAGCGCTGCTTGATTGTCTAAATGTTGAGAATAAGAGAACAGGATCTGTATATTACAGTTTTTCTCCATTGGTTTGGCTCATTTCTTGAAACAGAAATTACATTCTCAAAATTCTAAGATCATTTGGCAAAACAGTGTTACAGTTTAGCACAACACTATAGTTCACTTGCAAAAGCTCATATCTCTCCAAAAACAGTTCACTCATGCATCGAAACTAAATTCCTTTCCCATATAAAAAGTCAGTGCCACAAAAATGGCAAATATCCTTCTCAATTGCTTTGGCTCATTTCTTGAAACAGACTGGACATTCTCAACACTCTTAGTGTTTTTGCCAAAATAATGTGGATGGTTCGGCACAACACCATGGTTCACCTGCAACAGCTCATACCTTTCCCAAAACAGTTCACTCATGTGTCAAAACTAAATTTCCTTCTCATTTAAACAGTCAGTGCCCCCAAAATGCTTCATCCTTTTGGCATTGTGTAAGCACTGCAAGTCAAAATGTTTAGATGTTTTGTCACTATGGCAAAGGACCACTAAAATATCACTCATGTCCACCTTACAGTCTTAGCCCAGTCCTTCATTGACAATGATTACTGTGCTGTTTTTGTCTAGCTACCAGAATACAGTTGTGTATAAAACAAAAAAAAAAAGAAATAGGATTTTAGGGTAAGAGTAGCCTCCAAGGTTTGACGTTACACATTGCACTCATACTGCCAAGGAAATGGTAACTCCTTTTTTTATTGTAATGATCAACCACACACTATGTAACTTCCTTATATCAGAGCAAAAAGAAACTGTATACAGCATAATAAACTGTAATATAAACACACAAACAAAAAACTAGAGTGCTATAACTTTCCCTGCGAAAGTTTTGGATGATGGAGGAGACTGTAGAGTGAGACACATTTAGGCTTCACTCGGCGACCTGCCTCCGCCCATGTGAGGCCATGGTTCATGACATCGTCTATAACTATGGCCTGAATTTCATCCAGGACAGCAAAGTGTCTTCATGCACCACGGCCTCTTCCACCTATTCCACCACCATGCACCCTAACTCTTTCTCGTCCTCCTCTTCCTTGTGCAGGCAGCTGCCCTTGTTCATTTACTTGGCCAGGTGCCAACATGTTCAGAAATAGTGCTGGTCCTGCATGGTCAAGCTCTTTACATACATGTTAGGCAGCATTCACAGTCATGGCCAGCACCTGTCAGGTAACTAAACATACTGTTTGATTGGTCATCTGAGATGACCAATGAAGTGGTGTTAGAGAGGCCAGCAGGGGGCGCTCAACCTGTGGTCTGTGTGAGTCCTAATGCCCCAGTAAAAGTGAAGGGGACACTACACTGTCAGTGAGCGGCGTCTTTCGAATGAGACGGGTGTAACCCCGGTGTCCTGGCCAAAGTCCCTCAATCGGCACCTACCCATCATGGCCTCCTAATCATCCCCATCCACCGAATTGGCTCTATCACTGTCTCTTCACTCCACCAATAGCTGGTGTGTGGTGAGCGCACTGGCGCCGTTGTCCTGTGGCTGCCGTCGCATCATCCAAGTGGATGCTGCACACTGGTGGTGGTGTGGAGAGACCCCTCTCATGATTGTGAAGCGCTTTGGGTGTATGGCCATACACAATAAATGCGCTATAGAAATACACATTACATTACATGTGTGAAACTCCTCCTTTATTAGTCAAGTTCTAGTTTCACCTGACTGTCAATTGCTGTAATAAATTGTAATCAAATGTTCCAAGGATTCACCTACTGTATGGTATTCATGGTATTATGTTCTTGACTAATTTTGACAATTGAACAGACTATTGTGCATGTGATGACTTATACAATGAAATGACGCTGACACATTTTGAAGGGAACGACCATTAGACTGAGAATTAACAATCAGTTTAGATCAACGAGATCTATTCACTTGGAAATTGTGCTAAATGTAGGCTATCTGTACTTAATCATTTGCAAAGATGTACTTAGACACTTGCAATTTGATTAAATGAATGAGAAATTCAATTCTGTTGTGAACAATTGCCAAGTGGTTTGGAGGTTTGTCCATGTTGTTTTGAGAATGTAATTTCTGTTTCAAGAAATGAGCCAAACCAATGGAGAAAAACTGTAACAGGCTCTGGAAGCACAGCCATGCCATTGCAGTTCAACAGCTGTGCTTGTTTGGTTTTGCTGCGGTAAAGAAATACAAAAGCGCGAACAATGCCAAAGACATCAACAATGAACTGTCATGAAAACATATAGACTTGTGTTGCTTTTCTGTGCTGCGTTTGAAACATTTGGACATTATGTTATATTAAAATTAGTGCTGTCAAATTATTAATCGCAATTAATCACATTCAAGATCAAAGTTTGTATTCACGTTATATTTGTGTACTCACTGTGAATAAATATTGTGTGTATATATATAAAAAAATATATGAAATACAAAATACAAAACAGATATATAGACAGAGTTATAGATAGAACGAATGATAGATAGACAGAATGATAGATGGATGGGTGGGTGGATGGATGGACAAATAGACAGATAGAACGATAGGTAGACAGAACGATGGATGATTGGATAGACAGATAGGTAGACAGAATGATAGATGGACGGTTGGATGGATGGATTAACAAATAGATGGACAGAATGATAGCTAGATGGATGGATGGATGGGTGGGTGGATGAATTGATAGATAGAACGATAGATGGAAAAAAGGATGGATAGACAGAAAGATAGACAGAATGATAGAGAGATCGAATGATAGATAGGCAGAAGGATGGATGGATGGATGGATGGATGGATGGATGGATGGATGGATGGATGGATAGATGGATGGACAGATAGACAGAATGATAGATAGACAGAACGATGGATGGATGGATGGATGAATTAACAGATAGATAGACAGAATGATGGATGGATGGATGGATGGATGGATGGATGGATGGATGGATGGATGGACAGATAGATAGACAGAACGATAGATGGACGGTTGGATGGATGGATTAACAAATAGATAGACAGAATGATAGCTAGATGGATGGATGGATGGGTGGGTGGATGAATTGATAGATAGAACGATAGATGGAAAAAAGGATGGATAGACAGACAGATAGACAGAATGATAGAGAGATCGAATGATAGATAGGCAGAAGGATGGATGGATGGATGGACAGATAGACAGAATGATAGATAGACAGAACGATGGATGGATGGATGGATGGATGGATGGATGGATGGATGAATTAACAGATAGATAGACAGAATGATGGATGGATGGATGGATGGATGGATGGATGGACAGATAGATAGACAGAACGATAGATAGAAAGAATGATGGATAGACAGAATGATAGATGGATGGATGGACAGACAGATAGACAGAATGATAGAGAGACCGAATGATAGATAGATGGATGGATGAGTGAATGGATGGATGGACAGACAGATAGACAGAACGATAGATAGACAAAACGAGGGAGAGATAGATAGATAGAATGATAGATAGATAGATAGATAGATAGATAGATAGATAGATAGATAGATAGATAGATAGATAGATAGATAGATAGATAGATAGATAGATAGATAGATAGATAGATAGATAGATAGATAGATAGATAGATGGATGGATGGATGGATGGATGGATGGATGGATGGATGGGTGGATGGATGGATGGATGGATGTATGGACAGATAGACAGAATGATAGAAAGACAGAACGGTGGATGGATGGATGGATGAATTAACAGATAGATAGATAGACAGAATGATGGATGGATGGATGGATGGATGGATGGATGGACGGATAGATAGATAGAACGACAGATAGAAAGAATGATGGATAGACAGAATGAAAGATAAATGGATGGACAGACAGATAGACAGAACGATAGATAGACAAAACGAGGGATAGATAGATAGATAGATAGATAGATAGATAGATAGATAGATAGATAGATAGATAGATAGATAGATAGATAGATAGATAGATAGATAGATAGATAGATAGATAGATAGATAGATAGATAGATAGATAGATAGATAGATAGATAGATAGATAGATAGGTGGATGGATGGATGGATGGATGGATGGATGGATGGATGGATGGATGGATGGATGGATGGATGGATGTATGGACAGATAGACAGAATGATAGATAGACAGAACGGTGGATGGATGGATGGATGAATTGACAGATAGATAGACAGAATGTTGGATGGATGGATGGATGGATGGATGAATGGACAGATAGATAGACAGAATGACAGATAGAAAGAATGATAGATAGACAGAATGATAGATGGATGGATGGACAGACAGATAGACAGAACGATAGATAGACAAAACGAGGGATAGATAGATAGATAGATAGATAGATAGATAGATAGATAGATAGATAGATAGATAGATAGATAGATAGATAGATAGATAGATAGATAGATAGATAGATAGATAGATAGATAGATAGATAGATAGATAGATAGATAGATAGATAGATAGATAGATGGATAGATAGATAGATGGATAAGTGGATGGATGGGTGGATGGACTGACAGATAAATAGAACGATAGATAAAAAGAATGATGGATAGACAGAACGATGAATGGGTGGATAGACAGACAGATAGAATGATAGAGAGACCAACTGATAGATAGGCAGAATGATAGATGGATGGATGGATGGATGGGTGGATGGATGGATGGATGGATGGATGGATGGATAGACAGAACAATAGACAGAAAGAATGATGGATAGAGTGATGGATAGGTGGATAGACAGACAGATAGACAGAATGATAGGGAGACAGGTTGATAGATAGACAGAATGATAGATGGATGGATGGGTGGGTGGATGGATAGACAGAACAATGGATGGACAGATAGATAGATAGATAGATAGATAGATAGATAGATAGATAGATAGATAGATAGATAGATAGATAGATAGATAGATAGATAGATAGATAGATAGATAGATAGATAGATCAGTAAACTAATAAATGATCGTTTCTTTGTTTTCCTGAAATTGTCTTCAATCAAAGTCCACGTTAATCAATAAGTCTTTATAATTAATTATTTAAAGAATTTAAAGAATTAATTATTTTAAAGAAACCTCAATCTCTGATAACTTAGCCGCGGTTTGTTACTATCACCCATGCTGGACAAATTATTTATCCACTGTTTATTTAGCCAGTAATTGAAAGAGGAGAGCTGGATTACCCAGGGGATTTGCCTTTTGTATCTGTCTGCCGATAAGAAAGCGGCTCTATAGCACTTCCTCTTCCCAAAGCCTCTCCCAGCTCGTGATAAAAAGCCCCAAATTTGGGCCGCTGTAAACAAATACCCGTGTCTGGATGGGGTAAGCCGCGAGTTCAGAGAGTTCTAAGCCCTGGGAAAGACAAAACAGTCTTTGAGAGTCCACAGCCTCCACTGTTCCAGGATCAGATAAAGCTGCTGGAGATGATGTAACTCTGCATTCCCTCAGTATTCTGGGTCGGGCACGGTGATATGGAGACGATACACAGGTGAATGTTGTAACAGCACAATAGCAGCAGCTCGTATAAAGGTGTACGGAAGAACGCAAATCCAAAACACACAACGAAGCCTGCATCAGCCGCACTGAAAGATTAATGCCTTTCTAAGAGGATAGATATAAATCATGAGAGTGGAAACAAAATCAATAGAACTCAGATGGAGCTAGGAAACGTTTCTTTGGACACAGCATGCATGAGGAAGGTAGAAACAAATCGTACAAAGAATTTCAGAAAGAAATGTATTTTAGGTACACATTATTCATTCATTCATTCATTTTCCATCAGATTAGTTCCCTTATTCATCAGGGGTCGCCACAGCGGAATGAACCGCCAACTTATCCAGCATATGTTTTACACAGCGAATGCCCTTCCAGCTGGAACCCGGCACTGGGAAGCACCAATACACTCTCATTCACACACTCATACACTACAGCCAATTTAGTTCATCCAATTCACCTGTACCGCATGTGTTTGGACTTGTGGGGGAAACCGGAGCACACGGAGGAAACCCACGCCAACATGGGCAGAACATGCAAACTCCACACAGAAAAGCCAACTGGCCCAGCCAGGACTCAAGCCAGCGACCTTCTTGCTGTGAGGCTAAAGTGCTAACCACTGAGCCATTGTGTTGGCGTTACACATAATAAAAAGGTTTATTTTTTTACAGTATATGCCATATTGCTTTTAATTCAGACAGACAGATACACAGACGGACTGATGGATGGATGGATGGATGGATGGATGGATGGATGGATGGATGGATGGATGGATGGATGGATGGATGGATGGATGGATAGATAGATAGATAGATAGATAGATAGATAGATAGATAGATAGATAGATAGATAGATAGATAGATAGATAGATAGATAGATAGATAGATAGATAGATAGATAGATAGATAGAAAGTAATTCTATCTATCTATCTATAATTATTTTCTGGTTTGTCTATTTCAAGTACTATATACACTTTAGCAATATTGCTAAAGACAGACAGACAGACAGACAGACAGACAGACAGACAGACAGACAGACAGACAGACAGACAGACAGACAGACAGACAGACAGACAGACAGACAGACAGACAGTACAGATATGGATAGTACAATAGACCGATATATATTATGCTAGAAAGCCCAATAGAAAGCAAGATAGAATAATAGTAATAGAACGATAGTGCGATAGACAGTACGATAGAACGGTAGACAATACGATAAAATGATTGATAGAAGGATAGTACAATGGACGGATGGATGGATGGATATTTCTTTGGCCAGGGCATGGGGAATATAGAAAACAAATTGTACAAATAATTTCAGAAACCAGTGTATTTTAGTTACACATAATTAAAACATCTTTAAAAATGTATTTTTATATAAAATGTATTATATATAAATAGAAATGACCAAAATCTCACAGGAAATATATAATTAAACAAAAATAGTATATAAATGCACACACACATACATGTATATATTTGAGAAAATGTTTATTTTTAAATGTTTATATTTATAAATTAAAATGATCTATCTATCTATCTATCTATCTATCTATCTATCTATCTATCTATCTATCTATCTATCTATCTATCTATCTATCTATCTATCTATCTATCTATCTATCTATCTGTCTATCTGTCTGTCTGTCTGTCTGTCTGTCTGTCTGTCTGTCTGTCTGTCTATCTATCTATCTATCTGTATGTCTATCTATCTATCTATCTATCTATCTATCTATCTATCTATCTATCTATCTATCTATCTATCTATCTATCTATCTATCTATCTATCTATCTATCTATCTATCTATCTATCTATCTATCTATCTATCTATCTATCTGTCTGTCTGTCTGTCTGTCTGTCTGTCTGTCTGTCTGTCTGTCTGTCTGTCTGTCTGTCTGTCTGTCTATCTATCTATCTGTATGTCTATCTATCTATCTATCTATCTATCTATCTATCTATCTATCTATCTATCTATCTATCTATCTATCTATCTATCTATCTATCTATCTATCTATCTATCTATCTATCTATCTGTCTGTCTGTCTGTCTGTCTGTCTGTCTGTCTGTCTGTCTGTCTGTCTGTCTGTCTGTCTATCTATCTATCTATCTATCTATCTATCTGTATGTCTATCTATCTATCTATCTATCTATCTATCTATCTATCTATCTATCTATCTATCTATCTATCTATCTATCTATCTATCTATCTATCTATCTATCTATCTATCTATCTGTCTGTCTGTCTGTCTTCTGTCTGTCTGTCTGTCTGTCTGTCTGTCTGTCTGTCTGTCTGTCTGTCTATCTATCTATCTGTATGTCTATCTATCTATCTATCTATCTATCTATCTATCTATCTATCTATCTATCTATCTATCTATCTATCTATCTATCTATCTATCTATCTATCTATCTGTCTGTCTGTCTGTCTGTCTGTCTGTCTGTCTGTCTGTCTGTCTGTCTGTCTGTCTGTCTTTCTGTCTGTCTGTCTGTCTGTCTGTCTGTCTGTCTGTCTGTCTATCTATCTATCTATCTATCTATCTATCTATCTATCGATCTATCGATCTATCGATCTATCTGTCTGTCTGTCTGTCTCTTCTGGTTTGTCTATTTCAAGTACTACTGTATATACACTATCTATCTATCTATCTATCTATCTATCTATCTATCTATCTATCTATCTATCTATCTATCTATCTATCTATCTATCTATCTATCTATCTATCTATCTATCTGTATGTCTATCTATCTATCTATCTATCTATCTATCTATCTATCTATCTATCTATCTATCTATCTATCTATCTATCTATCTATCTATCTATCTATCTATCTATCTATCTATCTATCTATCTATCTATCTATCTATCTATCTATCTATCTATCTATCTAATCTATCTATCTATCTATCTATCTATCTATCTATCTATCTATCTATCTGTATGTCTATCTATCTATCTATCTATCTATCTATCTATCTATCTATCTATCTATCTATCTATCTATCTATCTATCTATCTATCTGTATGTCTATCTATCTATCTATCTATCTATCTATCTATCTATCTATCTATCTATCTATCTATCTATCTATCTATCTATCTATCTATCTATCTATCTATCTATCTATCTATCTATCTGTATGTCTATCTATCTATCTATCTATCTATCTATCTATCTATCTATCTATCTATCTATCTATCTATCTATCTATCTATCTATCTATCTATCTATCTATCTATCTATCTGTATGTCTATCTATCTATCTATCTATCTATCTATCTATCTATCTATCTATCTATCTATCTATCTATCTATCTATCTATCTATCTGTATGTCTATCTATCTATCTATCTATCTATCTATCTATCTATCTATCTATCTATCTGTCTGTCTGTCTGTCTGTCTGTCTGTCTGTCTGTCTATCTATCTATCTATCTATCTATCTATCTGTTTGTCTGTCGGTCTGTCTATTGATCATTCTGTCTATCTATTGTTCTGTCTATTGATCCATCCATCAGTCTGTCCACTCTATCTGTCTGTCTATTCACATGTCTGTCTGTCTGTCCGTCCATCCATCCATCTATCTATTTATAATTATTTTCTGGTTTGTCTATTTCAAGTA
The DNA here is from genome assembly GCA_903798195.1 of Danio kyathit. Classification (NCBI taxonomy): domain Eukaryota; kingdom Metazoa; phylum Chordata; class Actinopteri; order Cypriniformes; family Danionidae; genus Danio; species Danio kyathit. The sequence goes on along the minus strand of LR812537.1, from coordinate 57,304,122 downwards.
CTATATACACTTCAGTAATATTGCTAAAAATAATAATGATCATCGTAATTTATCCGAATTATTATTACTCTTACTGTCATTGTAGCAAGGACAAGTAAAAATCTAATAGCTATAAATATTTGTATTATTGTATACATTAATAATATATTACATTTATTATTATTTAAAGTTACATAAACTATGTAGTTTTATATTATAAATTGCTATAATTCACTATTTTCACATTATTATGGCTATCAATAACCAATCACAAGTTAATCAATGAACAAAAAAATAAATAATAACGATAATAATAGTTATTATATTGTATTATTATTATATTGTATTATAGCAGTTATTATTGTACAACTACAATAGCAGGAGAAAAAAAAAGATGTAAATAAAATAATAACTCACCATGCATCAATAAAATTACCAATTAAATCTTTACGTCACTAAAATGAGTGTACAATGGCTTTAGTAGAGTGAATCCTGCTCTGACGAAAAGATTTTATAAACGTGATCAATGAAAAAGGAAGAAAACATCTACTTTAAAAGCAAAGTTTGTCAATATTTAATTTGCAGCGTTCACATTCTGCGAGACGCTCTGCACTGGGAGTGAACGAGTGTCTCGGAAGCCCCGCCCTATCCGGTTGCAGTGTCCAATAAAAACGCACGATTTGCCATGATGGGACGTCACGCACACTGGCGTCGTGTCGGGATTGGAATGTAACAGAGTAAACAATCGGAACAACTGAGCAATAGGTGACTGGGCTCGCGGATCAAGGAACTCCGCTGATTTTATTTGTCCCGTGAAACTCGCTACAAAAAAAAGAAGAGGAAAACGGGAAACGTAGCTTTCCGGAGCCGGTGTATATTTCCTGATGAGGAGGAAATCCACTTCTTTCGCGCGTGAAGATCCACGGAGAGCGGAGGAATAAGAGAAATGCAGGGATTCGTGCGGTTACCGTCGCTCCGGTGAACTGTATTATTGTTTCTGAGGTGAATGGAGTTACGCCGGGCTTCACTTTAACGTTAGCCCGACTGTGTGCTTCGGAAACGCCACAGCATCGGAGATAAAACCTCAGTCGATGTTTCATCATTAACGACTTTCCATCGGGACTCTCCGCCAGATGAACTCCATGAGTCCCGACGCGTTCATTTAACGTTAGCGGGTGTCCTGTCAACAAACCGGCTAGTTCGACCAGTCCAACTAACAACCGTTAAAAACCCGGCTAGTTCGACCACCCACAACTACGAGATTGTGTGTGTGTGTTTGTGATGATCCTAACAGGTACGGTTACCGCTGAAATGGTGCTACCAGACAGACGAGGGAGATCGGTGTAAAATCGCCCACATGTACTGGATCAATCGCTTGCTGGTAGCTGATCGGAATCCGAAGCGGGAAGAAGAAGACCTGAGTTGTAAATCCTCGCAGGCTGGAAGATGGCGGAGCAGCACCATAGCTGGAGGAGGTGGTGGTGTTGAGGGACAAACTTCCAAACGCTTGAGATTTATTTCCAAACGGCGCGATCTGGCCTTCAGGACACATGCAGGCCAAAAAACGATATCTGATCTCGCTCTTGACTGGCGCCTTTCTAGTTCTGCTCATTTACTTGGGAGGAGGAGGGGTCCCGGGTCCCGCGGCCCCGGGCTCCAGGAGCCGGACACATGGATACAACCGGCCCGATCAGCCGTGGCCACACTTCTCGGACCCCTTACAACACTTAAGCCCGTGGGACCTTTCGGACACGGAGGACTACAACGTGCACATATCGCCTAGGCAGAAGAGAGACGTGAACTCCAGTGTGTACAAGGGTAAGCGGTGCCGCATGCAATCCTGCTTTGATTTCTCGCTTTGCCAGCGCCACGGCTTTAAAGTGTACGTGTATCCGCAACAGAAGGGCGAGAAGATATCGGAAAGTTACCAGAATATTTTATCCACCATCGAGGGCTCTAGATTTTACACCTCTGACCCTGGTCAGGCGTGCGTGTTTGTGCTGAGCTTGGACACTCTCGACCGAGACCAGTTGTCTCCGCAGTATGTGCACAATCTCAAAACTAAAGTGCAGAGCTTGGCTCTGTGGAACAATGGTAGGAATCACCTCATATTTAATTTGTATTCTGGCACATGGCCTGATTACACGGAAGATTTGGGCTTTGACATTGGTCAGGCCATGCTGGCCAAAGCTAGCATCAGCACCGAGAACTTCAGACCCAACTTTGACATCTCCATCCCCTTGTTCTCCAAGGAGCACCCGAGGACCGGCGGGGACAGGGGCTACTTGAAATACAACACCATTCCACCTTTTAGAAAGTATATGCTGGTATTTAAGGGCAAGCGCTATTTGACAGGCATCGGCTCGGACACGAGGAATGCTTTATATCACGTTCATAACGCGGAGGATGTAGTTCTGCTCACCACCTGCAAACATGGCAAAGACTGGCAGAAACACAAGGACGCGCGCTGTGACAAGGACAACGCAGAGTATGACAAGTGAGTCCTCAAACTTCTCATATTGATCCTATTATGCTCCTTTCTAATGCATTAAAGGGATGGTTCACGCAAAACGGTACATTCTGTCATCATTTACTCACCATTTGTTCCAAACATGTTCTTCGTTAAACACAAAATAAAATAGTTTGAAGAATGTTGGAAACCTGTAACTATTGACTTCCATAGTAGTCGTGCCCTTTTCGATAGTTCACGTATAAAACTGAGCATTCTGTTATCATTTGCTCACCATTTATTTCAAACACTTTTTAGATTATCTTTCGTCTGTTAAACACCAAATAATATAATTTGAAGAATGTTGGAAACCTGTAACCATTGACTTCCATAGTAGTTGTGCTCTTTTCTAATACATTAAAGGGATAGTTAACGTTAAACTGAGCATTCTGCCATCATTTACTCCCCATTTGTTCCAAAAAAGTTAGATTTTTCTTCGTTAAACACAAAAATATAATTTGAAGAATGTTGGAAACCTGTAACCATTGACTTCCATAGTAGTTGTGCTCTTTTCTAGCACATTAAAGGGATAGTAAACGTAAAACTGAGCATTCTGACATCATTTGCTTGCCATTTATTCCAAACACGTCAGATTTTTCTTTCACTGTTAAACACAAAAGAAGATATTTTGAAGAATGTTGGAAACCTGTAACCATTGACTTCCATAGTATTTGTGCTCTTTTCTAACACCTTAAAGGGATAGTAAACGTAAAACTGAGCATTCTGACATCATTTGCTTGCCATTTATTCCAAACGTTTGATTTTTTTATTTTATAATTTTTTTCACAGTTAAACACAAAAGAAGATATTTTGAAGAATGTTGGAAACCTGTAACCCTTGACTTCCATAGTAGTTGTGCTCTTTTCTAACACATTAAAGGGATAGTTAACGTTAAACTGAGCATTCTGACATAATTTGCTCAACATTTATTCCAAACACATCAGATTTTTCTTTCACTGTTAAACACAAAAGAAGATATTTTGAAGAATGTTGGAAACCTGTAACCGTTGACTTCCAAAGTAGGAAAAACAACTACTATGAAAGTCGGTGGTTACAGGTTTAGAGCTTTCTTTAAATTGTCTTTACTGTTAAGCGGAATAAAGACACTCATAAAGGTTTAGTACCTCTTAAGGGTGAGTAAATTAGTGAGTACATTTTCTTTTTTGGTGGACCATCCCTTTAAGACTGCAAACGGTTGTTTTACGATTAGTTGGTAGAAATGACCATTAAGATGCAAGATAACAAAAATGTGCTTGTTCATACTTTTACCTCAGGTTTGTCGTTTTCTGCTGGGTTGGTCTGTTTTCAAGTGTTAACATGGGTTAGCGTTTTCATTTAGATTTTTTAAAGGTCTTTTCATGTCATGTGTTTTTAATAATGTACCTGTGAGATTGTCGCCATGCAGCTTATTTTGGTTCCCTACTTTTAAGGGTTTTCTTCAGCAGAGCGCGAAAGTGTTTGAACTTTACAAAGGTCATGAATAATTAATTCGGTAAACACTGAGGCACAGCAGGGTTGGTTGCTTGTTACAAAATAGTTACCTGTGACATTGAGGCACCTCACTGCATCACACACACTGTTTAAGCTGTAAAATAAAAGGGTAATTTTCACATTTCTTATTTTTCTTTAGCATTTTTAGTTTATAACTCAAAGTAGGATAATATAAACTCATATTTAAGTTCTGAGAAATAAAAGTGAGAATTGCTAATCAGATTATTTGTGTTTATATTTCGTTTATATTGTGAATTTACAGTTTGCATTAAGCCTTCTGACTTTTTTCACAGAATTGCACATTTCTTGCAACTCCATTTATTGGGAGGTAGGCATACGACGATAACCGTTTTCATGCTGTACTGCGGTTTGGAATAGTCAAGGTTTTAAACCGCCATAATTTTCTGCTATACCATTCCTATGGTATCCGCTTGTTAAATGTGACGTCACAAGAAGTGCCTTCCGGGTCCAATCACTATATCGAACTGTATTGGAACAAAGAGCTTAGAATTGACCAAGAGACGACGCTCAATAGAACGTTCCATTGCAACAGCAGCGCCCAGCAAAAGCCCCGGATTCCACCATTTTGGAGTGAAAGCGATCTTAGCCCATTGGATCTTATTGCTGTCGCGATGGCAAGCAGCTGCTTTGTTTTTTATTTATTTATTTATTTAAAAAGTGCATTAAAGCTGAGATACAGCCTGAAAGACGACAATACAACACTTACTATCACAATCATCAGCACTTTTAATAGTTTATTTTACAGACTTATAATATGCTGCTGTTCTATTGGAATTTTCATTCCAAAATGGCCATCTAGTGGCTGTTTCCCAAATCGCACTAGAGTGTCGCCTCTTGGTGATTCTATGCTCTTTGATTGGGAGACTCATCAAATGGTAATAATAAACGTTTACAAAGCACTGTAATACTTTCGCAAAGTATATATCCATGCCTAATATCAGATGGCCAGAAAGTGATAAAAATTTTTTATAAATTGTTAATTTTGGTATTTGTGGTGCAGCAAGTCCAGAGATTGTGTATGAATTTATATAAAATGCGATTCGTTGGCCATAAACGAATATTTTCTCAATTTAAATGAGTAGCGGCTTGAACCCGGAAACAGTATTCCATACGTCATCAATACGTCACGACTTAACAAGCGGATATGCAAGTTTGTTTTGTTTTCTATTAATTAATTTATTTATACACATTTTTTTCAAATAAAAGTTCTTTAGGACAACAGTATCTCCTGCAAAAAACATATCCAGAGTAGGCATGGTACGATAACCATTTTCAAGGTATACTGCGGTTTGAAAAAGCCAAGGTTTTAAAACCGCCAAATGTTTTGCAAAACCGTTCCTTAGGTATGTGTAAGATATTATTTTTATTTACGTTTTTTTTTTATTGTTTTAGTAGAAAAAAATATCCAAAGATTCTGTTTAAATTGGAACAAAAAACTTTTTGAAACAAATGAAGACAGCAGAAGTCAAGGATTCATTTGAATAATTTAAATGAAAAATATTTTTATTTGAAATTTTTTTTAAATGCTTCTTAAAATAAAAAATATGAAAAAATATAATGTTCAAAAGGGAAAAAAGTTTTTGTTTTTTACCCAGACGTTTAAAAAGAACATATTTTAGAGCAGTAATCGTAATACCGCGAAACCGTGATATTTTTATCCAAGGTTATCATACCGTCAGAATCTTATACCGGCCCATGCCTAACTCAAAGATGCCATTTTATATTGTAATGAAATCAGTGTTTTTAAAACTAATGAAGACAGCAGAAGTCGATGATTGATTTGGATTATTTAGCCTCACTTGTTTACTGAAAAACAAAAAAAGCTAAAGCTTCCTGCGCCTAGACTGCAGCTCTGCACAAGATGATTAGCCATAGGGGAAATGGTCGTGCCCAACTGAGCCTGGTTTCTCACGAGGTTTTTAAATCTTCGCTTTCGCCAATTGGTGAAGTTTTTTCCTCGCCGCTGTCGCCACTGGCTTGCATTGTTCGGGATCTGTAGAGCTGCGCATCGATGGATTTGCTCTTCAGTGTTTGGACTCTCAGTAGTGATTATTAACCCACACTGAACTGAGCTAAACTGAACTGAACTTAATCTCTGAAAACTGAACTGACACTGTTTACATTCACTATAATCTTCCATGTGAAGCTGCTTTGACACAATCTACATTGTATAAGCGCTATACAAATAAAGATGAATTGAAATTGAATACTGTTAAATATATTTAAAATGTTTCTCAAAATAAAATATATTAGAATATAATATATTGTAGAGTAGTAATCACAATACCGTGAAACGGTGATATTTTTATCCAAGGTTATCATACCGTCAGAACCTTATACTGGCCCATGCCTATTGGGAGGTAATTTACAGATACCTGCACTTGCAATTGTGAGAAGTAAATGCTTTTAAAATCATTTTTAAATTATCTTTCTGTTCAACAGTGGAGGTTATATTTCAGATAACCCTGTGTTGAATGCGGTGTACACCATGTTTTAAATGCAGTGTAAAACCTCGCCTCAGCCCAAAGATATACATGTCCTTAACATGAGGTTTTTAGACAATACTAAATCTTACATCAAAAGTGACAATTTGTGAAACTGGTTAAAGTTTTGAACATTAAAGTTGTGTCTTTTTTAAATGGGTTTCTGCTTTATAGTTTGTTTATATAGAGGAATAAGATAAACACTAAGTACTTGTTGTACTTGCATAACACAGAACATAAACACTTGTTGTAATTGGTGCTTAATCATTGTGCAATTTCTCCTAATTACACTCTCTCACTGTTGTGATTTATAGTAAGAGAACATAAGTTGGCCACTGTACTTCTTGAAATATCTTCTGTAATGCGTCATGCCGTCCAATTTACCCAGCAATGTGCCATTTTTATATGCGCCGTTTCAGTGAGTTGTGTCATCTTGAATATTTTTGAAGCGGTGCTTCATGTGCCATGGAGACCAGCAGGGCTCCCCGGGTGTGTGTTTTTACACCAGATTGCGAAACACTTTTATTGCTTTAGAAAGCCATTGACATGTCTGACACATTCCCAGGTACAGTATTGAGCTGTAATCCTTTCGGTTTTTATTCACCAACTCCACTGCACTCATTTAAAAACGCCTCCACCATGGGAATTTCACCCAGCTCTTAGATATTACAGCAGTCCAATCTGGATTTGTTTGTACACGTCTCATGTGCTGGAAATATAACACTCCCTCAACAGAGAGGACGGCCATATGACCTCGTATGATTAGAAAGATGACCCGGTGTAAATAAACCATAATTGAAATCTTTTTTAGGGCTGAAACGTTAATATGCTTGCTTGGGCTAGTCTATCTATCTATCTGTCTGTTGTTCTGTCTGTCGTTCATTCATTCTGTCTTTCGGTCTATCGTTCTTTCTATTGTTTTATTGTACTTTTTATTTATCATGCTTTCTATCATATTGTCTATTGTACTGTCTATCGTACTCTTTCCTACTTCCTATCATTCTATCCATCATACTATCTATCGTTTTATCGTTCTATCTATTATACTTTGTCTATCGTTCTGTCTATCGAACTCTTTCATTCTATCAATCATCTATCGTTTTATTGTTCTATCGTACTTCTCTATGGTACTGTCTATCGTACAATCGTTCGTATAATCTATCCTACTTTCTATCCTTCTATTTATCCTACTTTCTATCTACCTATTTTACTATATTTCGTACTTTCTTTCATGCTTTTTTGTTCTGTCCATCATACTATCTTTCTATCTATCATAATTTTTTATCTATCGTACTGTCTTTTGTACTTTCTGTCGTTCCATCCATCTATCATACTTTCTGTCTATCGTTCGGTCTCGTACTTTTTCTTACTATCTATCATTCTATCTATCTTTCTATCGATCATCTATCATAATATCTATTGTTCTATCTATCGTACTTTTTGTCTATCGTACTTTTTAATCTATCGTACTGTCTTTCATACTATCTTTTGTACTTTCTATAGTTCTATTTATCGTACTTTCTATCTACCTATCATAATATCTTTCGTACTTTTTACTGTTCTAGCCATTGTTCAATCTGTCGTAATTTTTATCGATCATACTTTTTATCTATCGTACTGTCTATTGTACTATCGTTCTTTTTATCGTACTTTCTATCGTACTTATTGTTCTAGCCATCGTTCTAGCTGTCGTCATTTTTATCGATCATACTTTTTATCTATCGTACTGACTATTGTACTATTGTTCTTTTATCGTACTTTCTATCTACCTATCGTACTATCTTTCATACTTTCTATTGTACTCTTTATTGTTCTATCCATCACACTATCTGTCTTTCTATCTATCGTTTTATTGTTCTATCTATTGTACTTATCTAGCGTACTGTCTTTCGTACTTTCTATCGTTCTATTCATTGTACATTATATTGTTCTATCTATCATACTTTTTATTGTTCCATCCATCCATCCATCCATCCATCCATCCATCCATCCATCCATCCATCCATCCATCCGTTCTACCGTTCTATCTATCGATCGTTCTATCTATCTTCAAACTGTTTCTTTCTATCTATCTATCTATCTATCTATCTATCTATCTATCGTTCTATCGTTCTATCTATCGTTCTATCGTTCTATCTATCTATCGTTCTATCTTTTCTATCTATCGATCGTTCTATCTATCTTCAAACTGTATCTATCTATCTATCGTTCTATCTATCGTTCTATCGTTCTATCTATCTATCGTTCTATCTATCGATCTATCGTTCTACCGTTCTACCGTTCTATCTATCGATCGTTCTATCTATCTTCAAACTGTTTCTATCTATCTATCTATCTATCTATCTATCTATCTATCTATCTATCTATCTATCTATCTATCTATCGTTCTATCGTTCTATCGTTTCTATCTTTTCTATCTTTTCTATCTATCGATCGTTCTATCTATCTTCAAACTCTATCTATCTATCTATCTATCTATCTATCGTTCTATCTATCGTTCTATCTATCTATCGTTCTATCTATCTTCAAACTGTTTTTATCTTTCTATCGTTCTATCTATCTATCGTTCTATCTATCGTTCTATCTATCTATCGTTCTATCGATCTATCATTCTATCGATCTGTCGTACTTTCTATCGTACTTTCTATCTATCGTACCTTTTTTTTTTATACCGTAATTTCTATCTTTTTATTCGTCATACTACCTTTTGTTCTGTCTGTCGTACTAGCAATCGTAATTTCTATTGTTCTATCTATCATACTTTCTATTGTACCATCTATCATACTATCTGGTGTTCTATCATGCTATCTGTCATACTATCGTACCATATATCATATTATCTATCATTCTATTATACTATCTAACTGATATTTCTGTAAATTAAATCAATTAGTAGTTTATATTGATTACATGTATTTCTTCTCTACATTTTAAAGCATCTACACAATTCATATGCAAACATATGTCTCTTTATTTAGAAGTTCAGGGCAAACATTTGAATATAAATGTAGAAATATAAAATAAATATTAACAAAATATAAAAAGTTTTTCAAAACGGAATCGTTACAGGTCCAACATAATAATTAAAAATACAAATATGATTGCAACTGTCTCATGATGCTAATATTCATGTTTCTGTCTGCGTTAATGGCTTGTGCTGATATAAGTTATGAAAAAGCATTAACATAACATATTTTTTGACACCATGAAATAAACCATAGAGCATAATATGAAGTTCAGCACATTTAGGGCAATTTTGATTAATGCTTTTGAACAAATGTTGACTACTATAGGTTTAATAATACTTCACAGACTTTACGTTCATGTACCATGACGCTAGCCCTGCTTGGTTTCTGATTAAACAGATAGAAGTTAATCAATAATCCACTTTAAACTTCCCTGATCTGTGGTCTTGAATGGATTACACAGTCAAGCGGCTGGAATCCGTTAGAATCCACTGATAATTTGACTGTACATTGTGAGTAATTACCTGGCGCATATCACTTCAAAACAGCCCGAGTGCTCATTAATGGGGCTTGAGAGGAAGTCAGCAGCAGCTCTTCCTCCCGCTCTGAAACCCACTCCTGGTTAGTCATGGCACTAACGCTGGGCGCTCTGCTGATATTTTTGGCACCGCGTTCCTCCCTCCCATGATGCTGCTGAGGTGCTTCTCTGCAGGATGTGCTGCTGTTAATTGGTGTGTGTGAGTGTGAGGGAGTGATTTTGTGCGTGAGAGAGAGAAGGAGAAAGTTTATAAGTGAGTGAGTGTGTGTTTGTGTGTGTGTGTGTGTGTGTGAGAGGAAGAGAGAGATTTGTGCGTGTGTGTGAATCTGTGTGTGTGATTTTGTGTTAGTGAATGTTTGTTTGTCAGTGCAAGTGTGTGTGTATGTGTGAGAGATATTAAGAGATTGAGTGTGTGTGTTTGTGAATCTAAGTGAGTGATTGTGTGCCTTAATGATTGTGTGTGTGTGTGTGGGGTAAATGTTTGTGAGTGTGTGTGTTAGTTAACGTGTGTGTGTGTGTTAATGAATATTTGTTTGAGTGAATGTGTGTGTTAGTGAATGTTTGTTTGGGGTGTGTGCATGTGTGTTAGTGTATGGTTTGTGTGTGTTTTAGCGTATATTTGTTTGTGAGTGAATGTGTGTGTGTGTGTGTGTGTGTGTGTGTGTGTGTTGGTGAATGTTTGTGAGTACATGTGTGTGTTGAATGTTTGTGAGTGTGTTAGTGAATGTTTGTTTTATGTGTGTGTGTGTTAGTGAATGTTTACGTGTGTGTGTTAGTGAATGTTTGCTAGTGTGTGTGTGTTCGTTAATGTGTTGGTGAATGTTTGTTTGAGCGCGCGCGTGTGTGTTATTGAATGTTGGTTTGAGTGCATGTGTGTTAGGCAATGTTTGTGTGTGTGTGTGTGTGTGTGTGTTAGTGAATGTTTGTGAGTGAATGTGCAAGTGTGTGTGTGTGTGTGTGTTGAATGTTTGCGAGTGTGTGTGTGTGTGTGTGTGTGTGTGTGTGTGTTAATGTTTGCTGTGTCTGTTAGTCAATATTTGTTTGTGAATAATGCATAAGTGTGTGTGTTATTGAATGTTTGTGTGTGTGTGTGTGTTGAATGTTTGGCGTGTGTGTGTTAGTGAATGTTTGTGAGTGAATGTGCAAGTGTGTGTGTGTTAGTGAATATTTGTTTGTGAATAATGCGTAAGTCTGTGTGTTATTGAATGTGTGTGTGTTAGTGAATGTTTGTGAGTGAATGTGCAAGTGTGTGTGTGTGTTGAATGTTTGCGAGTGTGTGTTGGTGAATGTTTGGTGTGTGTGTGTTGGTGAATATTTGTTTGTGAATAATGCGTAAGTGTGTGTGTTATTGAATGTTTGTGTGTGTTAGTGAATGTTTGTGAGTGAATGTGCAAGTGTGTGTGTTGAATGTTTGCAAGTGTGTGTGTGTGCGTTAGTGAATGTTTGGTGTGTGTGTGTTAGTGAATATTTGTTTGTGAATAATGCGCAAGTGTGTGTGTTGAATGTTTGTGTGTGTGTGTTAGTGAATATTTGTTTGTGAATAATGCGTAAGTGTGTGTGTTGAATGTTTGTGTGTGTTAGTGAATGTGTGAATGTGCAAGTTTGTGTGCGTGTTGAATGTTTGTGAGTGTGTGTGTGTTAGTGAATATTTGTTTGTGAATAATGCGTAAGTCTGTGTGTTATTGAATGTTTGTGTGTGTGTTCGTGAATGTTTGTGAGTGAATGTGCAAGTGTGTGTGTTGAATGTTTGCAAGTGTGTGTGTGTGTGTGTTAGTGAATGTTTGGTGTGTGTGTGTTAGTGAATATTTGTTTGTGAATAATGCGTAAGTGTGTGTGTTATTGAATGTTAGTGTGTGTGTGTTGAATGATTGGTGTGTGTGTGTTAGTGAATGTTTGTGAGTGAATGTGTGTGTGTGTGTGTGAGTTGAATGTTTGCGAGTGTGTGTTAATGAATGTTTGGTGTGTGTTAGTGAATATTTGTTTGTGAATAATGCGCAAGTGTGTGTGTTATTGAAGGTTTGTGTGTGTGTGTTGAATGTTTGCAAGTGTGTTAGTGAATGTTTGGTGCGTGTGTGTGTTATTGAATGTTTGCAAGTGTGTGTTAGTAAATGTTTGTTTGAGTGTGTGCATGCGTGCGTGTGTTGAATGTTTGTAAGTGTGTGCTGGTGAATGTTTGTTTGAGTGAATGTATGTGTGTTAGGGAATGTTTGTTCGAGTAAATGTGTACGTGTGTGTTGGTGAATGTGTGCCAGAGCGTATGTGTAAAATGTATGTGCGTGTGTGTGTTATTGAATGTTTGCAAGTGTGTGTTAGTAAATGTTGGTCTGAGTGTGTGCGTGCGTGCGTGTGTTGAATGTTTGTAAGTGTGTGCTGGTGAATGTTTGTTTGAGTGAATGTATGCGTGTTAGGGAATGTTTGTTCGAGTAAATGTGTACGTGTGTGTTGGTGAATGTGTGCCAGAGCGTATGTGTAAAATGTATGTGCGTGTGTGTGTTATTGAATGTTTGCAAGTGTGTGTTAGTAAATGTTGGTCTGAGTGTGTGCGTGCGTGCGTGCGTGTGTTGAATGTTTGTAAGTGTGTGCTGGTGAATGTTTGTTGCAGTGAATGAATGTGTGTTAGGGAATGTTTGTTCGAGTAAATGTGTACGTGTGTGTTGGTGAATGTGTGTCAGAGCATATGTGTAAAATGTATGTGCGTGTGTGTGTTATTGAATGTTTGCAAGTGTGTGTTAGTAAATGTTTGTTTGAGTGTGTGCGTGCGTGCGTGTGTTTGAATGTTTGTAAGTGTGTGCTGGTGAATGTTTGTTTGAGTGAATGTATGCGTGTTAGGGAATGTTTGTTCGAGTAAATGTGTACGTGTGTGTTGGTGAATGTGTGCCAGAGCGTATGTGTAAAATGTATGTGCGTGTGTGTGTTATTGAATGTTTGCAAGTGTGTGTTAGTAAATGTTGGTCTGAGTGTGTGCGTGCGTGCGTGCGTGTGTTGAATGTTTGTAAGTGTGTGCTGGTGAATGTTTGTTTGAGTGAATGCATGCGTGTTAGGGAATGTTTGTTCGAGTAAATGTGTACGTGTGTGTTGGTGAATGTGTGTCAGAGCGCATGTGTAAAATGTATGTGTGTGTGTGTGTGGCAGAACAGCTGTTTGGAACATGAGTGTGCTGAGCTGTGCAGAAATCACTGGTCTAACAGGGGTCTGCAGGAGCATGTATATATTGTCGGTTGGTGTTTGCCATTTGACGATGTTTCTTTGGCATCTCAAATGACTCCGATTATACTTCTGCTTCCTGCTTAATTACCCAGAAGCATTAGAGCTTTACCTTTTAGACTGCATGGTTTATTCTCCAGCTTTTAAAGCGGCTCGCATCTGAATGGCTTCAGGCGGCGGTGCTCCTGCCAGACTCGTAGTTGAGACTTGGCCGTGCGATTTGAGAATTCCTCCATGCCACGGTTTGGAATTTACCAAGCTGGAATAACTGCGCGGTGCCAAGCGGTATTAAACAATAGATTCATTCAGTAGTGTGTCACAAAGCACAGCGCTGGTCACTGGCCCAGCTGGAGGAGTGCAGGAAATCCAATCCGCCTCCATGTGATTTGTGGAAGTCGTCACATTGATCTGATACAGATGAAGGAAATGATTTCAGATCCCTCTACTGCAAACCATATTCAGTCATACTCCCAGTTTTTGTGTGTGTGTGTGTGTGTGTGTGTGTGTGTGTGTGTGTGTGGTCATATTAAATTGTCTAAATCTTGTTTCCTGGAAAATGAGTCACTGCATGGACCTCGATGGGTAATATTTGCTATGTCAACATTTTTTCCCTTCACTCTATCAGTAATAACTCAGTTTTTTTTCTTCCTTTAATACCTAACCAGATTTTTCAGACTTTATTAACTGTGTCCCCTAGCTAGGGCTCACCAGGCCACTCAAGGACACTTCATATCATATTCCTGCTCAGTCTTTTTAATCATTCACACCGTATGAAACCCATTTAAAAAGCTTTTCCTACTTCGATTTGCTTTGTCTTGTTTCTAGTCCAAATATCCAACAGTTCATAAATCAAGAAACGTTGTCTAGACAAGCAAATAATATTGTCTTGTTTTAAGAAATATGTCAATTAGGGGTGTCAAAATGAATCGTTTCTTCGGTGCAGACGCGGACTATTCGGTATCGGTTCAGTAATAATCATAACCGGTTATTATTTACTGACGTCATTTGTCTCACATGCGCTATGTCGCCGTAGCTTACTATGGCGAGGGAGGCGAGCCGCGAGTATTTACAACGCTCTAACTACGTAAAAACTCTGAAACTGTGCACAATTTCACTGCGTGTGTGTTTGCTGAACTCTGTTTCACTGACACTTACAGTAAAAGCCCCTATTTCACGGTGATTAAGAGAATGAAAGTAATCTCCATTTCTCTCTCTCTCTCTCACTGTGGCCCATGAGTGCATCTGTGTAGAGCGCCAGCGTGTAAGAGCCAATCGCAGCCCTTTCTGTTGAGCGCGTGACCAATCAAAGGGGTGTAAGAAATAACTTGGTAGACAAGGCAGAAAGCGAGCGGGATATTTATATTTGTTTATTTGCTATAGACTATTTTAATGTGGTCATGTCATTGGCCCATGAACATTTCCTGCTTGACGTTAAACTATTTCCTAACTGTAACAAGAGGCAATTCAATCATAACTTGATTTTAAATCAGCCGTCAGAACACTATTTATCAATATGTGGACCTTTTTGGATTCTCAGAAGCAATGGAAATTAAAAATGTAAAACAGGAAATACGTTAGGACCATTGTTTTTGTTTACATCCCTCAAAATGGTCTATAAATGCTCGTGTTGTTTAAAGGTACAGTTTATATATCCGACTGTATTAAAGGACAAAATTGTTTTACAAATAGTATATAAATGTATTTATGCATTTTAATACAAGAATTGCTGTGCTGTGAAGAAAATATAAAACTGTGTATGGAAAGAATCGTCAATGCACCGTGATGCACCGAGATATCGAATTGAACCGAATCGATGGCCTGATAATCATAACCGAACCGAACCGTGAGACCAGTGTAGGTTCACACCTCTAATGTCAATTAAGTGTGGTTATTCCTAATCTGCCATTAGGGTAAGCAAAATAATCTTGTTTTTCTGGCGTTTATTTTGTGTGCCCCATTGGCAGATTATTTAGCTTGTTTTAATGAAAAACTCACTTAATGTTGATTTCTTATTTCTTAAAACAAGACAAAGGGCTTTTGGGCTGGGCGATATTGCAAAAATGCTATCTCTGGGATTTATTTTCCATCACATCACCGTATATTTCGATATAAGTTGTTAATTAGGGTTGGGCCGATAGACGATGCCATCGTCCATCGCCGATGGCCGATAGACATCACGATGCTGAGCTGGCATCGCCGGTCCTTCGCCCCGCCCCTGTCGCAAACCCGCTCGTGAAAAATACACACTCAGGCCCCGTTTACACTAATACAGCTTAGTTTTAAAAAGGCATTTGAGAACGAAAATGATCCACATCCACACTGGCGTTTCATCTAGCATTTCTGAACAGCCCTCCGTCTGCTGAAAACGCACATCACGTGACCACACACACACACACACACATGCGCTCGTCTGAGCTCCAGAGAGCAGTGTACGTCGAACAGTTTATCAAGGATGTATCGCTGGATCGTGTCTCACTATAGTTGTTAAACGTGATATTTAATTAATCTTGTATCTATCCAGGGCTTTATTTGTGCTGGAACACTCTGGATCCAGCACCTCTGAAATCTGATCCGGCACCTCATTTTACCGATCTCCCTCCTCAACCGCCCTCATTCCCTGTCCGCTGTTCATTTTCACTTTCTTCCGCGACTCTCCAACCCTCTTCACTTTCGTCCGCGAGACCCCTGCGCCGCTCACTTTCGTCCATGACACCCCTCCGCCATCCACCACACCAAACAAATGACTGACACGGATCACTCTGCCTACTCATGCCAGAGTCCCGCGGAAAAAAGTGATTGACAGGTGGTAATTTGTGTGTAATTTATCTTTATTTATTTATGATTTGGTTATGAGTAAAACAAGACCATGCGGGCCAGGTAGTTGAAACGGTAGGCTACAAATAATTAATTTGTTATTAATTAATTATTCATAAATAATTAATTCACCTCCCCTATGAAGACTATGCCATAGTCCATCGCGATGTTTCACATTAGACATCGTACGATGCCAAATTGGTCAACATTGCCCCTCCCTATTGTTAATGCTTCCAGATTTAAAAGAGTAACCCAACAATGACTGAAGCCACAAACATTTGATTAAATTGGATGACGTTTTCGGCCGATACATTTTTAGTGGCCAAAAATTCGGTACATCTCTAATATCAACACACTTTAGATTCCTATTGTTGCGCATTTCTGCTGTGTGATTGGCCCTTAGATCAATATAGAGTAAAAAAAGTCCAGAGCTTATTGTTATTGACATCAATTTTATTGCGATTTGATAAAATAACATTTGTCGGCTCAGCCCTAAATGAGCTCTATTTTGATGATCTAAGTGCAAAGTCTAAAGCTAATGCCAAACAGGGTTAATTGTGTGTCTGAATCCACTATTGCTATTTTAAGGACTGAAAAATACGCTCTGCACCCTGGCGCATGGTCTAACAGGTTTGTGCTTATTCATTTAATGAGTTCTGGACGCGTTTTCAGCATAACCTGCATTCAACCAATCAGAGTCTCAGCTCTCATTCTTTTTAAGAGTCAGTTGCGTCACGCAATGGCGCATTTGCTATTTACATAGCTGACTTTGTGAGTGGAAAAATTGACTCTTTACTAGCGAGAAAACCATTAAACAGAGCATCTGCAGCGCAAGGATAAAGAACGAGCCTTCTCCATTCAGCCTCTTTACTTTCTCTTTAGTTTACTTTTACTCTTTACTTTACTCCTTTACTTTGGTGGAGTGAGGAAACGGTGGAAACTCACACCACTGAAGACATCCATTAGCCGACATATTTAATTTCCTTTAAGCACAAAGATTTGCTTCAGCACTATTTCTAAATTCAGTTCTAATTTCCAGCAAAGGAATAAATGAACAATAATAATGAAGTGTGGGCAAACAACTGAGTTATATCCAAACACACGTCCTGTTCTTATGCCCCATATGGTGATGCAGACGTCTCCAAAACTCCACAGGTGGACAAATCTAAACTTGTTTTTATTAAAACAAATATCAATATGCATATAATAAATAATACTGCTAATAATAATAACATTATACAGATGCAAATTGTGCAGTGGTGTTTATATTTTTGTAGAAAATATAAATTTTTGTAAGATTTTAATCCTTTAATTGTTTTCATCTGTAAAGATATGTGTTGCTGTACATCCTGTGTGTATTCAGCAATGTGTAACGCCCCATTCACATAGGGCGTCAGCTTTAACGCTTTCCATTCACTTTGAATGGGTGACGTCAGGCGTTGCCGAACTGCATTGTGGATCCGTCTGTGCCGCTTCAGAAGTTGGGAGGTGCTCAACTTTTCAAACGCAGAGTGAAGCGTCAGCCAATCAGATCGCTGTATGCAAATACACCAGCTCAGACAGTGGCCTATTGCTGACTAATTACATTGGCTGACGCTGCTATGATGATCGCGTCAGCCCAAACTTCAGACACACCCACTGTCAAGCGTTGACGCTGAAGCCTTGTGTGAATGGGGCGTAAGTGTTTGGACCAGCGTAGGCGCATAACCAGGGCCAGACAGAATCTGCGGACGTTTTTTGCCATTTCTGCTGAGAATTTTGGTAATAATCTGCGGATTTCTGCGGAATTATTTTGGGAGTATCGTAACTAAAACCTTAATATTTGAAATAATAAAATAATATCTTTTTAACTTGTATTTAATGTTTAAAATGCAAATCCAATTAGATTAACTGTAAATAGTTAACTTTAAGTAAATAAACTGAATTAATGATGGGCTAAAAATCTGTGGAAATCTGCAGAAAATCTGCGGAATTCTGCGCGCGCAGATTCCGTGTTTGCCTACGCATAACTAACGCATTCTGCACTGGACTTTAGAACAGCTTTCCATTGGTCAATGTTGCATCTATTTCAGTTCCTCCAAATAGCAACATGCCAACAGTGCGCCTTGACACACCTGCTTTTCAGACCAGCACACCCATGAGTCACATAGTGGAGCAAATAGATTTGCTATTTAAACAATGTGGCACAAAACCTGGAACTTACAGTTGCACTGGTCTGAAAATAGCAACAAATCGCTCCATACACATCTTGCACCTTATTGTGCCGGGTGTATGATAGGGCCATAAATGTTTTTCTTGTCCTCTTGATTTAAGAATTTTTAGATATTTGGACTATAAACAAACAAAAATCTGAGGAAAAAGAATAGAAAAGCATTTTTGTTGCAGTGAAAGTTTCTCTGTCTTTAGCTGATGGATAGATTTCTGTTGACGCATGTTAATGTCAGTGTATTCATACCAAACCTGGATGAGGGCCTGTAGTGCACGACTGTAGTTTAATTAGTTTGGAACGAGGCTCTCCTGTCCCACTGTTTCTGTTATTTGTTTCTGTTGTCACATTAATAAATCATGAATTTTTCATGATCTCACCTCAGTCAGATAAAGCAGTGGCCCGAGCTTGTGTGACAAATGCTAATGCGAGGTAATTAGCCCGAATGGAGTTCTGCTTAATTACTGTTACTTGATTATATATTTTTTTGCGCATAATGTGCTTTGGCGAAGGCTGGCGTTATCAGATTGCAGCATTAGATAAATTGCATGTTAATGTGTGTGTGTGTGTTGTTTAGTTTGAAGTGTTTACTTCACAGATACGCTTTGAAGGTTTGTGCTATAATTGAATGATTTTGATCGTTAAAGGATAATGTTGGAGAAGTCGAGGTTTAGAGTTTATGTGGGTGGTCACATCCCCCTGTTTTTTTCGCTGTCTGGGAGCCGCGTCCCCCGACTCACTGACCCACTTTCATTGGGATTAACACAGGAACACCCCCCCCCCCCCCCCACCTCCCCAGACCACCAGGCTGATTCGGAAACTGCTATTGCAGTCTAAACTGGTGTAAGTCAATTATTACTCAGTGTAACTACAACCGACTCTGCGGGAAAAAATAGCATGCTTTGAAGTTAAATTGCGAATGTTAAAAGCTACACGCCGTAGTGATGGAGCTGGCAGTAATTGAGAAAACAAGACCAAAAGATTCTTTTCATCCAAAGGCTGTCAATGAAGTCTTGAAGAGTATAAATTAATAAGTGGGGTTTTGAATTGGAAAAGCATCTTTCATTTTTTTTTCTCTCCATGCTTCGCCAAGAAATCATGTCTTCTGAAAGGAATTTAACCATTGATTGGTTCACAGTTCAGTGGGATTTCAGGGAAAATAGCTTTTTGAGGGATTTATTAGTTTCTTGCTTCATGAATGTGTCTGAAGTGTTTAGAAGCACTTCTTTTTTTACTGACTTCAAGTTTGATTCTTTATATAATTCCAGTGTTTCCCACAAGTTTGAAATATACTTGTGGTGGTTGAAATGCACCTTTTACCCATCAAATCAGATCTAGTTTTTACACAATTTTACACAAAAAAAAAAGAAAGAAAAAAAAGAAATTTGCGGACAATTTTGCGATTTTAGAAATGTATAAAAATGAAAAAAAATTTTATATATATATATATATATATATATATATATATATATATATATATATATATATATATATATATATATATATATATATATATATATATATATATATATATATATATACATACAGTGTTTCCTCTAGGATTTTTCCCAGCTGTGGCGGCAGGATTTTTTTTTTTTACACAGATCTGCCAACTATTTCAAAGACCAATATTACACGCATTATTGCAAGGCGAGATAGCATTCATGTAATACGAGCATGCGAATCTCTTTGCTTGCGCGCCGATTTCCTCTGTTCGTGCACAGAACTTCTTGCACGCACTCAAATTTACACGTTCAAGTGCAGATCTTCTCGTGCGCTCTCCAGTAAGCGCTGCTGAAGCGCGATTTAGTGTGTTTTTGTGCGTTTTCCGACATTAACGCGTCCTGAAGTAAAGTGAAACTCCAGCAAGATAAAGTCATTGTATGCAGAGCCATTGACATTTATCAATAAAATATACTTATGGAAACTGTGTTCATCTTAAACTGAAAGCTACGCGGTGTTTGCTAGACTCACGCACCTGTCAGTCAGTCTGTCAGAGAGTCAGCATGTCACCTTAAAGGGTTGAACAAATAGCGCACAGCACTACTACGGTTGCAGAAAAGTTTGCGCTGTTTACCTCTAATATGTTTTAGTGCGATTATAATCCGCTATACAAAACACGACTAAATGTTTAATGAGAAGTTGTAATGTAGCCGTGGCGGGATGAATTTTGGCGTGGCGGCCCGCCACGGATGAATGAATGTAGCGGAAACCTTGTATATATATATATATATATATATATATAATTAAATATAGCTTTCAGTTAAGATGAACACAGTTTCCGTAATTATACTTTATAGGTAATAGATAATGTTTTATAATACTTTAAAATTTATAGATGACTTTATCTTGCTGGAGTTTATGGCCATTTTACTTTACTTCAAGATGCATTAATGTTGCTCAGTAGGTCTATTGGAGACATTCATAAATATTCCTAGCAAATAATCGAAAGAGATATACTTGTTACATAAACGCACTAAATCGCACTTCAGCACTGTTTATTTGAGAGCGCATAAGAAAATCTGCACTTGAGCAGCGTATATTTGAGGGCGCGCAAGAAGTTGTGCTCGAACAGTAAAGTCTGTGTGGGAAGCACTGAATTCCATATGTTTGTGTAGCACTGAATTCCATATGCTTGTGTGTGTGTGTATATGCTCTGAATTGTAAGCACTAATATATAGGCCTGTTACAATAATCAATATATGGACTTATCGCACAACACATGGACATGACCTCATTAATATTTGTTAATGCAATATATATTGCCCATACAATAAAAACCAATTCTAGCAACGTTTTAGCTGATTGTGCAACATCTCTATTTCTATTGGATACGGTGTTAGTATGCTTAAAAAACACCGTAGTATTTGCTATGAATGACTATAGTATATTTTTATGTGGGTGCCTGACAGCTGAAAATAGATCTGGTAGCAGATATCGCAGCCTCTGTTACTCTTTTCCTTGCACTTTTTTTTGTTAACATTTATTATTATTTATTAAGGATATGCGTTTTCACATTCTGATTCCAATGCCTCATTATTAAACTGCTAAAATGACGATAATGAAATATTCTTAATGAAATATGATGTGTGCTTTACATTGTGATGATATTATATTGTCATTCTGGCATTATATAATGAGTGGGATAAAATGATCCTAAAATGGCATATTCATATCTTTAGCGCAATATATTTTGGTGTAATATATCGTAGAGCAAAAATATCATGACAGGCCTACTAACATGCACTACTATTGAAAAGTTTAAGGTCAGCAAGATTTATGCTCACCAATGTTGCATTTATTAGCAAAGTGAAATATTAATACAGTATAAAATAAATGAAGGTCAGTAGCATTTTTAAATTATGCTCCCCAATGTTGCATTTATTTAAAAAGTGAAATTTTTGTACAGTATAAAATATTAAAAATGTTTTTTTTTTTTTTTTTCCTCTGATCTTTAACTGATTGTTCAACATCATTACTTTTGTCTTTAGCGTCACGTAATATTTCAGATATCTTTCTAAAATGCTCATTTAATGATCCAGAAGTGTATCTTAAATGTTGCTGCTTAACGATTTTGTGTATACCAAGATATATGATTCCCTGACTACAGAACAGCATGTTAATTATTTATGGAAGCTTTGATAAATCGTCACTTTCAGTCAGTTCAATGCATTAATTTCTTCAACTCTTAAACCACGAGGAGTTCACCAATAACTGAGTAACCAAAGGTTTATTTTAGTCTTGAGACGTTTGTCTGCTATTGCGGCAGCTGAAATGGTGCTGAGTGACGGGCCCTAAGGGTCCTGTTCTCCCCCATGACCATTAGCCACAAGTATTAGCCATGGCCTTTTAATCCAGCTCTCAGGGGAGCAAGACCTCCACAAGTGTTGTGGTTTTCGCCATCTTTAGACCAGTCTAACACTGTGGTTTGCATGCTAATTAATACTAAAAGAAGAAATCCAGCCTTTCTATTAAGTTAACTTAACCATTGTCAGAAATGTAAGTGGATTGAACATGAAACAATTAAGTTGTCTCCCAAAAAAACCCTTAAGAACTTTAAATAAGTAGCTTAAACAATGCGCAAAAGTCATTTTATGAGTGTAAGACTTGTCAGATCGGCATCAGGTGTGATTTAGAAGTGTTAAACCGCTGTATGTCCACAGGTTCAGTTGCTAATGATTCTGAAAAGACGTCAGATGATGTTACACTTTTGGTTGTGAATGCATTTACACTGAATCCATTTCTCTTGAAGTGCTGCTGGATTGTCTGGATGGCATTATGGGATGTGGGTTAAATAAGGTTTGTTTATTCTCTGGAGCAACTACTCTCTCTTTTATGCGAGAGTTGTAGATAAAAGCATGAAGGAAGCCGGAGAGTCAGTCCTATTATCCTACTGCAGGGGTGCCTTTTGTTGTGCATGTAAATAAAAAAACTCCAAAAGAATTATTTTTGCACTCGATCCCGTCAAGATCACACTTCTGAACCTGAAAAATTGATCAATTTAGAAAGTATATTTATATTCTATAGCACTTTGTGTAGAGTCTGGCTACATTTATCTATCAGATTAACCAGTTTGATGTTGCAGTTGATTTCTTTTTGGGACGCTGTTCTGACAATGACGGCAAGTACACAACACGCCACATTGGTAGCTGTTGTGTGTTTACCTTATTCTTACACACTGTAGCACATGAACAGAACAGCACACGTTCTCTTTTAAGCTTTTAAAAATATTAAATAATCCATTACACTTCATTAAATAAAGAACGACCTATGCTGCAAAAGCCAATGTTATGTCATTTCACTGATTTCTATGTAAAGCTGATTAAAATTAAAAGTTAAAGTTAAACACTCACTGCAGTAAGAAGCTATGATACAGATTGAGTGAATCTTGACTATAAAATTCAATCGCAATATCTGTCAAAAAAATCCCAATTAGATATTTTGCTCAAATCGCACAACCCTAGAACTGAATATCTTTTACCTGTTTATTGTAATATTGCAATATCAAAAAACATAGCTAATAAAAATATCAATATTAATACTCAACTGTAATCACGTATTTTTCCAGTATGGTGCAGCTGTAATCATTCACCAAGTCAACTTTTTTTGCATTATTATTATTATTATTTATTTATTTATCATTATTTATTCATTTATTTATTTATTTATTTATTTTAATATTGCGTGTTGAAATTTTTACTAGTATGTTGCAAACAATAATATATTGTCCATTCCTATCCTACACTAAAGTCCTCATAATTAGGGATGGGTATCGTTAAGGTTTTAACAGTATTACTATTATCGGTACCACTTATCGGTTCGGTACTTTAATGGTTTGTCTTATCGGTAATTTTTGTTGTGTTTTTTTAATTTATTTTTTTAATGAAAAAACAAAAAACAAATTGAACGGAGTTAACACTATTTTATTATTACGCTTTTAATGTAAAATAAATGAAACAATTTTTTTTTTTTCTGTAAAAGAATGTACAATAGTTTGAAGGAAACTGAATCTCATTCTTCTGGATAAAAATCAACATGTTTGACTTTTCTGGCAGAAGTCAGGATCTTTCTTGATTTATTGTGCTGCCTGCAGTTGAAAATACCCTTTTTGAGTTGCAAAATGCAGTTAAATGAGATTGTTTATGATTTTTCATTCACATAAATGAGTTGACGGTGTTTTGCGAGTTAACTGCGTTTTTAAAACCGTTTTGGAGCATCTTGCAATGTAAAAATAAACCGTTTTTTATCATTTCTTAATAAGCATAGTTTATTATTAGGATATTATAGGCTATATTTGTAAATACAGTCATGTAAAAGCATTTTTAATGTTTAAGATTTATTTAGACTACTGCAAAAAAAAATAAAATACTGTTTTCATTGTGACCGAATGTGTGTGTTTATTTAACTATTAATATTATACTAATTTAGGTGATTGACTGCTGCATAACGAAGTGGATGATGTAACGTTACCGTTAGGCTGTCAAAAACTTTTCATTTGTCTTTCTACAGTTGATGTACTTTTGAAAAATACTTTGACTTTCACCAGATTGCTTGTGTTTCCACTTATACAAGAAAACAACTTGTTGCGTTTGTCGCAACGAGCATTATCGAGCTTACGAGCTGTGTGTGCCGAGAACTGTTGATGCGCTTACCAGAAACAACAGCATTTCTCATGTGAGATTGCCAACGGACGAATATCAAATATCGCAAATTAGAAAAGGTTGCTCCGTTAAATGATGCTACTGTAAGTAATGTTTATTCAGCAATAATTCTCCAGTACTGATAGCAGAACCGTTAATGTCAGAGCTTATCGATACTTCGCTCTTTTATAATATAGTACAGATAAAGTACTGAGTTTCGGTACCCATCCCTACTCAAAATGCAGTATTGGTCATCAGAAATCCACTCCTCCCTCTGATTTTAATAGCTTCAGTGTAATTGTCAAGACTTGTTGCCTTACATCAGAGTCATAGACTCCATCCTACTATATATCTGCCTGGTTGAAACAAAGCTCCCAGTGTTGTGGAGTTTGACTACAGCGAGAAGCAAAAACAAACATTTCTCATTGATGGTCAAGCTGCATTCTGAAGAATCAGAGGAATTTCAATTTGCTTTTTGTGTGTATGGTACATTCAGAGCTACTAGGGGACTGTATAGGACGGTGGGGGGGCTGCTGTAGAAAGAGTGTTTTGTTTAAGTGCTCGCTGATCTAATGGCTCGCGCCCAAGCCGTTTTATGGTTTGATTTGACTACCTCTCCAGTCTTGCCCCCGGGCGCTGAGGGGCTCCTTTGTGCGAAAGTTTGCTCAGATTCTTTCGCAGCCTGTGCCTTGTTGACACCGCGGCCCCTTCTCATCCCCCACAGGAACCCTCGTCCTCTGCCAAAAGCTCTGAAACAACTTCCCCTTCCCCCTTTCAGACTTCCCATGTTTTTTTCCTCACAACTCTGATTCACAACTAGGCATAGGCGAGAACTAGTTTTAAGGTTTACTGCAGTTTGCAAAAGTCAAGGTTATATGCTGAACTGTTGTCATTTTTATCATTGGTGTTACTTTTTTACAACTTAATTTTTTTTTGTGGATAACATGACAATTTTTTTTAGGAGTATTTGATTTAATATTAAGAAAAAGAGAGCATAATTTCAAATTGACATTCTCTGCATCATTGTACATGCCTGTATTGTCACTTTTGATAACAATTTAATGCAACTTTAGTTCTCAATAAGGAATAAATACTTTTAAAAATAAAAAAAAGCCATTACTAATGTCTTCCGTGGCACATAATATGCTGATTTGCTGTGTAAGGGTGCTTTCACACCTGTGAATCGATTCATTTGTTCCGGAACAGGGATTAAAATTGTTACATTGTTGCTCTTTGTTCTTGGTGCGGTTCGCTTTCACACGGCAAATTTTCTAAACGGACCAAAATAGCTAAAACAAGTCACGTGCGAGTAAACTCTCCTCACATTGGTCAGAGTTTCGCGGTTTATTTTGCAGAGTCCCGCTCAGCTGTCGGGGGAGCAGGTGGATGGTGTTTGACAGGGTGCATGCGACATGTCTGAAGAGCGAGGAGGGATGCGGTGGGGAGCGGTGAGAAGGGTGCTCAACGTATTTGAGAACCAGGAGAGAGACGCGCGACTTCCGCTAGATTATCACTCGTTTGCGGGCATCCCGGAGTCTCTGTGCATTTGCGGGAGACTCCCGGAACTTCCGGGAGACATGGGATGTCTGGAATGATCTCCCGCCCTACTTCTAATTCTCTCTTCATATAGCCGTACGCCTATTACATATCCATAATACACTGATATAGCCGGGCTCGGATCGTATCGCTTTCTCACTACAATCGATCCGCTCCAGAGTTCGTTTCAATCTAGCCGAGACCACCTCATTCAGGCGGTCTCGGAGTAATTGCTTTGGCGCGGATCCGAGCGCGATTGCCCTGTTCACATATGCCAAACGAACCGCGCTAACTGGGCAAACGCACCAGGTTCCGGAACAAAAGTCTAGGTGTGAAAGCACCCTAAGTAACATGTCTTATTTTCAGCATTACTTGTGTTAAACACAAGTAATGTGTTTTTTTTTTTTTTTTTTTCATTTGTGTAAAGCATGACACATTTTTTCAGGACTCTTTAATAAATATAAAGATTTTAAAAATCATTACAAACTGAAATTATAATTGTCATTAGGGCTGCACGATATTGGAAAAAAAACTGACATTGCAATATAGGGGTGTGAACCTACACTGGTCTCACGGTTCGGTTACGATTATCATGCCATCGATTCAGTTCAATTCGATATCTCGGTCCATCACGGTGCATTGACGATGCTTTCCATACATGATTAGATTTTTTTTTTTTTCACAACACAATTTCTTTTTTTATTAAAATATATAAATATATTAATATTTATATATTATTTGCAAGGTTTCCGCTACATTCATTCATCCGTGGCGGGCCGCCACGCCAAAATTCATCCCGCCACGGCTACATTACAACTTCTCATTAAACATTTAGTCGTGTTTTGTATAGCGGATTATAATCGCACTAAAACATATTAGAGGTAAACAGCGCAAACTTTTCTGCAACCGTAGTAGTGCTGTGCGCTATTTGTTCAACCCTTTAAGGTGACATGCTGGCTCTCTGACAGCAAACACGGCGTAGCTTTCAGTTTAAGATGAACACAGTTTCCATAAGTATATTTTATTGATAAATGTCAATGGCTCTGCATACAATGACTTTATCTTGCTGGAGTTTCACTTTACTTCAGGACGCGTTAATGTCGGAAAACGCACAAAAACACACTAAATCGCGCTTCAGCAGCGCTTACTGGAGAGCGCACGAGAAGATCTGCACTTGAACGTGTAAATTTGAGTGCGTGCAAGAAGTTCTGTGCACGAAGAGGAAATCGGCGCGCAAGCAAAGAGATTCGCATGCTCGTATTACATGAATGCTATCTCGCCTTGCAATAATGCGTGTAATATTGGTCTTTGAAATAGTTGGCAGATCTGTGTAAAAAAAAAAAAAGTCCTGCCGCCACTGCTGAAAAAAATCCTAGAGGAAACACTGATTTGTAATATAATTTTGTCCTTTAATACATGCAGTCAGATATATGAACTGTACCTTTAATTTGACCTGCTCAAAGAAAACACTCTTTTTGAATGTATTAAACAAAACTCAGATATATGCACAGAACAACATAAGCATTTATAGCAAATAAACTAATGTAAATGTTATCCCGCTTGCTTTTTGAGCGCTGTCGAACGAGGTCTTACACCTCTATGATTGTCATCGTCTTCACCCGCTCAACAGAAAGGGCTGCGATTGGCTTTAGAAATGAAAGCGCTGTTCACCGATGAGAGACGTGGGAAGAACATCCGCGGTTACAGTCTATATGCGAATAATACGCGGTTATCACAGGTAATCCATAGTAGACGCGGTGGTGAAAACTTGCATGCTCATGTTTGGATCCACAAGCATCACTTTAACAGCCAAGAGGAAAGAAAGTTACCTCACAAACACGCCAGCGGGCCAAATGTCCAAAGTGAGACAGAGAGAGAGGCAGAGATGGAGTTTTACAGCATTTCTCCCTAGCAGTGAAATAGCGGCTCGTGTGCTGTGCCTTCTTCAGCGTCAATGAAAGACTTTCCAGCAAACTCACAAGCAGTTGAACTGTGCATAATTATCTACCTTTCAAGTAGTAGGAGCGTTTTATTTACTCACCCTAGTATTCTACTACGACATCGCACATAGGAGATAAATGATGTCAGTACGTAATAACCGGTTATGATTATTACTGAACCAATATCGAATCGTTCCCGTCTGCATCGCGGTGCACCGAAGAAACAATTAATTTTGACACCCCTATTGCCATATCTTCATTCAATGAGATTATATATTGTGATTTTATAACTTTCAGCAGATGGCTTGAGTAGCTTGTAAAAAAATTCATAATTTTAGATCGACTGGGATGATTCTATAGGGCAGCGTATCTGTATAAAATATAATAAATAAAAAAATTACAAGCAAAGTTAAATGCAACAAAGAAAACATGCAAAAAAAAACTATGATTTATGATTTTTTTTTTTTTGGGGAGTCAAACCGTATTCAGAAGCAGAAATAAATTATCACAGTATAATATTAATAATAGTAATATATTGTTTTATTTAAGAAAATAATTATATAATGTACAGTTAATCTATAAGCTACAAACATTTAATTTGTTCCCAAATAGCTTCAATTAGCTTCAGATTCCTACAGTCTGGTCTTAAAAACACATGCAGATAATAAACTCGCTCTAAAGGTTAACATCTGAAATTACTCCATGATGTAACTGTAATGTCTGGTCAACTATAATCATAACTACGTTGCAGATTCCTGCGATGTGACTATTGCGAGTGGTCACATTGCTATATCGATGCTGAAACAATATATTGTGCAGCCCTAAATGTCATTACTGTCACTTTTGATTAATTGAATGCAACTTTACTCAATAAAAGTATTCATATATCTTAATCTTACTGACAATAATTGGTAATGTGCGATTTGCATGTAATTTTTTTTTTCCAAAAAAGTAACTATTTACTCACCCTTATGCTCCAAACATCAATGATCTTTTCCCCATGCAATAAAAGCTGATGAGGTTGTTTTTACTTCCGTTGCCTGAGCAAAAGTGTATTTTTCAAAGAAGAAAGGTGTGATTAACATATTCAGATTGACGCAATGGTGATTTAAATGAAGGCCTGTCCCTTTAAGAACAGATTTTTACTCGTGTATAGATGCAAGACGGTAAACAACACCTTCACAACCACAAGGAAAGTACAAACCACTTATCATAACACTCTAGTGTTGTGACGACTACTTTTGGTTAACGCCTTTATTTATACAGTGTGATCGTCCTTGCGCAGGAAGTAATCGTTTAATTATTACTTACTCCAAGGTCTCGTCAGATAAGACACGTATGGATGTTTGTAGTGGATGTAGGCTGAAGTTCAACTTTGACTTTTCTATTCTGATGTTGCATCAAGTCTGCGAATAAAATAAATAAATAAATAAATAAAAAAGCAGATGAAAGGGCTTGTGTGAAAATTGGTTTTCACATACATGACATTTAAGTGTTTTTCCCCCATGTCAGTGGTTGTAACCTTTAATTATAAACATTTTTCCTGTTCTTTTAAATAATACGATGTCAAGGACTGCAAAGTAGTCCGGAAAGCTTTTTCAGATGAATCAGAGCATTGATTTGAGGACATTTTGACATTTTAAGCTTTTTTTTTTCCAGGAATACATCTATCAGATTTGTAAATGGATTGTTTACTTGTTCTAGGACTGTCGTGATAATGAAATTGTGGCGGCTGATTAATTGTCATACAGATAATTGTGATTAATGATGTAATTATCTGTTAGATGCTCATATCTCGTATGAATTATTACAGTGTAATTTGCTCATGCATTACTCGATATAATAAGGTAAAAATTTGTCCAAATGGGCCTGTAAGGCTTTGAGAATATTGCACGATATGATGACATGAATAAAGTCAAACATTTTTAAATACTACTACTACTACTTACCATTTCTAATTTAATTTGAAATATTTTCATAGTAGTCTTCTGGTGGAAATTGAACCGTAATGGTATTTCTGTGTTCACCTAAAATTCCCTTTAGCATTTAAAGATAAAGGCCTAATGTGTCCTAAGTCTTTTGTCTCAGAACATTTTGGTAAATACAGATTCACACTACAGCTGCAGAATTATAGATGCTTATAATGAAAAGATGGTGACACGGTGGTGCATAGGGTAGCGCTGTTACCTCTCAGCATGAAGGTTGCTGGTTCGAGCCCCAGCTGGGTCAGTTGGCATTTTTGTGTAAAGTTTGCATGTTCTCCCTGTGTTGGCGTGGGTTTCCTCCAGGTGTTTCCCTCAGTCCAAAAAGATGTGCTGTAGGTGAATTGGGTAAGCTAAATTGTCCGTAGTGTATGTGTGTATGTTCTGGTCCTCCAGGTTGGGGGTTGAGCGTTGGGCTACTAATAACCCACCTCATAAAAACTAGATGTTACTAAACATCAATATGGTGTGGCTAAATATCAACTTCTAAATAAATGGCTCTGGGAGTAAGCAAGCATAAGTAAAGGATAATTCGCTTGTATTGGATGATTTAGGACTTTTGTACATAAAGCATTACTACTGCCAGTAGGTGGCGACAAATCCAGGTGTGATTCGTTGAATCATAACTTAATTTATCATCACTTTAAACTATTCACTCAAAAACAAATCAGGATTTCTGAATAAAATAACCTTTGTTTGGAAGTACTTTCTTTGGTGAAACAGAATAAAATAGACAATATTGTATCTAAAATGTAAGTAACGTTAAATAACTACTCTAACATATGTGATTTTTACTGAACTATATATTTTATAGTTAAAAATAAAACACAAACCCATACTGGGACCTTTGTTAAAGTGTTATAACTGCCAGTAGGTGGCGACAAATCCAGGTGAGTGATTTGTTGAATCATTCACTTAATTTATTCAGAAACGCTGATTGTTTTTGAGCAAATCGTTTGACCTTTGTTTGGAAGTACTTTCCTTGGTGAAAAAGAATAAAAATGGAAAATATTATGTCTAAAATGTAAGTCACGCTAAATAACTACTCTAACATATGTGATTTTTACTGAACTATATATTATATAGTTAAATATACAAACACAAACCCATGCTGGGACCTTTGTTAATAAAATTACAACTGCCAGTAGGTGGCGACAAATCCAGGTGAGTGATTCATTGAATCATTCACTTGAACGATTTATTCAGAAACGCTGATTGTTTTTGAGTGAATTATTTAACCTTTGTTTGGAAGTATTTTCTTTAGTGAAACAGAATAAAATAGACAATATTGTATCTAAAATGTAAGTAACGTTAAATAACTCTAGCATATGTGATGTTTACTGAACTATATATTATATAGTTAAATATACAAACACAAACCCATGCTGGGACCTTTGTTAATAAAACATTACAACTGCCAGTAGGTGGCGACAAATCCAGGTGAGTGATTCATTGAATCATTCACTTGAATGATTTATTCAGAATCGCTGATTGTTTTTGAGTGAATCATTTAACCTTTGTTTGGAAGTATTTTCTTTAGTGAAACAGAATAAAATAGACAATATTGTATCTAAAATGTAAGTAACGTTAAATAACTCTACTCTAACATATGTGATTTTTACTGAACTATATATTTTATAGTTAAAAATAAAACACAAACCCATGCTGGGACCTTTGTTAATAAAATTACAACTGCCAGTAGGTGGCGACAAATCCAGGTGAGTGATTCATTGAATCATTCACTTGAACGATTTATTCAGAAACGCTGATTGTTTTTGAGTGAATTATTTAACCTTTGTTTGGAAGTATTTTCTTTAGTGAAACAGAATAAAATAGACAATATTGTATCTAAAATGTAAGTAACGTTAAATAACTCTACTCTAGCATATGTGATGTTTACTGAACTATATATTATATAGTTAAATATACAAACACAAACTCATGCTGGGACCTTTGTTAAAAAAACATTACAACTGCCAGTAGGTGGCAACAAATCCAGGTGTGTGATTCATTGAATCATTCACTTGAACAATTTATTCAGAATCGCTGATTGTTTTTGAGTGAATCATTTAACCTTTGTTTGGAAGTATTTTCTTTAGTGAAACCGAATAAAATAGACAATATTGTATCTAAAATGTAAGTAACGTTAAATAACTACTCTAGCATATGTGATGTTTACTGAACTATATATCATTAGTTAAATATACAAGCACAAACCCATACTTTTGTTAATAAACCCACACCTTTGTTAATAAAATATTACAACTACCAGTAGGTGGAGACAAATCCACGTGAGTGATTCGTTGAATCATTCGCTTGAACAATTTATTCAGAATTCCTGATTGTTTCTGAGTAAATATTTTGAACTTTGTTTGGAGTCATTTTCTTTGGTGAAACAGAAGAAAATAGACAATATAGTGTCTAAAATGAAACCGTTAAATAACTCTACTCTTGCATATGTGATGTTTACTGAACTGTATATTATATAGTTAAAAATAAAACCCAAACCCATACCAAGATATTTTCTGCTTTCTAACTTTAATTCTAGACTCATTCGGACTATATTTAAATTGGATTTATCACACGGGCAATGCTTTTGGACTGCCTTTTTTATTTTTTGGTGAAGTATTTGACATGCTCCAATTCTTTGTTTCTCAACCACGTTCCTGAGGACCACCAGCTCTGCACATTTTCCGTGTCTCCTTAACCAAACACACCGGATTCATTTTGTCAGCTCTTTCACAGAGACTGAAAGACCTGTTATGGGTGTGATAGACAAAGGAGACATCCAAAACATGCAGTGTTGGTGGTCCTCTAGGAACGTGGTTGAGAAACACAGCTCTAATTGATAGCGCAACAACTACTATCTTATCTTATTATCCTATCATCAGCATGATATCTAACCAAAGTCTTAAAACATTTTGGTAAATCTGCGTCAGTATATTAAGATTCATATCCAAGATCCAGGAAGGGCAAGGTATAAAGCATCACATAAATCCGATGATTAAATAATCAAGGCATAATGTATGAATTGGTCAACCTGACCTTAACTGTCTTGTATGAAAAGAGGGGTAATTTTCAGTCCAGATTAATGTTCTTCTCTGTAATTCTTTTTCACTGCAGGTGTAAAAAAGAGGGCAAGGTCACTAATGAGCATAACAAAGGTGGATTTTGCAGCTCATCTTGTACTAAAACTGAGTACGGTTTTAAAGTCAGTGAATAAAAACACCAACTCTGTGCAAATATGAGAGTATTTCTTTATCCATAATAACAAGCTATAGTTGAAGTCAGAATTATTAGCCCTCCTGTATAATTCCCCCCCCCCAATTTCTGTTTAATGAAGAGATTTTTTTTAACACATTTCTAATCATAACAGTTTTAATAACTCCTTTCTAATAACTGATTTCTTTTATCTTTTCCATGATGACAGCACATAATAATTGACTAGATATTCTTCAAGACACTAGTATTCAGCTTAAATTCACTTATTTAAATTCCATTACGACTTTCTGTTATGAAATAAACTTGCGTTTTTTCACCAGATCCTCTCATTTAAAGGGCCACAAAACCCCCTGTCTCAGCAGGGTGTTTTCACACCTCTGTTTTGAAAAAAGTCAGGAAAGTTGGGCGTGTCCAGCTCTGGGAGTGTGGGAGTGTCGGGGGAGGGAAAGAGGATAAGATTTGCATAGGAGGGAGTTTCCATTTGGGCACGCGCTATGTTTCACAGGCAAAACAAACAGAGAGGCTGATTTGATACCGCATGGCGAATGAGAAAAAAAAATCCTCCGCATTTCTCTGTAACTTATGTACTCGGTAGGTAGCGTCAGAAAGCCGTGTGTATAGACTATCCTGTCACAAAATGCAGCGAAAATCCTGCACGACGGGAATAGTTTGTGTTTACATGTTTACACTCGGAGAGCAGCATTTAAACAAAGGGCAGTCCACTGCAAACACTTACCAAATCTGTAGACAGACAATCACACTGGAGCTGTGTCTTTTTATTAAAAGGAGACGAGCGGCAAATCCGGATTTCACCATTTCCAGATGAGAAAAAGCTCTCGGGTAAAAATGTTCCTTACAAACGCGTTTCTGTCGCGTGCACTGTAATCCACACGTGAGTCCAGCTGCTCTCTCATAGAGGGAAAATGAAAACAAAACCTTCGTTGCAACACACTAATAACACCTTCGACTCTTGTCTTGAAATTCTTGTACTTTCACTTGTTTTGGCAACACAACGTGGCGTCTCTCTGCCGTCTGAACAGTGTAAACTGGTAAACAGTCTCCGGAGCTATCATGCATATTAATGAAGTTTCACGTCATACACAATAGAGCGCGCTGATTGGTTTGAAGCACGTCTTTGTCATGAATTAATGCCGCACACTCAGATACGTCACAATGTTCTCGAAAAGACAGACAGCCACTCTCCAGGCTGGATTTACACCTAAGTATCTCATGGCCGTGACGCAGCTTCAAAAATTCGTTTCAAACCGGAAGAACGAATTTGCTCAAAATAACGCAAAAACAACCAATTTTCACTTTTTTGTGCAGTATATGTGTCCTAATAGTGTTTATAGCAGCGTGGGACACAGATATGACTGTCAACAGCTCAAAAAATGTGTTTTGGTGTTTCGTGACCCTTTAAGCTCTCGGTTTAATCGCGCTGAAGTTCAAGTTTAGTTCAGTCACAGCAGGCTGTCGTGTGCTGTTTGTGTTTGGTTCACTGAATCACACATGCGCAGTATTATCGGTTCACCGCTTTTCAAATTTGATCTCAGAGTAAACGTTACTGTTCTAATAACTGAATGAGAGTATATATTGGATTATTTGGAGTCAGAGGTGGGTATTAGGTTTGTTAAAAAGTAAGTCGTTTGTGGATAAGTGCTTACTGGAGATGCGAATTGTTTCAAATAATTCAGTTCGTTTTGGTGAACTAGTTCAACCGGTTCACTTAGAAGATCCGGTTAAAAAGATTTGTTCGCGATACAGAAATAAAACCCATTATTGGGCACAGATGTGTTAAAGTAATAGTTTTAGGTGCCTGTAATGCTGTCACCGGGCTGCTGTCATGTCCACTAGTTGTTTTTGTCGCGGGAGCAACAGCGAGGACTGGCTGAAGGATTACAGACTCTGAGGTCAAACACCTGCAGCGCGAATTACATTTACTTCTAAACGGCTTACAGTAAGATTATGTATTAAAAACATTCACAAATACGAAAATGAAGGAGCTTTTGCTATAATTTCAGTTAGTTTCCGATAGTTTTGTATGTACACAATACAGTTTCAGTTAGTTCTAGTTTTTAAAAAAACTCTTGTTTTTATTTTTATTTCAGTTAACGACAATTATTTAAAATACTAGTTTTCGTTTTTCGTTCGATTTCGTTAACTATAATGACCTTGGTTCAAGGGTGACGGCTGCTGGACGTGACCGAATTGAAGGACATTATTTGTGCTTTACATATATGGCTGGTGTTTTGATGTGCGTCAAATCGATAAATGTTTTCGTTTAACTCTTTACATGCAGTTAATGAGAGAAAACGATTCCCTGGCATTGACGAGTTTACGTCAATCAGTGTTTTGGGTGTATTACAGTAGGGGAAGCCCTAACGCATGTCCTCTGTGTGGCATGATGTCAGATGCTCCGGAGTGTGAAATCTGAGAGAAAGTAAGATCATGGATGAAAATAAGAGTTATACAACCTTCCTTTGGCTTAATCCCTACCGTTTTAGATCTTATTTTGTCAAGAGACCAAAATAAAAAGTTTTATTTTTATGATTTGTGTCATTGTTTCAGTTTGCACACCTAACGTAGTAGGCTACCTAATATGGTAAATGCGTATAGTTTTTACATTTTTATATAATTATTAATCGCAAAATTGTCAGCAAATTTCTGGGAATTACCGCCATTCATTTATTTTATTTTTGGCTTAGTCCTTTTATTAATCTGGGGTCGCCACAGCAGAATGAACCGCCAACTTATCCAGCAAATGTTTTACACAGCGGATGCCCTTCCAGCTGCAACCCATCACTGGGAAACATCCATGCACACTCGCACATACACTACGGACAATTTAGCCTACCCAATTCACCTGTACCTCATGAGGAAAATCACTTGTGAAAATCAACTCATTTTTATCGCAAAAAATCACAAAAAAAATCTGAAAAAAGTAGGGGTTCTGTATAACAGTGGTTTGTTCTGTAGACAATCCAAAACAAATATAGCTTAAGGGGGCTAATAATATTGAATATTGGTTTAATATTAAGAACTCCTTTTATTCTAGCTGAAATAAAACAAATAAGACTTTCTCCAGAAGATAAAAATATTATAGGAAATACTGTGAAAAATTCCTACATCATTTGGGAAATGTATGTGCGCAGATATTGCCAAGTAGCCTTATTTAGTCCAGCGCTCCTCTTGGCTTCCCATCAGGCAGAATTTGATCTGTGACTTTCTTTGTTGTCGGCTGCCTCAAAGAGAAAAGGCTGTTTAACATAAGCTCTGGGTGAGCCGTGTGATGGGGCTCTCCGGCATCGTTTCATCTGCTCTGTGATGGAGGGGACGTGGAAAGGTTTTTTTCTTTTTTTTCTTTTTCTTTTTTTCAGTGTCTTATTTTTAACCCGTATATTCTTTGCTCTGTGTCTGGGTGAGCATCATTCACAGCATCAAAGAGTAAAGGCCACCTTTGCTGAAAATCTGGCGAATGTTTTCCTCTTTTCTGCTGTCTAAATGTTTCCCAACAGAAAAGGACAAATAAGAGCTATTGTTGTTGCCACTGTAGAGATGACACAATAGCCATGTTTAAATGCACATATTGGAATATTACAGAAGAAATGCTTAATGGAAACTCCGAGATGTGCTTAAATTTAAAAAAATGTGCATGAAAAGAAAAGTATGCGGGCAATTCCATGCAAATGTCAACCTTGCCATGAAAAAAATTAAGTTTTCAACAAAATACCGAAACAGTTTCTATGTTTTTTGTGTAAGTAAGTATTTTACAGTACTTTAGACATACTCAAAAATGTCTCTGTCATTGGTAAAGCAAATTAAATTGTTCAAAAACAAAGTCACACGAATGGCAATTTCACATCGGTCACATCCATAACGAAGCTTTTTCCTCATAAATGCAAAAATATTACATAAAATAAAATCAATGATGTTTGTTTTATAGAGAGCCAACTCTTATCCTGTTGATTAGCATAATTTTTGGGGGGGTTGTGCAGTTTATTTGACAGAATCTCTACTAAGTATGTTGTATACTGTTAACTCACAGACTTTTTTCGTCACATCCATAACGCATGTTTATTTTCCTCATTTAAAGTACAAAACATGTTTACAGACTGATATTTTTCTGATCTTATAACTCTGTGGTCAGTAGTTTTGTCAAATATAAACAGATCGTTCAATATAATGTTAATGTAAACTTTTTATGTGAATTTATGTTTTCAGTTTTTACTGCAAATGTCACATCCATAACGCTGGAATTGCTCATCCAGAACTGAGTAGGATACACTTTTTACTTAATTAGAAAAAAATGTGCATAAACTATGATGAAAACACATTTGGTGACTAAACTCTGCGTGATGTGAATTAGTTTTTGACAGATGATTTCACACACTAAAACCCAACAGTCAACTTTATCAAATGAAATGAGTGTAGTTAACTCCATTTACTGAAAGTTAATTCTACTGATTTGAATAGAGTTTTGAACTCCGTGTTGAAGGTAATGAGTTAATTAAACGCCTCATTACTTAAATGGAGTAAGTTCACAGTACTCGTATAGATTAGTTTAACTCAAATGGTTTGTAGCTATCGGTTTCCTCAAGTGATTTGAGCTACCCTAACTGATGGGTTTTACAGTACTCAATTGGTTTGAGTTCTCTCCATTTATTGGGTTTTACTGTGCTCAAGTTGCTTTATTTACTCAAATGGATTAAGTTCACAGTACTCATTAGGATTATTTTTTTTTTACTTAAATTGTTTGTTGCAGTCGGTTTTCTCAAATGGTTTGAGTTACCTTAACTTTCTGGGGTTTACAGTGCAGATATAAATGTGTGTTTCAGGGACTTTGCATTAATGTTGGTTTGCCGCTTTCCATGTTTCCAGCTTTACATTGTTGCAGATCTGAGATGTTGTTCTGCTGATTGTAAAAGGCCTCAGCCCTCTGTCAGTCCGTCATCACAGTGCTTCAGTATTCTTCTTCTATTATTATTTCCTCCAGAACTGTCTTGAGCATCTGTCTGCTCTCCCAAAGAGCGTCTAATGCACAGGTGTCAGACTCTGTTCCTAAGGGGCCGCAGCTCTGCACAGTTTGGTTCCAACCCTAATTCAGGGTTCCTGCAGAGTCTTAATGTCTTAAATCTCAAAATCCAAATTTTCGGCCCTAAAATGTCTTAAATTTACTCAAATATTGTGTTGTAGGTCTTTTGTTTTTTATAAACCGGTCTTAATTTTTCTTTGTTCATGTATTGCTACTCAATCTGGCCACTTTAAACAGTAATTTCTAACTCTAATTAAACCATTATGATAAATAATTTCCTTACAATAACATTTGTTTAAAAGTTCTCTATTTATTTACTGCTAAGGACATCGACCTGGACAGATTGTTGTGCATACATTTATTTTAATATAGTTTTTAAAATTTATGAAACCTTTGTTCATTTTTTTTTATTATTTTAAAGAAAGTTTATATTGGAAAAAAGTGTATGGATACAAGTAGAGCTTGCTTGTTTTTACACAATATATAAAATGTTTTGATAAGAAAAAAATCTAAAATATTTAAAAAATATATTATTGTATTATTAAATTTATTAAATTATAATATTTTTTTGATAAGGCAAAAAATATATATTTTCCATCTGGGCCATTTGAAAAATTCCTTATCCTTTAACCCTTAATGAGTCTAAAATTTCATTCATTATGGTCTTAAAAATGCCTTAAAGTCTTAAATTTGACTCTGTGAAACCTGCAGAAACCCTGTAATTAAACGCACCTGATCAAACTAATTCCTAAGTCCTTCAGGCTTGTTTGAAACCGTGAAACAGTGAAGCCGAAGTCACACTAGAGTTTGAGCTTGCGAAATTCTGTCGTACGGCGCTGCGAAAAGGGGCGGGATTAAACAAGATGATTAGACATTAAAAAAGCGAGCGATTTCTCCATGTTTTAAATTTCTGTCCAGAGAGGTCATGTTTTGATCCTGGATTGGTCTCACGCAGTCAAGTGATGCGATTTCGCAGGTCAGAGTTCACCAAGCTTGAACTTTGCACTGCAGCAACCTGCGAAACTCGATGCATGATCCTGCGTCTCCGGTCTGACACATTCGCGTGCGTATGAATGGAAGTCTATGGGGAGTAAAGTCCAGTGTGACCGCGGCTTGAGTGTGTTGAAGCAGGGTTGGAACTAAACTGTGCAGGGCTGCAGCCCTCTAGGAGTGGAGCTTGACATCCCTGGTCTAACGCCTCCAAAAGCCACCGCATTTACCGCGTTCGCCACGTTCTTTGCGTTTCGTCTTTGTCTTCTGAGGCGCAACTCATTTATTAGAGAAGAAAAAACACCACAGTGGCAAATCCCAACAGTGCATCAAACTACACTTCTTTTTCTGTCTGATATTTGCTGTAGTTTATCAGGAAGTGACTATTTTGGTCTCTTTGAATCATTGAATGGAAACTCTGCTTTTATAAGCAAAAACATGTCTTGAGAATCAGTTTTTAAGCAAATAATTTATTGATTCAATAATTCATTCATAAAAACTGTTACATTCCTTTTGTTTCTTAATGAATCAATTCATTTAGAACAGGCTTGCCAAACTCGGTTCCTAGAGGGCCACAGCTCTGCACAGTTTAGTTCCCACCCTTCTCCTACACACTAACACTGTGGTCACACTAGAGTTTGAGCTTGTGAAATTCTGTCGTACAGCGCTGCGAAAAGGGGCAGGATTCAACGAGATGATAAGACATTTAAAAAAAGAAGCAAGCGATTTATTATTATCAATATTTTACATTTCTATCCAGAGAGGTCATGTTTTGATCCTCGATTGGTCTCACGCAGTAAAGTGATGCGATTTCGCAGGTCAGAGGTCACCAAGCTTGAACTTTGCACTGCAGCGACCTGCGAAACTTGACGCACGACCTTGCGTTTCCGGTCTGACGCATTGGTGTGCGTATGAATGGAAGTCTATGGGGTGAAAAGCCCAATGTGACCACAGCTTTACCTGTAGGTTTCAAACAATCCTGAAGGACTCAATTAGTTTGATCAGGTGTGTTTAATTAGTGTTGGAACTAAACTGTGCAGAGCTGCGGCCCTCTTAGCAACAGAGTTTGACACCTGTGCTTTAGAATGAATCATTTGAATGGAGGATTCATTTAATCTCTTGTTAGGAAAGGTGTTTGCACAAAGGGATAGTTCACCGCAAAATAAAACTTGTCATTTTATTTCCTCATCCTTCACTTGTTCCAAACAGGTTTGAATTTCTTTCTTCTGTTAGACACAAAAAAGACCATAGTATTTTATTTAATTTTTTTACTATAGAAGTCAGTGGTTACAGGTTTTCATCTTTTTCTTCAGAATATCTTTTGTTTTCAAAAGAAACTCGTATAGGTTTCTTATAACCGTTCCTGGATTAGTGAATGAGTAAATTGTCATTTTGGGTGAACTATGCCTTTTAAAGGGCACTTATGATGAAAATCAACTTTTGTAAGCTGTTTGGACAGAACTGTGTGTAGTATAGTGTCCACAGTCATATTGGAGTGATATAAAGACTTTTTATTAATTTCCTGACGTTAAAATAGGATCCAAATCCCTTCCATTTTGAGGCCCACCGCAACTTGACATAGGAGTGTGGTTTCCTCGCCCACCAAATTGATTGATAGCGGCATATTATCATGACGCATATAAACATATCAACAAGACAGGACGTGTGCAAAGCAACTGAGATTAAAAGATCTGTTCACCTCTCTGTGATCATCAATCATCATCAAATGTGATCAAGAAAGAGTTTTACAAGTTTAAAACATTTTTAAAACAGTGCATGTTTCTAATGAATTGCAGCGATTATACCATCTTCATCAGCACAGCTGCGTGTCCGTACAATTATGAAAGAAGACGCTTCAATCTGGTTTGTGGACGTTAAATCAGGTTTATTTAGTACATTAACATGACGGATATCCATACAGCAGTGGATATTAATGTGTATCCTGTCATATTTGCCATGCAAAACAAAATTATACGTGCGCTCTGTGTGTGTGCGTGAACTTTGTAACGACATTGTGTGTGACTCATCGTTGCAGAAAGGCTTGAATTAACTCCAGCACAAATGCATCAAATAGTTCTTACTGTAGTATTTCACATAAACGTTACGTGAGATCTGCTTCCTTCATGTCTGTCACTGTGCCGTTTATCTGCCAGAGCTGGAGATGAGGACACACTCTGACAAGAACGGTGGGCGGGGAGAACTAGCATTAAAGGCACAGGCAACAAAAACAGCTACAGCGTGTTCAGAGCAGAAAACCCAATATTCTAAAGCTGGATTTATAGTTTCGCCTGGCGCCGCATCGCGCACCTCCGCTGACTGCGCGCACACCTCGCAAAACGGACAAGGCTTTTATACTTGCTGCGTTCGCCGTTGTGATATTCTTTAAAACGACAGGGGGCGGTCAAAAGAAACTGACCGTAAAGTCAGGCAGGTAAACAGAGTTTCCGGAACTACATCATATCATTAATATCATTCAATATTTTTAAACAAATTATTTTTATTGTTTTTATAAATTATTTTAATGATTATAAAGATTCTTGTAACCATTCAAGATTTTTTCTAATCAAACTTTGATGCATCACTTGCTTTTGTTCAAATATTGGATAGTTTTACCTATTAAAGTTTATTAAAATATTAATGACAACAGAACATGGGTTACTCTACAAATATATTTTTATTATGGAAAGAATAAAAGCAAAAAAAAAAGCACACTTACTTAAAAATACAGGTGTTTTTTTTAGATTTAGCCCGCTTCACAATTCACACATTACTGTCTGGCTAGTTTCTGTCCTATACTTATGCTAAAAAGGCAATACTGGTCCAATATTCCTGACCATTATCACCAATGAAGCCTAGAAAAACAAGCCATCAGTATATTGTAAACCGATAGGTTCAAATATTCCTTTCCAGTTATCAAAGAAATAATTTGTCCCTAATTATAGTTTTGTAACTATTAAATTGTTTTAAATTCAATATTGTAATATATAATATATTGTATGATATCACGGATCATAAAGGTGTCTGTACAGTCGTACTGTTTCAGACAAAATCTCTTCAAAGTGGTTCATAT
Source organism: Danio kyathit (assembly GCA_903798195.1). NCBI lineage: Eukaryota > Metazoa > Chordata > Actinopteri > Cypriniformes > Danionidae > Danio > Danio kyathit. Next base: position 57,261,999 of record LR812537.1, on the reverse strand, counting down.
TCAACTCAAACACGAACACAGCGCCGCACGAACTGTTGGCTCGAGTCTCAAAAAATGCTGTGCACACCGCCAGCCGAAATGATGTCACGCGCACCCAAAGCGAACATCCGCAAACTCCGCGATGACATCAAAATCGCCGCACGCACTCAAGCGAACTAGCGGACAGTCGAGTATAAACCAGGCTTCAGAGGTCTAATAAATAATCTGATGGGTGTTTTGAGCTGAAACTTTACAGACACATTCTGGAGACACAAGTCGCATCTTAAATCTTGAAAAAAGAGGTAAAATAGCTGCCTTTTAAGTATCATTCATTCATGACCGACATAAACCAGTCAAGGTATCAGCACAAGAACACAATTGTTGAATAATCATTATCCAAAAGCATCAGAAATATCACAGATCTATCCGTTGTAGAATGGTTTGCTATTTTAAATGATTTTGCCAGACATTATTTTTCACCTCCTCCACTTCTCAGATGACTCTGATTTTTCCAAATGCTCAGCTTGGCATCAGCCTTTGACACATTTTCTTCTAGGATGCTTTTAGCACATGTTCTGAGTCCCTCTCCTCAATGTTGAGACTGAACCGGCTTGAACCCTGAACACTCTTATTGTTTGCATGGCTTTTATAAATCCCTGTATTCCTTTCCATCCTCATCTGAAGCAAATGCTGAGGTAAATGTGGTCAGCTTTCACTAGTGTGTGTGTGTGTCTGTGTGGGCTGACTTGGAGTTTTTGCACTTAAGTGGTTTTATTTGGCAACCCAGTGCAATTTTTTGGTGCACCATCTCTCTGTTCCCCTCAGTTTTTATTATTTTTTTTAAAGTACTCCAGCCACTTGGTTCCCTGGTGCTTTTGGACTGGAGCATAAGTTGCTGTGGGCATTCATGTGGAACCCAGGCAGCAATACAGGATGAATAATTCAGCACCTGTGTTTTATTCATATTTTTTTTCCCTCACAATTTTGTCGAGCATGTCCACTCTGTCTTTCATCCACACATGTCTGCTTTCGCTGTCACAAAACAATGGACACTGTTTGAATTTATTCTGCCTGCTGGGTCATGATCTCAAGTCTTTATGGTGCAGGTATAATATCC
>LR812537.1:57180903-57255903 GCA_903798195.1 Danio kyathit | reverse complement strand
TATATGTATCTATTATTTGCATGAAATGTTGGGGTCTTCTGGAGGCATTTTAGAATATTTATCATTCACTATAAGATTGTACAGTGTAGGACTCTTTTCTGTGTTGTTATTTGTGTTTTTTTTGTACAATCAATGTTTATTAAGAAACCGATATGATTGCATGTTCTATATTATATATAGTATATGTTATATAATAGCCACAGCCATATCACCCTGCAGCCCAAGACTGGTTACTCACTGAAGCTAAGCAGGGCTGAGCCTGGTCAGTACCTGGATGGGAGACCACATGGGAAGACTAGGTTGCTGTTGGAAGTGGTGTTAGAGAGGCCAGCAGGGGGCGCTCAACCTGTGGTCTGTGTGAGTCCTAATGCCCCAGTAAAAGTGAAGGGGACACTACACTGTCAGTGGGCGCCGTCTTTCGGATGAGACGCTAAACCGAGGTCCTGACTCTCTGTGGTCATTAAAAATCCCATGACACTTCTCGTAAAGAGTAGGGGTGTAACCCCGGTGTCCTGGTCCCTAAAATCGGCACTTACCCATCATGGCCTCCTAATCATCCCCATCCACCGAACTGGCTCTATCACTGTCTCTTCACTCCACCAATAGCTGGTGTGTGGTGAGCGCACTGGCGCCGTTGTCCTGTGGCTGCCGTCGCATCATCCAAGTGGATGCTACACACTGGTGGTGGTGTGAAGAGACCCCCCTCATGATTGTGAAGCGCTTTGGGTGTATGGCCATACACAATAAATGCGCTATATAAATACACATTACATTACATATTAGGGCAGCACAATATATCATTTCTGCATCGATGTGCACACTGCGATATCGATATTGATCTGCAATAGTCACATCGCATAAAGTGCAACGTTAAAGAATCCATATTACACGTTAGAAATTGTCATATTTCGGTTTTATGGGTCTCCAACAACATACTGGTCTGCATGCAAGGTGAAAAAGCATGAAAAACACTTTCATGGTCTTATAATATGAATTTATTTTTACCTGATTATCCCAGCGACTCCCATATCCAGCTAATCTGTGCTGATTGGACCGATGACAGCCTGTTGCGATTGGTCAACAGCGTTCAGCGCGAGACTGTAAAATGCCCAGCGCAGTTTATCAAACCCCCAGGTCGCCAACATTGGTATAGAATACGATCACAGCTGACGCCGAAACATGCTTCATAGTAAACTTACTAACACCACAGTAAACAATACCCAGTTCTCAACAGTGTTATTCAGACACCTCAGCGCCGAACGCAGCGCAGTTAAACACCAGCATATTGCTCTATTCGTAACTATGACACGCATGCAGTATTAATCCACACAGCAGCAAAAGCTAAACTACTCTGAACCTTGACCGCTGCATGTGTGTAAGAACAGCTAACGGTGGCCATAGCAATGACAAACGGCAGTGGAACGAGCTCACAGACGCATTTAAATGCGTAAACAAAGCATTAGACGCGATATGAGAATATAAAGAGTTAACCTGATACAGTACAAGCGGTTACAAGTAACAAAACATGTAGATCATTTCTATCTGCAATCATTGCTGGGGCACCTCTTGCCTCAAGTGTTATGTTCTCAGGGCTTACCTGTACTCTGCTTTGCTTAACGATCACATCCCCAGCCGGGTGGTTGTAGCGCTCACCAGCGCTCCTCCTCTGTCCTCTGACAAGCTATCTCTGCGGCCACCCTGAGCCTTCGTAAGCCTTTCCAGTGCTGCACACCAGCCCGAAGCCCAGCGTGCAGCAGCCTGCCTTTGTTTGACGGTGTACCCAATAAACTGTCCTTATTTTGCCCGCACTCCTGGTGTATTGTCTGTCCATTACAAGATGGAGGAAGAAACTAATCCATGAGCTGTGTACTGATAGATCGCCTTTCCCTCACACTTCCAATAATATCCAGGTAAGCACAGCGTCTTCATGACTCGTGACTTCAGGATCTGTTTGCTGCTGTGTTAGTGGGCGGGGCCGCAGGTTTAAATTTGCATGCGCAACAATTGTTTCGTATCCACGTCACGCCAAAACGGCTAAAGACTCGTTATCAAGACGATTCATTTAAACCACTATGAGTCGACTAAAAATTAAATATTAAAATGTTTGATTTTATTTATTTATTTATTTTTCTTTTCCAATATCGTGCAGCCCTAGTAGACGTTCTTGTATTACGCAAGTCACAGCACTTCAATAAACGTGGCATTAAAATTATTTAGGCGGAGATCCATATGGGGGAAAGAAAGGAATGGGAGGATAATGACAAAAACCCCTTGACTTAATCAAGGTGACATTTATACTATGCTAATTTCTGCCATTACTTGCCATGCAAGTCTCTTTCTGATTGCAAATGGCAGACTTTACAGCTTGTTCAGTAGCTCTAGTGTTCTGGGAACAGCTGTAAATCATGTTTGTCATGCTGTGATATGGATATAATTTGAGATGATTTGAATAGCTCTATATTTGGAATGATTTCATTCGTTTAGATCGACTGGAATGATCAAGTCTTTGTCTACGCAGTGGATCTGCGTACATTATAATAAATCACAAGCAAAAATAAAGAAATAAACAGTGCGTTATGGTTTTCTTGGGAGTCTAACAGTATTTAAGTACAGAAATCAATTGTAAAATACCTGTTCATTTTACTATGATCTTTAAATATTTTTTTTTAAAATCGCAGATAAAATAGCATCTTGAAAGTTAATTGTCATAAGAAATAATTATTGCAGCACTCAACAACACCACATCGCATATTTTCCCAGTGCAGCCCTAGTTTGCATGACAAAGATAAAAACTGAAAAGCTTTTTTTTCTTGCCTTTTTAAAAAAACAAAACAAAAAAACTCACATTTCGACAGTGTTTTTAATTTTTTTTTAAGTTTTTTTTTTTTTTTTTTTTTTTTAAATGATCCACATTAGGGCTGCGGAATATATTCCAAAATTATTGTTGCTCCAACAATAGTATATTGAGAAGTGCAATAAATTGTATTAATTTAATGTGCCAAGAATTTGTGTGCTGCATGCATCGTTTATTCAAAACCAACCAGTAAGATGAGGCCTTTACTATCTCTTACTTATCCCCAGCTTTCCAGTAGATGCTGTTAGCTGAAAATAAATACTAATGCTGGAAGACAAGAGAGGAAAATCACAACAGCCAATAACAATCAGAACAATTCAGTCCTTTTGATTTAATTAGCACAGAAAAATGTGACCTGTTTATTTTAGTATGATCATTAAATTATTAAGTTACTGATAAATATGGCATTTTGATTAGATGGATAGAATAATGGATGGATGAATGAATGGATGGATGGATAAAATGATAGATGGATGGATTGAAAGAACGATAGATGGATGGATAGATGGATAGAACAATGGGTGGATGGATGGATAGATAGAACAATGGATGGATAGAACAATAGATGGATGGATGGATGGATAAAATGATAGATGGATGGATGGATGGATGGATGGATGGATGGATGGATAAAATAGATGGATGGATGGATAGAACGATGGATGGAAAAATCGATGCATAGAACGATAGATGGATGGATGGATAAAATGATAGATCGATGGATAGATGGATAGAACAATGGATGGATGGATGGATGGATAGAACGATGGATGGATGGATAGAACGATGGGTGGGTGGATGGATGGATGGATGGATAGAACGATGGATGGATGGATGGATAGATAGAACGATAGATGGAAAAATCGATGCATAGAACGATAGATGGATGGATGGATAAAATGATAGATCGATGGATAGATGGATAGAACAATGGATGGATGGATAGAACGATGGGTGGATGGATGGATGGATGGATAGAACGATGGATGGATGGATAGAACGATGGTTGGATGGATGGATAGAACGATGTATGGATGCATGGATGGATAGATAGAACAATGGATGGATAGAACAATGAATGGATGGATGGATGCATGGATAGATGGATGGATAAAATGATAGATGGATGGATGGATAGAACGATGGATGGATAGAACAATGGATGGATGGATGGATAGAACGATGGATGGATGGATCAAATGATAGATGGATGGATGGATGGATGGATGGATGGATGGATGGATGGATGGATGGATGGATGGATGGATGGATAAAATATGTAGATGGATGGATGGATGGATGGATGGATGGATGGATGGATGGATAAAATGGTAGATGGATGGATGGATGGATGGATGGATGGATAGACGGATAGAACGATTGGATGGATTGATGGATGGATGGATAGAACGATGGATGGATAGATGGATAAAATGATAGATGGATGGATGGATAAAATAATAGATGGATGGATGGATAAAATGATGGATGGATGGATAGAACAATGGATGGATAGATGGATGATAGAATGATAGATGAATGGATGGTTAGATGGATAGAATGATAGATGGATGGATGGATGGATGAAAAGATAGATAGATAGCTATTCTGTTAAAGCAACCTAACAGTAATGTTATAAATTTGTGCATTTCTTGATGTAATCACACTCTCAAATACAGTCTTTAATCAGTTGAATGGCTGGAATATCTTATAAGGAGTCGAGTGTGTGATCAATAGTAATCCAGCAACCAAACGGTTAAGACCAATGGTTAAAGAGAATGCTTCGTCATCTGTTTGTATACCTGTTTTAAAAACAGAGAACTTGCCCTTTGAGCAACCAGAATGAATCCTCTTGTGTGTATTATTCCCATCCTGTAAGTACATTACATCTGAAATGAATCTTTCTGGTTCCTGGAATGCATTTGTATTCTGACAGGCCCCATAGAGGCGTATGGAAGGCTGCATTTCTTCCAATGTCTGTGTCCTCTGTGAACTTAAGGGCCATGACTGAGTTTTGCCTTAGGGATCTTATACAGAAAAAAGCACTGACACCCACCTATCGCATTCCACTGAGTCAATGCACCTGGCAAAGGACCTGAACCTGTGTCTGGGAGAAAACCTTAATTATGGCATGCTGTATGCCTGAGGAGGATACGTGGCAACCTGGAGAACTTCATTATGGGAGGATAGCTGTAGTTCAACACTCACTCCCCTAATGACGTTGTCAGAACTGCTACAGGTTTTCCTTTCACCTTTTTTTTCTCTCTCTTCTCTACCTTTTAAACATCCCCTTTTCAGCAGGCTGGCTCACCGAATACAATTATGTTCCTGGACTGCTAGTGAAAAGCTGCATGCTAGGAAGAAATTGTCAGGCTCAAAAGGTGGAAGGAGGCCATTTGTGCCTGTAATTTAGCACATGAGTGAGTTGCACTATGGTTATTGTAGATGCTCCTTGGACTGGATCTGGGGCGGCATTGCTTGTGACCCCGAGAGATGCAAGAAAAAAGATGTGCAAGTCTTGGACACATGCTAGTTGGCTGTCTGCTGTGAGAAACGCCTCGTCTGGAGCCCCATTTATCCTGTGAATCTTGTCAGCGGGAGAGAAAAGCCAAGTCAGCAGAATTTGTTTAAAAGGGACCTTCAATTAAAATAAACAGCTTGCGAGGCAATACCCAGAAACTAGAGCAGTTGTAGCAGGCTCAGGGTTTAGAATATGAAGGCAAACCGTAGGGATCGGCAATATAGACTTCAAGTACAAATGAAATCCAAACTAACTATATTGATTTTGTTAGCTCACATTGCTAGTTTTGTGGTGGGCAGTTCATCTGTGCATGTCATTAAGAAAAGAAAAACTAGTTTGCTTTTGTAATCTAAAATTAAAATCTGAAAATACACTTCCTGTCCGCTTGTTTTCAGTTCAAATCTCAGATTAGGGGCTCTATTTTATCGATCTAGGTGCAAAGTCTAAAGCTCATGGCACAAAAGCAAGGATGTGTCTGAATCCACTTTTGCTATTTTAAGGATGGATAAATCCGCTCTGCATCCCAGCACATGGTCTAACAGGGTTGTGTTTATTCTCTTAATGAGTTCTGGGTGTGTTTTGAGCATAACCTGCAATAAACCAATCAGAGTCTCGTCTAACATTCCCTTTAAGAGTCAGTTGCGTCGCGCCATGGCGCATTTACTATTTACATGGCGGTTTTTGTGAGTGGATAAACTGAACGCTTCACTAGTGAGAAAACAGTTAAACAGAGCATCTGCAGCGCGAGGATAAAGAACGAGCCTCCTCCATTCAGCCTCTTTACTTTCTCTTTGCTTTTACTCTTTACTTTACTCCTTTACTTTGGTGAAGGAAACAGTGTTGTACTCACTTCACTGAAGACATCCATTAGCTGACATATTTAATTTGGTTTGTTAAGCGCAAAAATTAGCTTCAACACTATTTCTAAATTCAGTTCTAATTTCCAGCGAAGGAAAAAATGAACAATAATAATGACGTGTGGTCAAAAAACTGAGTTATATCCAAACACACGTCCTGTTCTTATGCCCAATATGGTGATGCAGACGTCTCCAAAACCCCACAGGTGGACAAATCTAAACTTGTTTTTATTAAAACAAATATAAATATGCATATAATAAATAATAATAATGACATTATACAAATGCAGATTGTCACCGATAAATTGAAAAAAAAAATCCCCTCGAGGCATGGAGGCAGTGGTTTTTATATTTATGTAGAAAATAATAGTTTTTGTAGGGATGCACAGTATATTGGCGGCCATATCGATATCGCCCGATAAATGCTATTTTTATTTGTTATTGTTATCGGACCGATATCAAAATTAGGTCGATATCTTTAAGACTATAGATTAGGGCTGGACGATATGGCAATAATTTATATCACGATATATTTTTTTATTTCGGTCGATACGATATAATTCCGATATCGATATGGACAATATTAAAAAGAAAGGAAAAACTGCCAAGAACGCACACAATGGATGTCTGTACCTACAAATGTCTGCAAAGTGAATTTGCAAAGTCGATAATTCCTCCAAACTCTTATAACTTTTTTTTAAAATAAAAACAGTACAAAAAATTTGTTCACTTTTTATTTGTATTTAGCCTATACAAACAAGAAATGTGAAATAAACTATCAAATAAATAAAACTCTCAGACTCAGCTTATAATATATAGACAGTTTGTGGGGGTTAGCTTGACCAACGTGATGAACAGAAACTTTTATCAGTGTTTTTTTTTTTTTGTATATGCTGAATATTTAACAATCAAAATAATACCAAAATTTTACAATTATGACGTCCACATCGTAAAAAAACATAGAAAAAGAATAATAATTATAATAATAAAAAATCATAAAGAGTATAGGCTACATTAATATTTGCAATAGAAGAGTTGTTTGAGTATATTCATAATTCTAATTGCTTTTCATCTTGAACGTCCTTTAAGGGTTTTATCTGTCTATTTATATTTGTGTATGTAATTACCTCATTAAATTGAAAGGTTTAACATAAATATCTCATATATTTTATATAGTCTATTTATATAGACTAATATTTCATATAACACGTTTTCATGATTTAACAGATTTAATAGCTCTATTGATCACATTCTTTCTACTTCATCAGCTTTGCAATAACCTGATACCTGATAAATATGTTTGTGAGTTTTATTTTGTAAGTGCACGAGTGCTATATGCCAGCATGCAGCGAGTTTGTGTATGTGAGTGTTCATTTTGGTGTTTATGCAAGGATCGAGTTTGTTTGTGTGTGTGTTAATGTGGGAGTATATGCAAGGATCGGCGAGTTTATATGCATATGTGGGTGTATGCATGCATCAAGTTTATATGTATATGCGCAAATTTCATACATGTTTTGAACATTCAATAGTATAGGTGTATATGCGAGTGATTTATAGATGTATATGCATGTAATGATAAGCGAAGTGAGGTTGGCTTAAACTTTTATGTTGCCTCATCTTCTGACTCTCAGTATGTTTTATCGGGTGGAACTGCTTCAATTGGTGAAACAGATTTGATGTGTTGCCGCCGCTAGTCAGATACACTCTCTGGCACACTTTGCAGAACACCGAAACTAAGTTTATCGGAACTTAAAAAGCCGAACCACTTCCACACCACTGCATTAGTTGATAAGAAAGGAAAGACTATTTCGTCTGCATTCTTACTTGTGGACGCTTGTTCATTCGCATCTGTATTCAGAGCACTCATTTTGTAGCTAAAACTTTCTGCGGCGCAGCTTAACCAACTTCTGTGCTGAGCGCTGGCAGCGTGTCTGTGTTGTTCGTCATCACGTAAGTGACGTCAGATCACGCTCTTTCTCACGGCTGAGCACTGAATGTCATTCAGTGACAAGTGATACATGTATAAGATCTTATATAAATAATAATATATATATTTATATATATATGCAAATTTATATCGAAATATCGGAAATGGGTTTAAAAATCATATCATCGTTATTGAAAAAAATTCTATCGCGATATATATTGATATCGAATTATTGTCCAGCCCTACTATAGATTAGATAATAGTACAGAACCGCCTGCCTCACGCATGCATGGGTCGGACTTGTTCGGACTTGTAAAGTGCACTATAACGGAGCTTTCCTCACATTGTTTATTCCTTCAAAGTCCGTCCTTTCTTTGTGCTGTATTGCTGTGCGCTAATAATTCATCAAGTAACCATATTCCTCATCATTGTAGATAATGTTTGATAGAGTGTCATTGTGTATTTTCATTTAAATCACCTCAGGAAAAATATTAAATGTGTAAAAATAATAGCAGTGATGCACACATGCTAAACAACTCATTGGGTTGTTTGTAATCTAATATGATTATTTGTTATGAACGCGTTGCTTGTGTTTACTTGTTTTTTAATTAAATCCTGTTTTGTTTTGCCGCAGCCTTTGCATTGACTTAACATGTAAATTACTCGCGCTTGACGCTTCTTCCGTGTCTGGTGTGAACACAGCATTAGTCAAAGTTATGCATGTAAAATATATTTTCCCAAAAACAAAAGTGTGGCTAGTGAAAATAGTGAGTGGTTAGTAATGTTGGAAAACTACTAGCCACAGTGGATGGTGATCAAAAAAGTTAATGTCAAGCCCTGATTGTACTGTAATAAATCATTATACGGACCTATTGTAGGTTTTATCTTCATTATTATAAGTCTATTTCTTTTATCATAGGCAGAATTTTTATATTTTTCACATTTTACCGGTATGTTGCGAAACCATATCATCCATCCCTAGCAAACATTCATCATTTTTTATACGGGTCTTTATGAAAGGCATCTGCATGTCATCACTGTACAAATTGGTTTCACAATTCCCCAAGCACAAACCATTTGGCCAGTGTCCATCATCACAGCTGCCAAATACAAGTGATTCAGAATATATCAGGAAAGGACTTGGTCCTGTACACCCACCTCCAGTTCCTGCATTCACCATAACAGAGAGCAAAAAACAAAACCAGAGCTCTCTAGAAAAATCAATCAAGCTCAAAGCAAAAGGAGAATAGACGAAACTGGCATTAGCCTGATGATTTTCTATAGAACTGCGGAGACGTGCTTCTGTAATTAGACACTGCCTTTATTAGCGTTTTCAACTGGGGGGATTTAATGAAAGGAAATGAAGGGCCCAACCTCACAGGGAGGATAAGCAATTGTGCCAAAATCTGCAGAGATGGAGCTGCGGTGCGGGAACGTTCCAGCACAGCGACGTCCATCAATGCCCAGGAAAAGATTTGCAATGCCAAGGCGCTGCCGTCGTGCCCTCCCCCTGGATGGAAGCACAAAAGCGTGCAGGAAAAAAATCCCTCAGCAGGCCTTTCTTAGCCTCTGGACTTTATTTTGCCTCATTGTGTTGTGAAGAGCTCTTGGCAGGCTGTAGATTGGTGGAGGGAGTGAGTAGGGGGACGATGCTTCTACTTTCCCCCGATTTGCAGAGTGGCCATTAATCAAACCCTCCCCAAATCACTGCCACTACCACTATCTGTGATTCCCAAAACTGTCTGTCACCGCGCTTGAAAATCCATCTGTTCTGACTGGAGGTGGAAGTAGTGTCTTCAATCTAAGCAACACCAGGGGAGAGTGAAATGGCCTAGGTGGGAATCAATGAAGTGCACATGTTCTCAGCAGTGTCCTTTTAGGACCAGTCCACATTGCAATGGATTTAGGCCAATCTGTAAAAGTTTAATATGGTTTCAGTCTTGCATCCACTAGTGTTGTTTTAGTACCAGTTGGTACTAAAAGTTTAAAAAAATCCCACTAACATTTAATTGACGTTGAACATGTTCTTAAAGAGCCACTATTATGCATTATAAAAGGTCATATTTTGGGTTTGGGGGTCTCCAACAACAGGCTGATATGTCTGCAAGGTCAAACACTTTCATTGTTTTATAATATACATTTATTTTTTACCTAATAATCCCAGCGACTCCCATGTGATTCGTTCAGAGATTCATTTGTTCCCAAACCCCTCCTTAGCGCGATGCTAATCTACGCTGATTGGTCCGATGACCCAGTCTGTTGCGATTTGGTTGACTGCGTTCAGTGCGAGACGGAGAAATGCCCACCACGGCTTATCAACATTGTTGAAGTAGTCAGAGTGCAGAGTCTATGTGTGAGCCCAATGCAGGAGTGCATTAAAGCAATGCAGTTAAACACCAGCATATTGCTCTATTCTTAACCATGACACACATTCAGTATTAATCCACACAGCGGCAAAAGCTGAACCATTTTGAAAATAGACCGCTGCACGTGTGCAGGATCAGCTGACGGTGGCCATAGCAATGGCAAGGATCGCGAGCTCAAACGCATTTAAATCAGTAAAGAAAGCGGCACACTTTACGTTTTCAACATGGTTTTAAACTCTATATGAGAATATAAAGAGTAAACCAGATACAGTACAAGCCACGTGGAGTGATGACAATAAACAAAACTCAATTAAATACATATTTTGTAAACTACAGAAAACAAGGAGGCAGCCATTTTAATCACACTTGCTTTCACTTCACTTGTGAGGAAGAAACTAGTCCATAAACTGTGTACTAATAAAGTTCAAGCTCTGACAAAGTCCTATACATCAATTGTCTGATCTTTCCTTTAACAAACAGCCATCGAATCCCCCGTTGCAGGGTAGATTATTGCATTAATAACCAGAACGTTTACTCATCTTCAGTCATGAACCCACCCGCACTCTGCTAGCACGTTTTACCGGATCCGCCACAGAAAATATTTGGTATTGTTTTGTGTTGACGTCGATACGAACAGGCAAAAGATCAGGAAGAATGACAAATCATTTAAACGACTCTGAGTCGAATCTTTTATTAAAAAATACATATTTTTAAACGCTGTGTACTTTCACATTTAAACCTTGATATCTTCACTTAGAACTGTGTTACACACTTCATGAAAGGTCATTTTCAAAAACCCATAATAGGGGCTCTTTAAACAGTGCTGATTGGCCATTGTGTTCACATGCTCAACAGAAATGACTATGGTTGGCTGTGAAGGTCATCACTTCGCTGGAGCATTTTAAAGAGCCGCATTTCTTCAGCGCATATGTTAGCTCATAGACAGACTAGCTGATCTTCGCGGCTTTAAAATGCTGCAGTGTCCCTGTATCTGTGTTTGCAAACAGTAAACAGCGAAGTGATGATCTTCATGGCCAACCATAGTCATTTCTGTTGAGCATGTGAACACAATTGCAAATCAGAACATTGCTTAAATGAATCAAACGAATTGCCTGTCTCAAAACTGTTTTGCCCTTTAGAAAGGCAATCTTTGAACTTGACTCACCTGTTATTGACTCCGCACATATGATTAAACTTCAGTAAGTTTTAGGAAGTGAGATATGGATACTGTGCAAAATGGCTCACGGTGACTGAGCTACTTCTGCTTTTCTCTAGGGAACATTGTAACAACAGGGAGAAGGAAGTAATGCTTCAGATTTTTTAATTAAACTTCAACCCTTTGAGGAGGAAACCATCTTATCGATGCTTTGTGGTCAATGAAAGGTCGCCGCAGTTGTTAGAAGGCCTCTGTAGTGAATTTCTATACTCTGAATGGTCTGCTATTTGGCAGATAAGGGCTGGGCGATACAGCAAAAAATATGATCACAATATAGTGTTTCTTATCATTCGGTATCAATAATTATTGAATATACAAAAACAATACGTAATTATTACAAAGCATTTTCTTTTTTGACCAAGTACATCCAAAAGTTTTGGTTTCAGATTTCATGTTTCTATACTAGACTAGACTAGTCTACACTAGACTACACTAGACTACACTAGACTACACTAGACTACACTAGACTAGACTAGACTAGACTACACTAGACTAGGCTACACTAGACTACACTAGACTAGACTACACTAGACTAGACTAGACTAGACTACACTAGACTAGGCTACACTAGACTACACTAGACTAGGCTACACTACACTAGACTAGGCTACACTAGACTAGACTAGACTAGGCTACACTAGACTAGGCTACACTAGACTAGACTAGACTACACTAGACTAGGCTACACTAGACTACACTAGACTAGACTAGACTACACTACACTAGACTAGGCTACACTAGACTAGACTAGACTACACTAGACTAGGCTACACTAGACTAGACTAGACTAGACTACACTAGACTAGGCTACACTAGACTACACTAGACTGCACTAGACTAGGCTACACTACACTAGACTAGGCTACACTAGACTAGACTAGGCTACACTAGACTAGGCTACACTAGACTAGACTACACTAGACTAGGCTACACTAGACTACACTAGACTAGACTAGACTACACTAGACTAGGCTACACTAGACTACACTACACTTTTTTTTTCTCTTATTCTTGTTTCTTTTATTCCTGTTTATGTAAAGCACTTTGAATTGCCACTGTGTATGAAATGTGCTATATAAATAAACTTGCCTTGCCTTGCCTTGCCTTGCCTTGCCTTACACTCGACTAGACTAGACTACACTAGACTAGGCTACACTAGACTAGACTAGACTACACTAGACTAGGCTACACTAGACTACACTAGACTAGACTAGACTACACTAGACTAGGCTACACTAGACTACACTCGACTAGACTAGACTACACTAGACTAGGCTACACTAGACTAGACTAGACTAGACTAGACTAGGCTACACTAGACTAGGCTACACTAGACTAGACTAGACTACACTAGACTAGGCTACACTAGACTACACTAGACTACACTAGACTAGGCTACACTAGGCTAGACTAGGCTACACTAGGCTAGACTAGACTACACTAGGCTAGACTAGACTAGACTAGACTAGACTACACTAGACTAGGCTAGACTAGGCTACACTAGACTAGGCTACACTACACTAGACTAGACTAGACTACACTAGACTACACTAGACTAGACTAGACTAGACTACACTACACTATACTAGGCATGGGACGATAACCCTTTTCAAGGTATACAGCGGTTTGGAAAAGTCAAGGTTTTAAAATCGCTAGCAGTTTCTGCAATACCGTTCCTAAGGTATGTGTAAGATATTTTTTTTATTATTTTTTTTTAGGATAACAATATCTCCAGCAGAAAAAAAAATATCCAAAGATGTCATTTTAAATTGTTAAGAAATCAGTGTTTTTGAAACGAATGAAGACAGCAGAAGTCAATGATTCATTTGAATTATTCAGCCTGACATGTTTACTGCTCCAAAATATTATAAATCTTAAAAAAAAAAAATATATATATATATATATATATATATATATATATATATATATATATATATATATATATATATATATATATATATATATTGTTTTCAAAGAGGAAAAAAAAAGTTTTTATTTTTTCCCAGACATTGAAAAAGAATATATTTTAGAGCAGTAATCACAATACCGTGAAACCATGATATATTTATCCAACGTTATCATACCTTCAGAATCTTATACTGGCCAATGCCTACACCATACTACACTAGACTACACTAGACTATATTGTCAGACTTGCATCTGAAATTTTCTTGCATAACAGCATGGTAAATACTCCTTACAAAAAGACATACAGATGTGATTGGTTTACCATTTTGCATTTTATGCAAGTTAATGATCTATTTCTATTATGATGATCTCATTTGCATCATCGTTTTTGCATTCAGCACTATAGGTAGAAGGTAATCTAATATCATATTTTATTGTGCATCCTGTTTAACTTTTAAGAGACTGTTTAATGATTAGACTTTAGCAACTTTCAAAGCTCCTGGTTTTATGAATTACACTTCACATGCAGTTTCCCAGACGCTGCAAGACTGGATTATGATCGATTTTCTTGCTAATATCATCATTTGTGCTGAAATCTACTCCAGCGCTGTGCTTCATCTTTGTCTGTCTGGGAAACCTGCCCAAAACGGTTTACCTTGTTCCTGTCAAGTTCATCTAAAGGAATTCTGTCTTTGACTATTTTTCATGATGACTTAAGGGTGGTGAAGTTGTATTGTTTGGCGTAGTGCATGATATTGTTGGGTTGTAACCCATCTGGTGAACAGACTTGTAGGTGTATTAGCACAATTGGGGGACGAGGGTCTGTGCAATGAAAAAATCAGTCCCACTGCGCCTCATTAGGAGCCATTGCAGAGAGAAGTTTAAGGAAAGAAGGGGGGTCACAATGTGTGAAGTGTGTTTGTCGCTCTGCAGGTAGTCCCATGTGTTCAGGAAAAGCTTAGCATCCTTATGAGTGTGTGTCACCCTGTGGTTTTGTATACGTACAGTAGAGCTGCATGATCAATCGAAAAAAGATCGCGATCTCGATTCGACCCCCTAGACTATCTTAATCCAGCATTTCTACGATTCTGCCAATCATATTTTTAAGTTCAGGAGAAAAGCACAGGCGGCTGCACAAGTCTTCCCATTGTTTCACATACGTTGCTCAGCGACATGGACACCTCCAAATGATGTTGAAAGGGTCACATACTGTATTTATAAGGTATAATTCACCCAAAAATGTCATTTTTGTCTTCATGTAATCATGTATTCGTGGCAGCAAAATCACACGTGACATGAGCTGCTGACTGTGAGCTGTTACCACAGTGAGGGCGGGCGCGCACGCGTCTACTTTAGTGAACAGAACCTGCATAGGCTGTGAATAACAGGTACATTCAGTTTGTGGGGCCGCGTTTGGGAGCCGCGCGGAAACAATGAACCGCACTTAGCAGTGGAAATGAAATCGAAAGCACGCACGTCATTTAAATAATCATCGCATTTTAGAGTTATGATTACGACAAGCATTCAATATGTTTTTCATTCATAGCGAACACAGAGTGTTGTGCACGAAAATAAATGTTAGGTGGGCATAGATAAATTTTTTTAATCTAGATTAATCTAGATTAAAATGGCTCATTTGAATTCTGCTGAAGGCATTCAGAATATGTGTGCTACCCAAATTATACGTCTTTGAGAACGGGTTTCTCAAGCCGGGTGTCGCATTAAACCAGGGGCTCATCTCCTGTTTCCAAAATGCATCACAAACTGCTTGAGAAAATGTTCTACTATGATAATTGGTGATGAAAATAAATAATTTTCAATAAGATGTACTTGTGTTTACTAACTGTTTATTCAGTTAAACGTGAGTTTTGAACTGTAGGCCTACATAAGCTCTAAATAGCAATTTTTGATTACCTTAATCCGACTAAAGTCAAAACTGAACTAAACAGAAATGGAATTAAGACGTGTGGAGTATGCAGATATTAGTAGCATTATAGAAGTAAACACTGCGGTCTTTAGGACCTTTCAACAAGTTTTCCAACAAGATCCACACGTGGCTGTCAGTAAAGGACCGCGCACACACATACACAAACACACATCGCGAAATCCGGAAGTTTTTTTCTTACCATTTGGCGTGCATTATTAAATTCCATAACACTCTCACCAGTCCTTACTCCTTATTTGCGTCTAGTACCCCAGTTTGTCACGATGGCATGAATGAAATGTTCGTGAGTTAGTGAAACTGCCGAACTGCAGTTAGAGTCAAGCATCCTGCTGATTTGATTTAAAAGGGCACTCTTTTGTCAGACGGTTCACCGGTCAAGTATACATCCGCGCTAATATATCAAGGTGAAAGTCATCATAGCTTGCATAAAATAGACCCAGCTCCCACTCCACTTTGAGAATAGATTAACGGCGATATTTTTTTTTATCGTGCAATAAGAGTGTCGCTTTAACGCAGCACATTAACGCCGATAACGGCCCAGCACTAATACCTACTCTAGCCTATATAATGTTGAATGTAATGTAAGAGGGAATCTGATAATGACAAATGTCTGATTTTACCAATGAATAAATGGTTTAATAATGTTGTCAATGACAGATTGCAAGCACATGTCTCAAACTTAATAATTCAACATCAGAATTAAGGATAATTGCATTCTGATGGCATCACTTTACTGTTTAATGACCAGGACAAATATAAAGTCTAAGTCCACCATTCAAAGTCTATTCATAATGAAATAATATTATGGTTGTTTTACCATATGTTTGAGAATAACAATAATAATAATAGCCGACTCATATTAACCTTTATTTTACATCTACAGAATCGTAAGAAAATCGTGATCTTTATTTTAAGCAAAATAATCGCGATTCTCATTTTAGCCAGAATGGTGCAGCTCTAACGTACAGTTGAAGTCAGAATTATTAGCCCTCCTGAAATGTTATATTTTTTTCCTCAATTTCTGTGAAAAATATTGGCACATTTCTAAACGTAATAGTTTTAATAACTCATTTCTAATAACTGATTTCTTTGCCATAATGACAGCACATAATATTTGACTAGATATTTTTCAAGATACTAGTATTCAGCTTAAAGTAGGGCTGGACGATTAATCGAAAAGTAATCGAAATCGACATTCAGAACCTATAATTGATCAAATTTTTCCAGGTCAATTTTTTCAATTGCTTGCCGTACGTTTCCCTACTTCCCTAGAGTCATTTGACCCCGCTCTGTTAAGGCTGATTTATACTACTGCGTCAAACGCTCAAGTATGGTCCGGTGCAGCCTTTGTTAATGTAACTACACGTCGAAAGTTTGCATTACATTGACGATGATTGGAAGCTGCGCCAGAGATGCATTGAGACGGCATATTTTCTATTACAATAAAATTATTATTTACATTTTCCAATTTTAATATGAAAAACATTGAAAAGAACTTATTTTGTTTTCAAAAGTGCAAGTTATTGTTTTATAAGAGTTAAAGTGGCTGTTGGTTTTAGGCGGTGTGTTTTAATTTTAGTTGTTCAATGTTGATGTTAAATATATAATCATAGATCGTAGATCGTGTAGGTTTTCTTCAATCATTTCAAGAAATCATTTCAGTTTTATTTATTATCTGAGTCTGAACAAACTTTTATTTTGAAACATGACCGCTTGCATCTCGCTCACTTGAGCGCCCAAATTTAACCCACAAGCAGCAAAATGAGTAAGAAACAGATGAAAAGTTTCTTTACAAATGGTGGAAAAAGCCCAGTGAAGAACCCGCAAACTACCAAGGAATACATCCGCAACCCGTTTGTCAACAAATCGGATGAATCCAGCATGTCTGTGCAAGAAGATCAACTGCTGGAGATCGCAAAGGACGGCGGCCTTTTAGGGGTCGCGTCTTTTCTAGAGTTCGTGCAAGTTCGCTATTTCCAATGGAGGTATGCAGTTTGCGCGCACAAGTGGTGTGACGTGCTCGTGCCTTCCAGACACCGCCAGTTGATTGAATGCCGCAAGTGCATTGCGAGTCACGTGACAAGAACTGACTGATCAGCTTCAGCTTGTATGGAATCTACACATTTCAGTAGACCAGTTATCTCAGACAAATACAGAACACCCAAACAACGCCGTCGCCGTTTTCTCCACAAATAAAACTTGTTTCAGTTACAGCAATGTTTTGTCAACTTGCCATCCGGCTGATGGTCGCCTAGCAAAATAATGATCGATTTAAAATAATGGTTGATGATCGCCTGGTAAAATTGTCAAGTGTTGATCGGTCCACAGTGATAAAGAGGTTGGGGACCACTGCAGTAGACAATCCAAAACAAATATTGCTTAAGGGGGCTAATAGTATTGACTTTAAAATGGTTTAAAACTATTAAAAACTGCTTTTATTCTAGCCAAAATAAAACAAATAAGACTTTCTCCAGAAGAAAAAATATTCCCTGAATCTGTTCAACATCATTTGGGAAATATTTAAAAAAAAAAAAAGAGAGAAATTCACAGCAGGGTGAATAATTCGGACTTCAGCTGTACATGCAGAATGCAGTCAGGTCTGCATTGAGTTGGGGATATTGGAAATCAGTCCAGCTCTTCCTTTCATCAGCCCGCTAGCACAATGAATTTTTCCCTCTTTCCTCCCTCACCCTTAGTTTCTTCCTTCCCACAAAGATGGAGGAAATCCAAACAGATTGTTTTATTTCTCTCAGACGCTGTGATCGGTTTGCTTGCTAGATCTGTGGGGAAATTCCCAGCTGATCTGGTGTAGACTAGATCAAGATGGACCACACAAGAACGTCATTCACAACCTGGAATGCTTTATATTTGTCGGTGAGGCATGTTGAAATGCAGCATTCATTCATTCATTCATTCATTCATTCATTCATTCATTCATTCATTCATTCATTCATTCATTCATTCATTTACCTTAAGCTTAGTCTCTATTTCAGAGGTCGCCACAGCGGAATGAACCGCAAACTATTCCGGCATATGTTTTACGCAGCAGATGCCCTTCCAGACACAACCCAGTACTGGGAAACACCCATACACATAGGCACATATGCAAACTGTTGTAATTTCTACAGCGTTCGCCTGATTTGAATGTAAATACCCTCAAATTAAAGCTGCAGTCACAGTAGAGTTTGAGCCTACGGAATTCTGTTGTACGGTGCTGTGAAAAGGGGCGGGATTAAACGAGATAATTAGACATTTAAAAAAAGCGAGCGATTGCTCCATATTTTAAATTTCTGTCCAGAGAGGTCAAGTTTTGATCCTGGATTGGTCTCACGCAGTCAAATGATGCGATTTCGCAGGTCAGAGTTCACCAAGCTTGAACTTTGCAACGCAGCGAAATGCGAAACTTTGCGCACGACCTTGCGTTTCCGGTCTGACACATTCGCGTGCGTATGAATGGAAGTCTATTGGGAGAAAAGTGCCGCAGCTTAACAACAGTTCGCATATGCACCTCCCACTTAATAATGAGGGAATAACACACACCTGGCCATGGAACAGCTTAGAAGCCAATTGTCCAATTACTTTTGGACCCTTAACAAGTGGGAGGCACATATGCAAACTGTTGTAATTCCTACAGCGTTCACCTAATTTGGATGTAAATACCCTCAAATTAAAGCACATCTTGTTTGTTTTATTTCAATTGGATTGTGTTGGTGTATAGAGCCAAACATGTTAGAATTGTGTCTGTCCAAATATTTATGGACCTAACTGTATATGTTCAAATATAATAACTGTAGTTTTGTGTGCAGTATGTTTACATACATATATATATATATATATATATATATATATATATATATATATATATATATATATATATATATATATATATATATATTTAATTTGAATTTTTTTTAATTTTGTGGTCCTGGCTGTGGCTGTTGTGTATGGTTGTCCTTTGGCTGCTGACCAGGCATGAGGCCGTCTGCATGTTGTTATGGGTCTAGACCCCTGTGGATGAGTGTGTCTGGTCCTCGCAGTGATAAACACACACACAGACAGCGACACTGACCTCTATGCCTTTGGAAATGTCCCTGGTGCTGTTGGACGTCTCCTTTTGCTGTAAAGCACAAACATGGCAAAGGCCAGACCCTGTCTTTTAGATTAGTTTGTGTATGTGTGTGTTTCTGTGTGTGTAGCATAACATTTCTTAAAGAAATACTCCACTTTTAAAAAGAAAACAGACTCATTTTACAGTTCCCCTAGAGGTAAACGGTTCAGATTTACCATTTTTGAATCTAGGGCTGCATAGTATATGGTTTCAGCATGGATATTGCATTGTGTGCATCCGCAATAGTCACATCACAGGATCTGAAATGTTGAGTTATGATTATAGTTGATCTGCACAAGTTGACAATACATAGGATTTGTGGAGTCACGGCAAAGTATAACCATAACAGAGTGAAACTTGATCATTTGCATGTGTTTTAAAGCCATTTCAAGAGAGTTTAAAGCATGCAGGCACACAAAAAATTTACATTTTGTAAATTTAATGAAGAATATTTTTACTGAATTTCTTCAAGGAAAATTATACAGTGTTATTTTACATTTTATTATTCAATTTCTCTACCTCAATGGCATTTGACTCTACGGATAACCATAAAGTACTGTTTATTTTTGCTTTTTTACTTGATCTATTGTAATTTTTATTTTATTGAAAACATTTTTTTTATTTTTTTTTGCAATTTTCATTATGGGCTACACGGTGGCTCAGTGGTTGGCGCTGTCGCCTCACAGCAAGAAGGTCGCTAGTTTGAGTCTCAGCTGGGTCAGTTGGCATTTCTGTGTGGAGATTGCTGCATGTTCTCCCCGTGTTGGTGTGGGTTTCCCCCGGTTTCCACACATGCGCTATAGGGGAATTGGATTAACTAAATTGGCAGTAGTGTATGAGTGTGTGTGAATGAGGGTGTTTCCCAGCACTGGGTTGAAGCTGGAAGGGCACCCGCTGTGTAAAACACATGCTGGGTAAGTTGGCGGTCTATTCCTCTGTGGTGACCCCTGATGAATAAAGTGACTAAGCCGAAGGAAAATGATTTTGTTCAATATAGTGCAGCCCTATTTGAATTAGGGTTGGGCGATGTTGACCAATTTGGCATCGTACGATGTCTAATGTGAACATTGGCAATGGACGATGGTATTGTCGTCGTAGGCGAGGTGGTTGTTGTTAAATATCAATTAATTCATAACGAATTTAATAATTGTACCGTATCGTTTTCACTACCTGACCCACATGGTCTTTGCTTTACCCATAACCAAACCAAAAATAAATAAAAGTTAGACACAAATTACCACCTGTCAATCACTTTTTTTCCGCGGGACTCTGGCATGATCAGGCGGAGTGATCTGTGTTATAATGGCTTTTTCCCCCAGCTGGTGGCGGAGACCAGACGAGAGTTAGTTTGGAGTTCACTGTAATTTGTATTGTGATTTAATGATAACTTCCTTATTTTATTACTGTTATTATGAGGAAATAATAACAAGTAAAGATGCTAGGGCTCGACCGTTTCGGCGTATGCGCCCGAAATTTTATGCGACCTAAAATATATATTTGAAAGCATTTGTGCTAGTGCATAAATTGTTGCCGTGCGACCTGTTTTCACTGCAAAATCCTCACTGCGTGCGCGGATTTAGGAGACATTTTTGCAGGATGCATCTTTGCACCTAAAGACACCAAACGCAGCGCTCAGGAACAGATTAAAACAGTTGTTATGCGATTATGAACTTGCTGAAGTAAAAAAAGCCTGGAATGCTTGCCCCGCCTTTGTGCTCTTCTTATTGGCCCACTGCGCTAGAACTGAACGCGAATGGATTGGTTAATATCAGCTGTCAATTACTCAGTCAATGCCTTCTGCCTTTAGATGACAGGAGCTGCAACCGCAGAAATGTGAAGCGCTGAAGATGAGAGAATGAAAACAACACTGACAGATTTAGTTTTAGAAACCCTAACATTACTAATAATGGCACATCTTATTAGTGATCATGTGCTGAATGTTAATCCACCATTTACACTTTTCCAAGAGTGGATAAAAGACTTCCAGTGGCTTCAAGTCTGCTATGAAAATAACTAAAGCCATTCACTGTGAAGTCTGTGGGACGGGGTTTGCAGGTAACAGCGTTTGCCACTGAATCTACACATTTTAAGCGCGAGAGGTGCTGTATAATCCTTACGATGTATTTAATCCTCACGATGCTGTCAGCTGTGCAAACGGCAGCTATAAGTATAATATAACACAGCTCATGAAAAGACCGTTATTGCTATTAAGATGACATGCAAATAATAAGTTATATATCAATATAAATGTGGGGCGGGGCGATGGATCGCGATGCCGGCTCAGCATCGTGAAGTTTATTGGCCATCGGCGATGGGCGATAGCATCGTCTATCGGCCCAACCCTAATTTGAATCCATTCAGCCGATTTCTGTGTCTGCCGGGAGCACTTTTAGCTTAGCTTAGCATAGATCATTGAATCGGATTAGACCATTAGCATTTCACTCAAAAACATGTTACCATTTGAAGCTTGACTCTTCCGTAGTTATTCTACAATGATTTTACGCAAACACCTGAAAGAAGTTCTGAATTGTTTTTCACAAATCTCTCTGTGGTTGCAAGGTTTTTCAATCATTTGCGTAGCATCATTGCAAAGTTCTTTGATAATTAGGGCCAGATTGAGAGTATAGTTCTTATAACCATATCCATAACCATATAAACCTAGATCCTAGGAACCTGAAAGTGCTTTTTAACTCTAGGGAATTGTAAAATCAGCTTATTTAAAAAAAAAAAAAATTGAGTTTTTTTTTTATTTTTATTTTTTTTAAGTAAAAGCATGCTGTAGTCATTTCATTCTAAGCTGAGCGTTTTATCTCTCTATGTTTGGTAGGTTTAGCATTACCATTTTTATTTCTCTCTCGCTCACAAACACACTTTTACATGTATCTGTAGAAAGCCTGAACTCTCTCTCCTGTCACCCCGTGAACTCCTCTTTCGTCCTTCAGTTTGCACTTCTCATACCTCCACAACCTCCTCTCTGAATAAAACAAGTTTGACATTTTTCCACCTCGACCTTGTCTTTATCTGGTTTTGTTGCAGCAGAGCCATTAGAGGAAGCCCACCATGTTTTTTTGATAACACCAGATGGGTCCTAAGGGGGAAAAGACGAGACTCGCGAAGCCTTGATGTGCATCTTTATGTAAAGAGCTGTAGAAATGTAAATGACGGAATCTCCTCTCGTACTGAATGACATTTGAATGGCCTTGCGTTTTTTTTTTTTTCTGGGTGGTGTTGAATAGCTGGTGGACGTACTCTGATTTGTCACCGTGCTGAATGGACTGTGGGTGAGCGTGTTCGGGATGTGATGTGATGTGCATTGAGAAGGATTTCGAGATGCAGATGTACATAACAAGTGGAGCGGAGCCAGTGAAGACTCTTGCTTCACTGGTTTAGAGGGATAGTTCACGCAAAAATTAATTCTGTAATCATCTACACATCCTGCTCTATTTTTTTTTTTCTTCATCTGTTAAACACAACAGAAGATATTTTGAAGAATGCTGGTTGACTGCACCCATTGACTTCCATAGTAATTTCTTTTCCTACACTAACAAAAAAAAGTATCTACATGTAATTACATCTGTAGTTTCTGTAATATTAGATTTTTATTTACACTGTGGGGTGATGCGGTAGCTCAGTGGTTGGCACTGTCACCTTACAGCAAAAAGGTTGCTGGTTCGAGCCTCAGCTGGGTCAGTTGGCGTTTCTGTGTGGAGTTTGCATGTTCTCCCCGTGTTGGCGTCGGTTTCCTCCGGGTGCTCCGCTTAACCCCACAGTCCAAACACATGCTCTATAAGTGAATTGGGTAAGCTAAATTGTCTGTAGTGTATGGATGTGAATGAGTGTGTATGGGTGTTTCCCAGTGATGGGTTGCAGCTGGAAGGGCATCCGCTTTGTAAAACATATGCTGCATAAGTTGGTGGTTCATTCCGCAGTGGTGACCTCTGATTAATAAAGGGACTAAGCTAAAACTAAAATGAATGAATGAATCTGATTGGGCATCACTGTATCTCACAAGAATATATTGAAGTGACCTGTAATGTATGGCTATTTTTACAATGAATAGTGACTAGTGAATAGTGAATAGTGAGGGATAGTTCACCCAAAAATGAAAATGTATTCACCATTTACTTACCTTCAGAGTTAGAAATGTTTACGAGCTTCATTATTCAGCTGAACACTAAAGAAAACATGTTGAAGGAGCTAACTATTGACTTCCATAGTAGGAAAAACAAATTAAGAGACGTCAGTGGTCACAGATTTCCAACATTCTTCAAAGTATCTTCTTTTGTGTTCAACAGAAACCCAAGCAGGTTTGTAACGAGTGAACAGAGTAAATTATGACCGAATTTTCAGCTTTGGGTAAACTATCCCTTTAAAGTCTGCATTCAGTGAAATCACCTTACCAACTTTGAATAAAGGAAAACAGAAAGAGAGAAAGAGAAAACCTCATTACAAGCAAAAACAACACATGGAAATCTAGTCTTGCCATTATTTCATCATTATTTCTCAGTGTATGTTTGGTTTGACTCAAAAGCTGAATGCGAATGAACTGCGAATGCCATTTCATGCTTTTTGCTTCACTTTTCATAGCAAGTCAACATATTGAATCACTATCCAAACAAACCTTCAGGCACAGCCGGCCTAAAACAAAGAATCTCATTGGCTGCTCTTGGAGGCTGATCCAGGGTCAGTCATGCTGTAAAAATACAGCATTTCTGCCCGACTGTCAGACAGTCTGGCCTCTCACTGATCTTACAGAGGAACACCGGTATGTCTCGGACTCTTTGACAGGCCGCTTTTTTTTTCCCAGAAAGACTTTTGACCCAAGTTGTGTGTGTGTGTGACCCAAGGAGCACCTGCTGCCCTGTGATCTCCAACACGCGGTCGGACTAGAATAAACACGCACAGATCAAGTTCATGAGAAAGTCACAAATGAGCAAACACACACACACACACACACACACACACACCAATCTGAGCCTGTAATATACTATGTATATACTGAGCTCAATATATACATATACATAAATATATGAACAAAAATATTTAAATAAACAAATAAAAAATAAAAACAAAAATTAAAATTACAAATAAAATTAAAATCTATATAAATATAAAAATTAATTTAAAAATAAATATAGAAAAAGGATTATAAAAATAACAAATAAAAATTATAAAAATATGTGAATGAAGATTTTAATAATAAAAAAATAAATGAATAATATAAAAATGCATTTAAAAATAAATATTATTATAAAAAATGAGTAAAAATAAACAAATAAAAACATATAAACAAATAAAAATAACAAAAAATACATTTTAAAAATAATAATAATAACAAAAAAAGAAAGAAATAAATAAAAAAAATGTAAATAAAAAATTTAATAAATGAACATATAAATAAATAATATAAAAATAAATTTTCAAATTAATATAAATATAAAAAATAAACAAATAAAAACGTATAAATAAATAAAAACAAAAATAAAAAATAAATAACAAATAAAATAAAAACATATAAATAAATAAATAATATAAAAATAAATATAAAAAATATATAAATAATTTAAAATAAAAAATTAAATAAACATAAAAATAATTAAATAAATATAAAATAAATACTTTTTTAAAATATAAATATAAAAATAAATAAAAATAAAAATATATAAAAAAATATATAATTTTTTTTAAATATAAAAAGAAATAAATGAAAAAGTTAAAAATAAATATAAAAAAATAAATGTAAATATAAAAATAACTTTTAAATAATGAAAATAACAAATTAAAATAAACACAAAATTGAAAATAAATAAATATAAAAACATAGACCCTCAACTGTGCGCATATATAAGCCGCCTGTATATAAACAGACACATGCATTCAGCTTGATATTCCCTCTTACTTATGTGAACTAAAAACAGTAGCTCTCTAAAGTCTGCATCTGCTACTGATCTATAAGCAGCATCCACGTGTCGAGCGTCTATCCTCATTTACAGCTCCACATCACACTCAGAGCTTACCATACTGCAATATACGGCGGCATTTAAAAATAACTCCGCTTTAAAGCTTTAAAAACGCAGTGACTGAATGAGAGATGAATGCACAATGCAGCGCATGTAATCACTGAGAACGCTTCCACACATTGAGAACTAGATAAAAAGAGACGAAACACAATTTGAAAGAGATAGATGCTACTTTAATTGGCGTAAAAGCCTCAGCTTAAAAAATAAAACGAAAGTACAAACTGAGGCTAACCGAAATAACAGTAGTGCAACATTACACAAGACAATAAAACCATGCTGAGGGCCCTGTGAAACTCAATACACCACAGGAACCACACTACGTAAACCTCACACGCTCTCCTAAATCACTCCAACAATGGAGCAAGCAGATGCCAACATTAAATCAATGTCATAAAAACTCAACTCAAGGGGCAACGATTATTTTTCCCCTTCTACCAAAAATAATGCATTTAAAAATATTTACTTATTTCTTGGGTCACACTTTATTTCGATGGTCCGTTTGTTGAATATAAGTTACATTGCATCTACATGTCAATTAATTCTCATTAGATTATAAGTAGATTGTTAGGTTGGGGTTAGGGTTGGGGTTAGTGTAAGTTGACATGTACTTGCAAAGTTTCTTATAGTCAGTTAAATGTCTGTTGAAGGACTGTTAAATGTCAGTATCAACAGATATTAAGCAGACGGTCTACTAATACTCAAATGGACCATCAAAATAAAGTGTTACCATTTCTTGCTACTGTACTTTTAAGATTTTATGCAAATGAACCTTGCTATGATTGGCTAACTTCCAACATGACAGCTGTGACTCATGCCACGTTTGGCCAAATTGCTCACTTTTAAATTAAAATAGGATTTCATTTGTAAGTCACTTCAGATAAAAGCATCTGCTAAATGAATATAAGTAAACGTTAAAAGTTAATTAGCTGTTGATGAGTAAAAATGTGAAGCAGTGTTTCCTCTAGGATTTTTTCCAGCTGTGGCGGCAGGCCTTTTGATCTACCAACTACCTGTGGCGTTATTTCAATGACAGATGTCGTGACGCAGTATTACAAGTTGAGATCGGATTTATGCAATACGAGCATGCACATCTCTTTGCTTGCGCGAGGATTTCCTCTGTTCGTGCACAACTTCTTGCACGCCCTCAAATATATCCACTGCTCAAGCGCAGATCTTCTTGTGCGCTCTCGAATAAACGCTGCTGAACTACAATTTAGCGGGTTTATGTAGTGAATATATCTCCAACATTAGATTGGCAATAGGAATATTTATGAACGTCTCCAATAGACCTACAGAGCAGCAATAATGCGTCCTGAGGTAAAGTGAAACGGCTATAAACTCCAGCAAGATAAAGTCTTTGTGTGTTGTATGCAGAGCCATCTATAAATAAAGTATAATTATAGAAACCGTGTTCATCATAACTGAAAGCTGTACGTCGTGTTTGCTGGCTTCACGCATCACGCACCTGTCAGTCAGTCAGCATGTCACCTTAAAGGGTTAAACAAATAACGCACAGCACCACTACGGTTACAGAAAAGTTTGCGCTGTTATAATTTACTTACCTTTTAATACGTTTTGGTGCGATTATAATCCGCTATTTAAAATAAACGCCAATGTTTTGAATGAGAAGCTGTTATGTTGCCGTGGCGGGATGAATTTCGGTGTGGCGCCTCCGCCATGGTAGAATGAATGTAGCGGAAACCTTGTGAAGTCATAAGTAAAATATGCCAATGGTTCTTATAAAGAGGCAAAGTAAACAGTTAATTACAAAGAGAGAGTTGAGCTGAAATTAATTAATGTGTGGCCAAATGATTATGAAAACATGTGGCTTTAGTCCTACAACTTGTATTATGTTCTCAATAGCTGCATTGAGCCCTCCACCTCTAACTTCCTTTACACCTTGCATTGTGGTCAGTGTATCTTTTGGTCCTTGGATTTTCATTTTAGAAACTGATATTGAAAAGCGAGCTGTTTTTTGATTTTCGTTTTAAATTTTGAAAACAAAAATTGAAATTTAATGCGTTTTTTGATTTTTGTTTTTGAATTTTATATATAAAGCGGTATACCTTAAACAATTATCGTCCCATGCCTACTCAAGAAGTTTGTTATTTCAAATATAGATGCGCGTGCAAGTGAGAAAGCGAAACTGTTCACGCTTTAGACGGCCTTGTAAACAACTGCAGGACACACGGTAGATTCTGCTCTTCTTGTCTTTGTGGCTGTTCATCAAGATGACGACAATGTTTGAGCTCAGCTCATGGCTCGTTATTATATGCATATAGTATTACGGTGCAATGTCTCGGCTGTGTTTTTAAAAATGGCGGTCCCTTTGATTTTATTCTCCTGGCCTGTTGCACGAATGAGTGATGCATCTCTGTAAACCAATAGTGTTCAACCGCGTCTCTTGCCCTCGCCTTTTGGCACCCTTTTGCTGTGCTAGGTACCCCTCCGAAAGGGTACCCAAAAAGTGGTATGGTACAGTTCGCTTTTAGCTACCCTTTGACAGTGAAACCCATACTGTACCGTACCACTCAGTGGAAACGGGCCATAATTTGCACTTCTAGTTGGATGCTAACTGCATTTCATTGGCTTTCTTTTGTACTTTGCGTAATGACAATGAAGTCGAATCTAAACTAAAATCTACATTATATGTCCATTCATTTACAGTTGAAATCAGAATTAATAGCCCTTCCTTCTGAATTATTAGCCACCCTTACTTAAAGTTAGGGTAATTCGGCAAGGTGGCTTGTTCTGCTATTGCTTAAGGGGGCTTAAAATATTGAATATTATAAAATTTTAGTTGTCTAAAAACTGCTTTTATTCTAACCGAAATAAAACAAATAAGACTTTCTCCAGAAGAAAAAATATTATAGGAAATACTGTGATAATTTCCTGAATCTGTAAAAAATCATTTGGGAAATATTTGGAAAAGAAAATTCAGAGGAGTGCGAATAATTCTGGCTTCAACTGTATAGATGTCTGGCTGACTGTACCTTAATTCTCCTCTAGACCACTAAAGTAGGAGTAATGCCTACTGACACGCATGTACAACATCGATAATCCTCAAGAAGCATAAATTATCAGTGAGTTCAGATGAATGTCATGGCGGTAACCTCAGAGTCTCGACCGCAGGCGAATTCTCAGCGGGGTGTGCACCGTGTCAAGATCTGTAAAGCTTACAGCTGGCAGTCTCACTGAAATCATCACTCCAAACTCAAGGCAAATATTTCCTCTGATATGACCGTACAGGCCGAGGGTGAAGAGCTCTTACCACTTTCCACCAAGGCAGTTTTGATAGTTGGTTTAGAGTCTACTTCCAAATGAGTTGTTTGACGCTCAGGTGCTGTTTACACTAGATCATTTATACTTTGGATGAGGAGTGTTTTTGTACATTCTAAAACCTCATTTTAGAGTTTTATTATTACGTTTTTGGGGAAAAAACAACAACAATCCGACACCGTCTGTTTGTTTTGTAGCTTTTAATAAGAAACAAATCAAGTTTAATTCTTACAGTGAAGATTACGCTTAAAGCACAATTTGGTTCATTTGTACATTTTTATTTTGTCTATCTGTCTAACTATCTAGCATTCTATGGTTTTATCTATCATTCTATCCTTCGTTTTATCTATCCATTATTCTATCTATTGTTCTGTGTATAATTCTATCATTCTATATATCATTTTATTGTTCTATCTATCGTGCTATCCATTATTCTGTCTATCGTGCTATCTATCCATTGTTCTATCTATCCATTATTATAGCTGTCTAGCATTCTATCTATCGTTCTGTCCATTGTTTTATTCATCATTCTAGCTATCTGTCGTTCTAGCCATCTGCCGTTCTAACTATCGTTCTATCATTCTATCGTTCTATTGTTCTATTCATCGTTCTATCCGTCATTCTATCCATCGTTCTAGCCATCCGTCGTTCTAGCCATCCATCGTTCTAGCCAGCCATCTTTCTAGCCATCTGTCTTTCTAGCAATCCATAGTTCTAGCCAGCCGGCGTTCTAGCCATCCGTCGTTCTAGCCATCCGTCGTTCTAGCCATCCGTCGTTCTAGCCATCCGTCGTTCTAGCCATCCGTCGTTCTAGCCATCCGTCGTTCTAGCCATCTGTCGTTCTAGCCAGCCGTCTTTCTAGCCATCCGTCGTTCTAGCCATCCGTCGTTCTAGCCAGTCGTCGTTCTAGCCAGTCGTCGTTCTAGCCAGTCGTCGTTCTAGCCAGCCGTCGTTCTAGCCAGCCGTCGTTCTAGCCAGCCGTCGTTCTAGCCAGCCGTCGTTCTAGCCATCCCCCGTTCTAGCCATCCGCCGTTCTAGCCATCCGCCGTTCCAGCCAGCCGTCGATCTAGCCATCCGGCGTTCCAGCCATCCGTCGATCTAGCCATCCGGCGTTCTGGCCATCCATCTTTCTAGCTATTGTTGTAGCCATCCATCGTTCTAGCCATCCATCGTTCTAGCCATCCATCTTTCTAGCTATTATTCTATCCATTGTTTTAGCCATCCATTGTTCTAGCCATCCATTGTTCTAGCCATCCATCGTTCTAGCTATCATTCCATCTATCGTTCCATTGTTCTAGCCCTCCATCACTCTAGCCATCCATCAATCTAGCCATCCATTGCTCTAGCCATCCATCGTTCTAGCTATCATTCCATCTATAGTTCCATTGTTCTAGCCCTCCATCACTCTAGTCATCCATCGCTCTAGCCATCCATAGCTCTAGCCATCCATCGTTCTAGCTATCATTCCATCTATAGTTCCATCTATCGTTCAATTGTTCTATCTATCATTTTATCTATCCGTGACTTTCTGGTAGTTCGTTTTTACGGTCTCATTCTGCTTTGGTATTAAGAATTGTGAAATTTCATGATCTTTTAAATGTGTATGTGTAATAGCAACAGTATAAGGAAAATGTATATGTGTGTTTTGGTCACATGGCCCAGTCATAATGGTTTACTGATTATGGTTTCCATAACTTTATTATTGTTAAACTGAAATGCGTTCTGAACTGTTGTACTTGGTCAACTACAGTAGTCAACATTCGAAGTGGATCAAAATACATTTTCAAAATTGTCAACACAAGAATTAGTGTTGCTAAAGAGTTTTTGGACAACTTTGATGAAACGTTTTGATTCACATTCAAATGTTGACTACTATATAATCCACATTACTATTGGGGATTCAAGCATTGCGATATCAATGTTAAAACTAGGGTTGAACAATATATCGTTTCATAATCTATATCGCAATATGTGAATCTGCAATAGTCACCGCAGAAACTGCAATGTCAAATTGGGATCATAATTAACCATAAACACAGTTCATACCACATGACTTGTGGTCATGTTTAACTAATGTTAATGTTTAACTAAATAATCTAGTAGTGTGAAGGATTTTTATTTAGATTTTTAAGGCTGTTTAATTTCAAGCAAATTTAAATCATTTGGACACAAGAAGTTATAAAGTTTGCCGCTTTAACAGATTAATTATGTTTATTTATGCAATGTAGACTTATTGCGTTATTTTGCATTTGATTATTGAATTTCTGTACCTCAATACCGTATGACTCCAGCAAAACACATTTATTTAATTTTTATCTTTGCTCGATTGTTTTCATCTGTGCTTTTAATTTTATTTAGTGTAATTTAGTTTAATTTAATATTTCATGCAGATGCACGCCCCTACAAAATCATCCAATCAATGTTAAATAATCAATTAGTATTCATCTTGCAAAATTATACTAATATCGCAATATATATTGCAGAAAAACTAAATATCACAGTTTTGTTCCATTATCCAATAGCTAAAACAATATATTGTGCAGTCCTATTGAGTGGAGTCAGAGCTGGCTTCGTGGTGGCTCTTTAGCCTGTGGAAAAGCAAACCAGATCTTGGAACTAGCTTTGAACTAGTGCCCGGTTCATGCTGGGGGAAACGCAGTATATCTGATCCTCCAAGTGAAAGGTCAGACCAGCTATTTTTCTCTTCGATAGGGGGTGTAGTTGGGAGAGATTTGCGCCACAGGGTCATTTGGTATGGATATCTAGCATGTACACAGATTCCAGCACTTAAGACGCGGTGTGTGGGAGTGTGTTTGATTTCCCTGAAGTTAACCGGCTTGCATTTTTAGCATTCTGTGCTGCCATGTGTGTGGTGCCGATAGGAGACCCTGAACACGGTTTCTGCGTCTGAGGGAGAATTCATTAATACATATAGAGTTAGTTCTGTGTGTGTGTGTGCGGGGTTATCAGTTCGCTGAGCTTAAAGGATTAGTTCCCCAAATATGAAAATACAGTTATTTACTCACTCATGTTTGGGCCAGAGATCTATGACTTTATTTATTCCCTTGAAATTTTCCAGGAATTGTGTTGGTTGCTCTTTTCCATGTTACAATGAATGAGAACTGAAGCTTTCAAGCGTCTGCAAGAGGTTTAAAGTGATCGTTTATGCATGATGTTGACAACTGTGTGGGTGTGTGATCTTTATCGTTTATGAGGAGAATGAATTTAAATCCTTGTTTTATTGATGTGCGACCTGCTCTTACGGAGTGTGTCTCTCTCTCTTGTAAAAACAAACAGCAATTTTTCTTATAAGCATTGAGAAGCCTATTAGAATGCATTAAGAGTGAGCTTTTAATTCACGTTATGAAAGCTGGTTTAGTGTTTTAATATTTATTATTATTATATTTAGTTATGATATGGTTTAGTAATATCGCCTGAACATTCCTGAATATCAGCATGTTAGCACAATTGCAAATGTGATTTTCATTTTATGCAAAAGTTCAACAAATAAGAAATTTATATTGAGTTATTTGTGCCGTTTCCTTCCCTGAATGAATTTGCTTCTGAAAGAGTCGATGATTTGTTTTTCAGTTTCTGAGTGAATGATTTGATGAATTTCTCATTAAGGCAGTGACTTTGGGCTCTATTTTAATAGTCTACGCCAGGGCTATTCAATTGGTGGGCCGAACCCTGCCCCCGAGGCAATTTGTTCCGGCCCTCCAAATTGTGTGACCAAGACTTCAAAAATAAATTTAGTTCAGTCGAAAAACGACCGCTATAGTTATGAAGTGACGTGCGTCTGTTCAATACAGCACAAGGTGCAGTTGAACGCTGCGCAGAGAGAGAGTCACCTGACATTAAGTGAGTGGCACGGGCAGCCGAAAACATTTGGATATGTTTGTAGAAAGGGCCTTTTGTACAATGCACTGATATCATTAATAGGGATGCAATGATCAGCCGATTTCACTATTAACCCCACGTTTATTCATTAAAGGCTTCTTAATGCCGCATTTCTGTTGCACGGAAAAAAGCTGGCTGCAACTAAACAAAGTTATGCCAATACGCAAGCACATTAGATTAACTATAGCAGCAAGCCAATGACATATTGCATCTTTTCTGCATGCAAGTACATTATTTCCAATGGAGACGTGCGCATATTGGGAGCGGTGCGCGCACTGCTCGCAAGCGGACCGACGCACTCGTGCCTTGCAGGCGCGGCACACAGTAGAAATGATCTCAGGCTGTAGTGGTGAGAGTTGTGTGTGGCTTTCAGTACAATATAAACAAAAGATATGTTAGATG
Organism: Danio kyathit; assembly: GCA_903798195.1. NCBI lineage: Eukaryota > Metazoa > Chordata > Actinopteri > Cypriniformes > Danionidae > Danio > Danio kyathit. The sequence goes on along the minus strand of LR812537.1, from coordinate 57,222,600 downwards.
AATTATTACAAATTATTAAAATGATTATGTATGAATGCAGATAATCACAACAGTTCATTTAAATTCTTAGCTAATATAAAGCTTAAATTATCATTAGACAAATACTATTTTTATTTATTCTGATTTTTATTTGTTTATTCATTCTTCTGTCGTTTATTTTCATTGTAAAATTATTACTCATGTTTAAATCAAAAACTTTTTCATTTATTTTAAGGTCCAAAGAGAGAAATGGACTATTGTTTGTGTTTTATTAATATGTTGTGCTGTATTTGGTTACTGAGCAGCAATAAACAACACTTTAATATATAAGCAGTTTTCTTGTGATTTTTCTAAACTAGTCGTGTTTTAAATGTAATAAATGCATAATAATGGTGATAACTGTAAAACCATGATTATTCTTCAGACTATAATCATACAACTAAAATCTATAATCATTGCATTTCTAATTGTTACGCAGTTTAAAACATCACATATGAATGTGTCTGAAAGTAGAAGAAGCCTACTTCAGCAATACACTGATTTTGTGCCTCGAAATACAACATTTGGATATGCTTGTAAAAAAGCCACATTGTTCAATGCAGTGATGTTATGTAGTTTCAAAATACAATATATTAACATTTTAATGTAGAAAAGTCAACGTGGGTGTCTTAATGAGCAAAAATACAACATATGAGCTCTTGCAGTTGTGTCATCACTTATATTGCAAGTCATATCTCTCCGGCCCCTCATTTGGGATGCTTTTCATGAACTGCCCATGACAAACTAATTGAATAGCCCTGGTCTACGCGCAAAGTGTAAAGCTCATGGCGCAAAAGCATTAAGATGTGTCTGAATCCACTTTTGCTATTTTAAGGATGGATAAATCCGCTCTACATCCCGGTGCATGGTCTAACAGGGTTGTGCTTATTCTCTTAATGAGTTCTGGGTGTGTTTTGAGCATAACCTGCAATAAACCAACCAGAGTCTCATCTCCTATTCCCTTTTACAGTCAGTTGGTTCGCTCCATGGCGCATTTGCTATTCACATGGCGGACTTTGTGAGTGTAAAAACTGAACGCTTCACTAGCGAGAAAACAGTTAAACAGAGCATCTGCAGCGCGAGGATAAAGAACAAGCCTTCTCCATTCAGCATCTTTACTTTCTCTTTACTTTTACTCTCTACTTTACTCCTTTACTTTGGTGAAGGAAACGGTGGAAAATCCACTGAAGACATCCATTAGCCGACATATTTAAATAAGTTTAAGCGCAAAGATTTGCTTTCCAAACTATTTCTAAATTCAGTTCTAATTTCCAGCAAAGAAATAAATGAACAATAATAATGAAGTGTGTTTAAAAACCAATTATATCCAAGTTATATCCAAACACACGTCCTGTTCTTACGCCCCATATGGTGATGCAGACGTCTCCAAAACCCCACAGGTGGACAAATCTAAACTTGTTTATATTAAAACAAATGTAAATATGCATATAATAAATAATACTATTAATAATAACATTATACTAATGCAGATTGTCATGAATAAACTGAAAAAGCCCCCCCAAGATGAGGCATGGAGGCAGTGTTTTTATATTTATATATGGGGAAAGATATCATTTTTGTGAAATCAACGTTCTCATACCATGAAATCAAATTGTGGTCATACGGCCTAGCCCTAGCATATGTGTGTGTGTGTGTGTGTGTGTGTCTCTGTTTAAGTGTGTGTTGGTCCCTCATTAGCGCTGGTTTCTTTAGCTGCTGGTAATGAAGCTTGTCAGTGCGGTGCAGTAGAAATGCAGCACTCCCCTCTCATAAACATCTACCGTGATTAATTACCGACTGTGTGTTTCCCCGCAGGGCTGCTGCTGGTGGAAAGAAGCAGCCCACAATCCTCAGAGACCCAGAAACACGCATGTGTGTTTGTGTGTCAGAAAATGAGTTTGCACGAGATGATGGTGAAACCGGTGATTGTGTCTAGTCGTCAATGGACACCACTGAAACTCGAAATGTTTTCCTGTGGTGAAGGCTCCTGAAATAGAAACATGAGCGAGGGAAGCGTTGCAGACAGATGACACCAGTAATTTTTCTGACTTTGAGAAATATTTGTGCATGCGTGTCAGTGTGTGTAAAGGTGTTCGTAATTGTATTTGAGCAAACACAATTTCCACAGCAACTATTGGCTCTGGCTGGCAGGACTAGCTTCATCTATCTTCATTTTTACTCTGAGCAAATTGGAGAAAATGAGAGAGGGAGAGAGGGGAAAATGAAACCAAGGGGAAAAGTGAAGGAAAAAAGAAAGTTTTAAGACGCACAAGAGCAACTAATGCAGAATTTTAGTTTTATTTTATTAGTCTATCCCCTAGCTGGACAGTTTATGCAGCCGTTTTCTTCCCTTTTCTTGGTTGTAGCTTTATTTTGCAATAAAATCATAAGCATTTACAATATTAAATGGGTTAAATATTTCTTTAAATGTATTATATGTATTTATACAACAGTTCTGTCTCATTCTTGAATCTGATTGGCTGATAGCTGTGCAATATTCTGCAATATCAGCACTCGTACAGCCTCCTCACCCTTCTGTATTACTCCGCCCACATAGAGTGACAGCAGATCAATAAACTCACTACTGTTTGACAAATATTGCAGCTGTTGGACAACATAATGTACTTTGAGGCTTTTTTAGGTGAGAATGTAGTTGTTTAGATTGCGACTATGCAGTTTATTTATAAGGATAGTGCCTATTGTAGATATTTTTAATTTTGGAGAGACGGCGCATCGGCGGCCATCAGACTGACATACTGAGCAGAGCAAAGACAGTTGACGTTTCGCCACAAAATGGCGACAGAGACCGCATAATCAAACTATCTTTCCACTGCACACGACAAGCGACATCCCGGAAGTCAGTAATTTCCAATGGAGAGTAGTCCGGTCATTTCCGTATGTGGAAAATTCGGATGCAATTTGAGCTGCGGATCTGGTAATATTTGAACTTCTGCAACTAGACCGTGTGCTAGGGGTGTCAAATTTGCAGACGCGGACAATACGGTATCGGTTCAGTAATAATCATAACCGGTTATTATACTGACGTCATTTATCTCACATGCACTATGTCGCCGTAGCTTACTATGGCGAGGGAGGCGAGCCGTGAGCGCGAGTATTTACAACGCTCTAACTACGTAAAAACTCTGAAACTGTGCACAATTTCACTGCGTGTGTGTTTGCAGGACAGTGTTTCACTGACACTTACAGCAGAAGCCCCTATTTCACGACGATTAAGAGAATGAAAGTAAACTCCATTTCTCTCTCTCTCTCTCACTGTGGCCCATGAGTGCATCTGTGAAGAGCACCAGCGTGTAAGAGCCAATCGCAGCCCTTTCTGTTGAGCGCGTGACCAATCAAAGGGGTGTAAGAAAGAACTTGGTAGACAAGGCAGAAAGCGAGCGGGATATTTATATTTGTTTATTTGCTATAGACCATTTCAATGTGGTCATGTCATTGGCTCATCAACATTTCCTGCTTGACGTTAAACTATTTCCTAACTGTAACAAGAGGCAATTCAATCATAACTTGATTTTAAATCAGCCGTCATAACACTATTTATCAATATGTGGACCTTTTTGGATTCTCAGAAGCAATGGAAATTAAAAATGTAAAACAGGAAATACGTTAGGACCATTGTTTTTGTTTACATCCTTCAAAATGCTCTATAAATGCTGGTGTTGTTTAAAGGTACAGTTTATATATCTGACTGTTTGTATTAAAGGACAAAATTGTTTTACAAATAGTATATAAATATATTTATACGTTTTAATACAAACATTGCTGCTGTGAAGAAAAATATAAAACTGTGTATGGAAAGAATCGTCAATGCACCGTGATGCACCGAGATATCGAATTGAACCGAATCGATGGCATGATAATCGTAACCGAACCGTGAGACCAGTGTAGGTTCACACCTCTACCGTGTGCCACCGGCATGTTGACCGGATGTGATGTATTGCAGTGTTATCCAAGCAGATCCATGCGCGAAAGATGAGAAATGGTAGTTTTTTCATTATTTTTTAAATCAGAAAAAAAGTTTATATTAAAAAACGTTTCTATTCATAATTGAGTAATAAAAAATATATTTTTTTTCATGTTGTCTCCACATTCCCTCCAAAATTTATTATTCAATTCTATATGTTACTAGTATTCATTCATTCATTCATTCAACCATGGTGAACGGACGGAGAATAATGATTCTTGCTTTTGCACTCCCTTATTTCGGACACCGCGAGAATCCAGCTTCTCTCCAATGGTGCACGACAAAGCTGAAAATTCTGTGCGACTGCCAAAAGGGGGTGTATTCCGACAGTCGTGTCCGAATGTCGTGTGCAGTGAAAAGGCGGCTTAAGAAAATTGAGCGTAAATTCAAACTACAGCTGATCAAATCATTATAAAACATTTGTTTATTGCAGTACTGTATTTATACCATAGTAATCTGCTAGTGTTTGCTTTGCTTTGGCTTTTTCAGGATTAATTATTATGATCTCCTGATTGCAACAGAAATACTAGGAAATCTCTAGACTGATGACATTTAATGTCGTTCAGCCGTATAATCTTAATGTCAGTGTTACGTAGCGGATGCACCTCGCTACGTACATAAGGTTAAGGATGACCGTCTGTAAAAGAGGTCACCCGGAGTCCCCTTTCCTGCTCCCCAAGCACGCACACACACACAGGCAAGTTGTCGAAAAGGGGAAACAGATTTATTAAACAAATATTTGCTGTATCAGAAGGGAACAAAAGGCCAAAACAACAAACAAAACAAGGTACGCTACCTAATATTAAAATCAGCTGTTTTGTCATCAATTTAGACATTACGCTAGAGAATCATTCAAACACTAGCTTTAAAGTTTGTGAATGAGCAGCAGTTTCTGCTGTTCTGACATCAGCTGCAGATGTGAATGAATGGCGGAAGAAAGTAGTTCCTCTTACGAAAGGGTTTTTGAGACACTGTGTTTTATTTTCTTATTTATATACATGATGATTATGCCGTCAAACTGTTGTATAAACGCAATATCACACGAGTAGCAGTGCGATTATGGCTGTATATCATCACTGGTGGGACACTAAAGGCTGATTTATACTTCTGCGTCATGGCCGTCGGCGACGTTGGCCGTCGGCACCTCTCAAATGTAACGCGTACGCGCAAGCTCTGTGATTGGTCTGCTTGGTAGCGCTGACGAGTGTGGGCGTAGGTGAGATCCATGTGAGCATGATGCAGCGAGTGTTTACAAGTGTGGAGTCCTGTGAAGGAGCTCCGGATGGAGACAGTTGTTTTGTGTTTACCTTGTGATTAAAGTTGTTGCACGTCCACCAGTTCCCGCCTCAAAATGAGCGAATTTGAGCCACTTGTACATTAAGGAAGTGTTCACAAAAAACAAAACACCAGCGAAGAAACTCGACACAGAGAAACATAAACACCTACTGCCAGCTAGTGTTTCGGAAGTGTATTGCAGAGCAACAGAAACAGCGTGCAGAAGTATAAATGCACGGCTACGTGCAAGGCTTGCGCCGTAGGTCACGCCGATGACTTGACGCTGAAGTATAAACCAGGCTGAAGGCAACGCACACCTCCCACCAGTGCTGATCTACAGCCATATCGCACTGCTACTTGTGTGATATTGCTAATTATATTATATTAACATCGTTTGGTGAACTCCAGACAGATTTTTGCATTAGTGACTGTCACATAATGTCAGCTTGCGCATCAGTGAAACCACATTGACATTATTATAGACCATAAATAACACTCACACCTGTATGCACTGCTTTATCATGTGCTACCAAGCTAGTTTGTATTTTAAGGCATAGATGTATAGTAATAGATATATGATACCAGCATTTAAAACAATTCTGATTATGATTTATTATGCATAAGAGTCATTTGAGCTGAAATCTGCATTGCGCTGTATTCACAAGAAGGTGAAATGCTAGAGCAAAGCACATCGCTCTCAAATGTGTGAGTGGGTTTTACAGGGATAAGAACAACTCACACTTGTATGTGGTTTGTGGTTGTGAAAAGGTTAAGGTGAGGGGAAAAACAGTCTATTTGTGGATTTTTACCCCACAGGGATTTCCAGACTCATACAGCTGTCCATCCCAATGCCTGAAAGACTCATCTGACACACAGACACTGAGAGAGACACGTACATACACACACTCACTGAGACAGACACAAACATACACACTCAGGCGCACAAACTCATATACACATTTGCGTCTTGATATGTCACAAAAACATGGGCAAACACACACACATGCATGCAAACACACACACACACAGTCTCTTAACACAGTCCGCTAGTGTTGGTCCCCCACTGGAGCTTTTAGCAGCTCTCCACAAACTCTGTCATTGGCCAGCTGTCAGCTTCTATCAATTACCAGCAATCTGTGGTGGAGTGAAACGTGTGTGAGTGAAGGAGGAAGGATGCATGTAAAGCACGAGTTCCCCTGTGAGCTGCGGCTCCAGTGTTTCCCCTAGCGGAAGCTGCGGTTCTGACTCTACACTGCTGAGCTGAGCCGTCCAGCATCCGCTACTACAGCAGAACACAGTTTCTCTTCACACTCACTGCTGTTTGCTCACTGCTGCCATCAACACAGATTTAATTTCGTCTTGTTTAATGACTGATAATCCGCATAATCAGCCCAGTTGACTTCAATCATGACTTGTATTTTTTATTTATATATTTAATTTAGTTTGAATGACTTTTTGTTTGTTTATTTTTACATCAAATCCTGTGGTTTAAAGCCCATACTTGTGTACAATCAACCAAATTACTTTCATTTCTTTTACTATTTTACTGACTTTTTTTTTTTTCTTTGTTTCTTAGTTTTTTTGTTCCTTTTGTGCCATCAAATACTTTATTTATTGACTGAAAAACTATAAAAATCAATCCGATTTAAATGAGTATTTGATATTTTCATTCATTTATTTATTCAAATAAGTTTCCTTTCTTTCAAACTTCCCTCCGAACTTCCTTTTCGAACTTCCTTTCTTCTAAACTTCTTTCCTTCTGAACTTCTTTTCTTCCAAACTTACTTCCTTCCAAACTTCCTTCTGAATGTCCTTCCGAACGTCCTTCCTTTCCGAACTTCCTTCCAAATTTTCTTCTTTCCGAACTTTCTTTCTTCCAAACTTCCTTTCTTCCAAACTTCCTTCCTTCCAAACTTCCTTCTTTCCAAACTTCCTTCCTTCAAGACTTCCCTATTTCCGAACTTACTTCCTTCTGAACTTCTTTTCTTCCAAAATTACTTCCTTCTAAAATTCCTTCCTTTCAAACTTCCTTCCTTCTGAACTTCCTTCCGAACTTCCTTCCTTCTCAATGTCCTTCCGAACGTCCTTCCTTTCAAACTTCCTTCCTTTCAAACTTTTCTGTTTCCGAACTTCCTTCCTTCCAAATTTCCTTCCTTCCAAATTTCCTTACTTCCAAACTTCCTTCCTTCTAAACTTCCAAACTTCCTTACTTCAGAACTTCCAAACTTTCTTTCTTCTGAACTTCTTTCCGAACTTTCTTCTGAACTTTTCGATCTTCCTTTCTTCGGAACTTTCTTTCTTCTGAACTTACTTGCATCCTTCCTTCATTCCTTCCAAACTTACTTTCTTTTAAACTTTCTTCTGAACTTCCAAACTTTTTCATCTAAACTTCCTCTCATCTGAACTTCCAAACTTCCTTCTGAACTTACTTTCTTCTGAACTTTCAATCTTCCTTTGTTGAACTTTCTTCCTTCTAAACTTACTTGCATCCTTCCCTCATTCCTTCCTTTCTTTCTTCATTCCTCCCAAACTTATTTTCTTTCGAACTTCCTTCTGAACTCCTGAACTTCCTTTCTGAACTTTCCTTTCTTCTCAACTTCCGATATTCCTTCATTCATTCCTTCATTTTTTTTAACTTCCTTCTAAACTTCCGAACTTTCTTCCTTCTGAACTTCCTTTCAAACTTCCTTCTGAACTTCTGAATTTACTTCCAAACTTCCTTCCTTTCGAACTTCCTTCTAAACATCCATCCATCTGTCTCTCTGAACTTCCTTTCTTCCAAACTTCCTTATTTCCAAACTACGCAATATACAGATTCTGCCATTTTTCTCTCTGCTCTGTCTGTTGTTTGCTTGGTGTTGTTCTGAAGTTCAGTTTTAATATGCAGCAGTGTATTTTGGTTTGTTAAAGTGCTGAGGTGTCTGCAGGGGTTGTGCTTTAGCTGAGTTTCAGCTCTTGAAGAATTCATGTCATGTCAGATCGCCTTAGGCCTGCTTGTGTGTTATTGTGGGTTTTTTTTCTTTTGGGCTTAAAGTTTGATTTTTAATAGCTGTGCACTGAGATTTTGCTTCAAACATTCCTGTATTGGACCCTCAGACCCTGTCATAACTTTGGTGTAGCTTCTTTATATCGTATTTTTATTTTGTTATTTATGATTGTTCTAGCTTTTTGTGAGGACCGCTTCAGTCAATTATGCAACTTTTCTTTTCTCAGTATACAGAGCATAAAAGGCACCGTTCACCTCAAATGTTTCTCAAAATACTTTTTTTTTTAGGTTTAGTTTCTTTTCATTTACTTTTTTGTCATTAAAAAGATTTTGCTAATGACAGAAAAAACATTCATGCATTCATTTTCCTTCAGCTTAGTCCCTTTATTCATCAGGGCTTGCCACAGCCGAATGAATCGCCAACTTATCCAGCTTATGTTTTAGGCAGCGGATGCCTTTAAAGCTGCAACCCAGTACTGGAAAACACCCATACACACTCATTCACATACATACTCATACACTACGGCCAATTTAGTTCATCAATTCCCCTATAGAGCATGTGTTTGGACTGTGGGGGAAACCGGAGCACCCGGAGGAAACCCACACCAACACAGGGAAAACATGCAAACTCCACACAGAAACACCAACTGACCCAGCCGGGACTCGAACCAGCAACCTTCTTGCTGTGAGGCGACAGTGCTAACCACTGAGCCAGCATGTTGCCCCAGAAAAAACATAATCAACCCAATTAATAATAATTACTAATCATTTTTAAAAAGACTTTATTTTATTATTCTATTTAATTATCAACCAAATTTACTCTAATCATTGTTTTATTTTATTTATTATATAAAAAAAAATTATTATATATTTTTAATTATTTTTTGAACTCTAAAAATCAACCTAATTTAACTCGTCATTATTTCATGTAGCTTACAAATTTATTTTATTTATTAATAAAAAAACAAGAAATGTATTACTGACCACAACATCAGGGTCAAACAAATGGTGATTTATTACTATTTTTTAAAACTAAAAATCTACCTCGTTAACTCGTTAATTTCATATTGACAAGTTTTTTGTTTACATACAATTTGTTTTATTTATTTTTTATATTATTACTGACCATGTTTTCAGTGTAAAACAAATGATGATTTATACATGTGAACTGGTCAGAGTACCAAAATAAATCCTGATTGGTCGTTCAATATCTCCGTATCTTTGTTCCTCTTACATATTCAATTCAATGATAAGTGTATATTAATTTTTTTTTTCAGCCCAATTAACTCTAATCACTGTTTTATTTTATTTTTAATATTTTTTTAGCATTTTATTAATTAATTAATTTATATTTTTAACTATAAAAATCTGCCTGATTTAACATTTTTATTTACATACAATTTATTTAAAATATTAATAATAATAATAATTATTATTATTATTATTATTATTTTTATAGTCACTGACCATGACTTCAGTGTAAAACAAATGGTGATTTGTACAGTATATATGAACTGGTCAGAGTACCAAAATAAATCTGGATTGGTCCATATTTTTATTCATCTTACAAATTAAATTCAATGATAAATTTTATTATTTTATTTGTTAACCCAGTAAACTCTAATCATTATTTTATTTAATTATTTATTTTCACATTTTTATGATTATTTTTTAACTATATAAAGTCTACCTGATTTTACTTTTATTTACATACACTTTTTTAAAATAATAATTATTATTTTTTATGTATAAATATTTATTATTATTGTTATTATTATTATTATTATCATTATTATTATTATTATTATTATTATTATTATTATTATTACTGACCATGACTTCAGTGTAAAACAAATGGTGATTTGTACAGTATATATGAACTGGTCAGAGTACCAAAATAAATCTGGATTGGTCCATATTTTTATTCATCTTATTCAAATCAATGATAAATTAATATTTTATTATTTTATTTATCAACCCAATAAACTCTAATCAATGTTTTGTTTATTTGAAACATTAATTTATTTTTGAATTTTATTTATTTATAAAATTCAACTAATTTAACTTTTACATTTACATTTTTATTAATAATATAATAATAATAATAATAATTATTATTATTATTATTTTATGTGTTGTTGTTGTTGTTATCATTATTATTATTTTATGTATTGTTGTTGTTGTTATTTTATTATTACTATATTTATTATTATTACTTTATGTATTATTATTATTATTGTTATTATTATTGTCACTGACCGTGGCGTCAGTGTAAAACAAATGGTGATTTATTTATATATATATATATATATATATATATATATATATATATATATATATATATATATATATATATATATATATATATATATATATATATATATATATATATATGAACTCGTCGGAGTAAATCTGGATTTGTCCGTATCTTTATTCCTCTTACATATTCAATTCAATGATGCATTTATATTTTATTATTTTATTTATCAACCCAATAAACTCTAATCATTATGATCTAATTTCTAATAATTTATTTTATTTTTAGGATTTTTTAAACAATAAAAATCTACCTGATTTAACTCGTTAATTTCATATTGACATTTTTTTTATTTACATTTTAAATTAATTATTATTATTATTATTATTATTATTATTATTATTATTATTATTATTATTATTATTATTATTATTATTATTTTATTACTGACCATGACTTCAGTGTAAAACAAATGGTGATTTATATGTGCTAACTGGTCAGAGTAGCAAAATCTTGATTAATCAATCAAGACCTCAGTATCTATATTGACTCTTACACATCCAATTCAGTGCATTGCTACATCTGCCTTTAAAAGCATTATCCCCTCACAGAAACGTGTCACTTCACTCCTGACAGATGTATAATTTGCTGTAGTGTGTTTTGAAAGACATGACGTACGGCTTGTATCCTGATGGCAGCTTTGTAGTGAGCTCCAGCTGATAGAAAGCACAGCCGTTTGTATCTCCGCCTGAAGCCATTCGCTCAGTGGAGGGTTTTCAGCTCCCCGTCTCCACACACATCCCACTTTCTGCTTTGATGGTCAGCAGTTCTTTAAATTGCTTTAAATAATTAAAAGCTGCTTTCATTCTAGCCGAAATAAAACAAATAAGACTTTCTCCAGAAGAAAAAATATTATAAGAAATACTGTGAAAATTTCGTTGCTTTAATTAAACTTCACTTGGTAAATATTTGAAAAAGTATATCAAGTCTATAATTTAGACTTCAACTGTATGTGCATGTTCTCTCTCTCTCTCTCTCTCTCTCTGCGTGTGTGAGGAGAAAGTCCACACTCCTTCACTGACTGACTCATCGTCCTCTTCCTCCGCTTTATTTCTCATTCTCACCGTCCGTCAAGCAGCTCTTCTCCTCCGTCTTACCTTGTTCTTCGCCATCTTTAAAAATAAGTTCAATCTTTCGCACACCCACACTGCTGTCTGTCTCCCTGCTGCTGTCGGCTTCATATTCTCCTCTTCCTGTGTCTGTTTCTTCTGTGGTGGATTTACCAGCTGGGTTTTTCACCTCGGTTAAACCCCACACCACAGAAACCAGTTTTGCTTGTTTTAATGAGGAGTTTTCCCAGCATCCCTGAGCTCTGAGCGATATGACAAGACACATCACATCATAGACTATATCAGGATAATGATGTATATAGTGATGTGAAAAAGTTAGAACACCCCATTAAACTTCATTTTCTGTATCGGGACATATTAAAAAATAAGAAATGTATATTGGCAGCTCTTACAGTATAGAAGATAAAGCCTCAGATGAATGTCACATGACCTCTCACACCGTGCAATTAGTGTATTAATTAAAGGCAAAGATAGTTTTTTCTTTTGTGCAAACAAGCCTGTAGCCAGCCTGGTGAAAAGGGCTGGTTCTTTTGCAGTTATACGCCTCAGTTTCTATTTAACTATGAGATTAAAATACTGCATTAAGTGACATTTTAAGCAGTACTGTTTTTTCGCTGGATTAGCTTTATTTTAGAGGTGTGAACCTACACTGGTCTCACGGTTCGGTTACGATTATCATGCCATCGATTCGGTTCAATTCGATATCTCGGTGCATCACGGTGCATTGACGATTTTTTCCATACACAGTTTTATATTTTCTTCACAGCACAGCAATTCTTGTATTAAAATGTATAAATATATTTATATACTATTTGTAAAACAATTTTGTCCTTTAATACAAACAGTCAGATATATAAACTGTACCTTTAAACAACACGAGCATTTATAGACCATTTTGAGGGATGTAAACAAAAACAATGGTCCTAACGTATTTTACATTTTTAATTTCCATTGCTTCTGAGAATCCAAAAAGGTCCACATATTGATAAATAGTGTTATGACGGCTGATTTAAAATCAAGTTATGATTGAATTGCCTCTTGTTACAGCAGGAAATGTTCATGGGCCAATGACATGACCACATTGAAATGGTCTATAGCAAATAAACAAATATAAATATCTCGCTCGCTTTCTGAGCCTTGTCTACCAAGTTCTTTCTTACACCCCTTTGATTGGTCAGGCGCTCAACAGAAAGGGCTGTGATTGGCTCTTACACGCTGGCGCTCTTCACAGATGCACTCATGGGCCACAGTGAGAGAGAGAGAGAAATGGAGATTACTTTCATTCTCTTAATCGCCGTGAAATAGGGGCTTTTGCTGTAAGTGTCAGTGAAACACTGTCCTGCAAACACACATGCAGTGAAATTGTGCACAGTTTCAGAGTTTTTACGTAGTCAGAGTGTTGTAAATACTCGCGCTCGCGGCTCGCCTCCCTCACCATAGTAAGCTACGGCGACATAGTGCATGTGAGATAAATGACGTCAGTATAATAACCGGTTATGATTATTACTGAACCGATACTGAATTGTCCGCGTCTGCATCGCGGTGCACCGAAGAAATGATTAATTTTGACACCCCTACTTTATTTGCAATAAAGAAAAATTAAAACAAGACTAATTTTTAAAATACACACTTATTGCATCATTTATCATTAGGAAAAAATCTGTTAAAGTTTTAAAGTAAAAACTGTAGCCTACTGTCATTTATTAGACAAAAACAAACTGGCCAGCACATTCAACTGTCCTCAGTCACAATTTGGCCATTTCAATAACAAAATAATAATTAAAGCATAATAATAACAAAACGATAATAATGAATTCTTCAGAATTTTTCTAGCCTCTTTGGTAAATTAAAAAAAAAAAAAAAAAAAAAAATACATTTGAAAATTCCTGGATATCAACAATAGCCAAAAACTATTCAAATGAATGTAATATGCTCCGCTTCTGGGGCTTCACACCGTTTTATTGCTCATTTTTATTTCAGGAATAAGGTCTAAGATTTAGAATAAAAGTTACCTGCAAATGTTTTCTCTGTTTAAAAACAATACAGTAGTGAAAAGACTTCTCTTACATCAGATTATAGTCCCACTGAAGCAACAGCAGACAGAGGATTCCGTTCGGTCTTAAAGCTTTTTTCGATGGATTATTTTCATTATGTATGATGGCAGAGCAGTCAAAATAGAACAAATGAGCTCATGCATGGGACAAATTCTGGACCTTTGTCAGTGAGGGGTGGGTCTTCCGAACCCCCCCTGGCTACAGGCCTGAAAAGTTCTAACACATGTTTTCTGCTTATAGTAAACATGTTTTTAATAGGGTTTTGGCTGTAAAAGCGCACCTACAGGTGTTTCAGGCGCAGCTCAGATTTTCTCCAGGTCATCATTTATTTTACTTGTATTAATTTTGTCTAATAAATGATTAGACCTGTCCAGTTTCATCTGGAATGCATCCCAGATCACCTTCTGAAGTGGCTTGAGCGATCGGATTCATATCCGATCAGAATAAAACTAATGAAGTGACCAAACAGGCTCAAAAACACAGGCGTGATGGGATGAGCGCCTTTTGCTGTGAAGTGACATCTGACGGCTGAGGACTCGGCTTGCCATTAAAGACTTCTTTTAAAAAAATAATGGCAAAAATAGGGAAAGGGCGGTCATGTACTGGACAAGTCAATAAATATACAGGACGTCCCGGCTAATGCGGCCAGTTAGCCTCATGGATAGGGAGAGATTTTCATGTTAGGAAGTAAGTAACTTTAGCCTTACCCTGTTTGGCAGTCTTCTTGGACATATGTGCAATATTGTGCGATAATGACGCCGCTGCCTGCCTTTTTCTGCCTCTTTTGCTCTTTTCGACCCACAGCGTTACTCAGTATGGATGCCGCATCAAAGATTCAAATGTTACCGCTCTGTGGGTTATGTCACGTGACTCGCGTCACATTATTGTGGCTTTGAGGCTGCATGGAATTCGAATTACTGGCCATAGTTATTTAAAGTTACACTTTATTACAATATATTGAATATAAATATATTATATAATATTAAATTACATAAAATAATTAAAAGGCAAAATTATTTGCTGCTGCTTCAAACTACACTTACCGGCCACTTTATTAGGTACAGCGTACTAGTACCAGGTTGGACCCCCTTTTGCCTTGAGAACTAGTTTAATCCTTCATGGCAGAGATTCAACAAGATGCTGGAAATATTCCTCAGAGATTTTGCTCCATATTGACATGATAGCATCACACAGTTGCTGCAGATCCATGATGCCAATCTCCCGTTTCACCACATCCCAAAGGGGCTCTATTGAATTGAGATCTGGTGACTGTGGAGAAGGCATGGGCCGGTATAAGTTTCTGACTGTATGATAACCGTGGATAAAAATATCACAGTTTCACAGTATACCGGTATTGTGATTACTGCTTTAAAATAAGTTATTTTTCAACTTTTTCTCCATTGAACACAATATATTTTATTTTAGGAAACATTTATAATATTTTAGAACAGTAAACTTGTCAGGCTAAATAATTCCTCTAAAACATTGACTTCTGGGGTCCGTTCTTCGGATCTCACTTAAATGATTTGGCAGATCCTGGATCTTTTAATCTTGATAACTGATCTCTGGCTAATTTGGTTCTTTAAACAAGTTTGCAAATTAGATTAAAATGTCTGGATGAAGTGATCTGAGATTGCTGCGTGTGTTGTGAACATGGACTGTAGAAGATATGGATGTTGTATCTGTGACGTCACCCATAGGATTCTGAAGACCGCAAATGAAGCTACAAGTAGGTGTGGCCAACCGTCGCCATTTGTTCGTGCGTCATCGCACCCACCGAGGGTGACCAAATAAGGGCAAAGAGGTGGAGCTTGATTGGAGCTACAGACGCCTGCTGGCATTTTGCTTAGACAGGCTTTTCTTTGGGAGAAACGCTTAATACTTCATTACCTGCGACTCGTTTGTGTTCTGACCACATGTGCTTGGTTGTACACTATATCAATAAAGTGTTTAGTCTTTTAAAAACACTGTTGTACTACATTGAGCCACTAAACATTGTTCTTATGATGTTTTTCTACAGGAGGAGAAGCGCAAATTATATCCAAACACTTCAGATATAGTCTGTGTTATAAATGCAGGGCTGTTGATGAAATCCAGGCATAACACTGTATGACAATGCTTCACATGACCGATCTAGAGCCTACAGCTAATCAATCTGTCAGATTCTGGAGTGCATTACAGGTCTTAAGAAAAATATAAATGATCTTAAATAAAAAAAAATACATCTATAAAGATGGTATGTAAGTATATAACTTCACTCACCTGGGAAATGGAGGCCACGTGAATGGTTTGTGAGCACAATTAAGTGCACACAGCATGCTGTGTAAAGCCACATAAAACAACACAAAAATGTGATGTACATGCCGAGTTCAGTGGCTAATCAGCTGGAATCAGGTGAGGTGACAGGGCCCTCTGACAAGCGAATTCTATCTAAGTGAAAGTGGAGTTTGTGGATGAAAGTAAAGACCGGGGGAGTGGTGTCGTGGATGAAAGTGAAGAGCGGGGGCTGGTCGCGGGCCCTTGATAATGTCTCTGGGGGCCCCCTGAATATATGGGCCCTTAGAATCAACCTAACTCCCCCCCCCCCCTAGCGGCGCCCCTGGACCAGCGAGACCTAGCTGTCACTCAAGTGGCCACGTCCTTAATTATACAGACTTGATAAACTTAATGAAAATGAAAGGGATGAGTTATAAAAGAAATTCACCCCCTCACAGTTGTCATGAAGGGTAATATTAGCTACATAAACCAAAACCATCTTTTGTACCAGGCTGTACACATGTATTTATCAGCTGTAAAAATGGCCAGTTTAACATTGCAGTCAGAAATCATTTGGATTTCCTGGAGCCAGCCCCCAAAAGGCGAGTCCTTGAATTGCAGTTTAAGTTACTTCCGTATTGGCTTCACGAGGGAGAGCGGGAGGCTGCCGCTTGGTTTCAACTAGAACTGTGCAATTTCTTGAAATGATCAAAATATTGTAATTGCAATATATATTAACCAATATGCGATTTAATACAAAAGTCTATTGTGTGGTGATTTGTTTTATTTATTTTTGTTTCTTTACATTTTGATTAAACGTCAGTTCTCTTTTATGCATCTTTTGGATGTTTCATGAAACATGTTGATTATAATTTTTATATGGAATATCACATTTATCATGGTATTGCATTTATCTTCAATATTGCGTAGTTTCAGTTCTTTTATGTTGACTTTTAACAGCTCTGTGAGTCTTAGAATGGGCTGTATGCACAGCTAGAGTTTTAGGGCGTACTCACACTATGCTATCCGAACCATGCCCAGGCCCGTTTCCCGGATCGTTTGAGAAGTGTGAGTGCTCTGAATCGGGCTCAGGCACGGTTCACTTGGCCGGCCCTGGCCCGGTTGGAAGAGGTGTGCCAGAGCGCGGTTCACTTGGGCTTTGGCGCGGTACGCTTGTGTGTGAGTGCAAAACGCGCCTGAGCCCAAAACTGAAAGCGAGACGTGACTTTTAAGGGACTGTTTGATATGGATTAATTAATCATTCTTACTGTTCAATGAACGCAAACTGTCGTAGTTTATTAAAGACGTAAACCCCTCACTGCACGACACTTCAGCAAACCTCCTAATTCCTGCAGCACGAGGACTTTATGATTGTTTATGAGCGTCAAGAGTGGCTGATCTTTTCGGCGAAATATTAGACTGCGTGTCGCCGCATATTAAACGACTTAAACAATATAATTAAAGAAATCTCCACTGTGCTGAGCGAGAGCGCTTACTGAACAGCACGTCACCGATGACGTAAGCGTGCCCAGGCCCGAATGTAATGTGAGTGCGGGCCGTCGGGGGAGACGGAAGGGGGGACAAGCGTGCTTTGGCTCGGTTCGAGGCGACTGTACATAGTGTGAGTACGCCCTTATAGCCAACGGTAAACTTTCGGTGAAAGGTTAATGTGAGTATTTTCAATTTCACAAGGTTGTTTTTACAGCATCGATACTGTAATGTAATTACAATACATTCAATTAAATAGACTTCAGCATTCATAGTTGTTCAAGCGTGAAACGAGCTGAAAGACCACTGTAACCACTAGCACCATCAGTAGCAGCAGCAGCCTAGCGCAGAAATTCCATTGAAAATACTGGGGTAAAATAAACTGTCATGTTTTAGACATGGCGAGGGGAAATGGAGTTTAATGCAGTGCTTCTTGTCCGATCTGAGACCCACTTCATATCATATATCCAAGAGGCAGTGAATGTCAGTCATTTTTAAAGAAATCAGATCTTAAACGAGACCGATTTGTATTGGAAAGGCGGTTCACCAAAGCTCTTGGGCTGTCTGGCTGAAAATTAAAAGTCCGTGTGCATATAGCCTATTCATAAAATCTGAGTTTTAATTGAATTGCAGTGCAGCTTTTAGACGTGTCACTATCTCCATATCTAATAAAGAAAAACTGATTTATTAATGGCTGTAAATACCGAAAACATGGCTGTATTATTGTGCAAATTCAGTGTTAACAGTTGTTCATTTGTGTGCATTGAGCAAATGATTCCTAATTATTTTCAAATTGGTCATTATCATTGAAATCTTTGTATTATTGTAGTAAGTGTGTCATTTTAATAATTAATTGAATATTTTCTAAATCTCTCTCTCTCTCTCTCTCTCTCTCTCTCTCTCTCTCTCTCTCTCTCTCTCTCTCTCTCCCTCCTGCATGTCCTTCTCCTTCACGGTTCATCATCAAAGGTAAGCATATATATATATATTTCTCCTTCCTCCAGCTGCTTGTTTATTTGCTGTTGTTTTCCGCACTCGGCCTCATTCATGCACAGTTTCCTGCAACACAAACATGCACACAGTTGATTAGAGTTAGGAAAGTGAATTAACGGGAGGGAGGTCGTGAGAACAGCCTCTGCTGGACATGTCTGGACTATCAATGTGACACACACACACACACACATAAACAAACCCACCAGCAGGCCACTTCTGTTGCAGCACAGTGTCACGCCTTTTAGGACTTTCCCATTCACACACACACACACACACACACACATAAAGAGCACTTTATCCCTCTCTCTTGGTCAAGCATAACGCAATGATGTTCCTCGAGATGAAAAATGAGTCACGTCTTCAGGAAAGTGTGTGGGTGACTCCATAATGTCGTCCCTGTTTGCAGATAAAACCTTTCTTACTTTTTTTTTTTTTGCTAATAAATAATGCAGGCTGTTATTAAAGCTTTTCTTTGCTTTCGCTGGGTTTGCGGCAGGTTTAAACTGATCTCTTTGGAAAGCTTGTGTGTGGACTGAGAGGCATTCAGCTTCTTGAAAATTAAAAATGCATGTTTTTAGCATTTCTTAAAGGTACAGATCACCCAAACATAAGCAAGTCAGTTCATTTTCTGACCTTCATGTCGTTTCACATGCATACCATTTATTTATTTGCTTTTGCACAATGGTGCTTTAAAAAGTGAATTGGGTTTTGCTAAAAAATAGCTAAACCCATCATAAAAGCAGCTTTCTGAAGTGGAGGTGTGCAATATCTATCATCTTAAGCCTTGTTTATACTCGACGCGTCCGCTAGTTCGCTTGAGTGCGCGCGGAGAATCTGACGTCATCGCGGAGTTTGCGGATGTTCGCTTTGAGTGCGCGCGACATCATTTCGGCTGGCGGTGCGCACGGCATTTTTTGAGACCCAAGCGAACAGTGCGCGCGGCGCCGCATCTGGTTTGAGTTGAAATGAACCACTTTGAAGAGATTTTGTCTGAAACAGGTACACCTGTACAGACATCTTTATGATCCGTGATGATAGAGATAACCTGATGAACAATAATTTTTGGCTAGAAATTGCAACAGCAGTGGGAAAGGAGGAAAGTTTTTGTTAAAAAGTTTGGAAAAACCTGAGGGATAGTTTGTTAAAGCCAAAAGAGGCCATGGCAAAAGTGGAAACCCAGCTACACAATTACAGAAATATGTTTTTCCACCAGTTATAGGTTTTACACTGATGTATATATTACAATTTTGAATTTAAAACTATTTAATAATTACAAAACTATAATTAAGGATCAAATTATTTCTTTGATAACTGGGAAAGAATATTTGAACCTATCAGTTTACAATATACTGATGCTCTGTTTTTCTAGGCTTTATTGGTGATAATAGTCAGGAATGTTTGGACTATCATTGCCTTTTTAGCATAATAAGAGGACAGAAACTAGCCAGACATAATGTGTGAATTGGGGAGCGGGCTAAATAAAAAAAAAAACATCTGTATTTTTAAGTGTGCTTTTTTTTTGGCTTTTATTCTTGCCATAATAGAAATATATTTGTAGAGTAACCCATTTTCTCTCCTCATTGATATTTTAATAAACTTTGATAGGTAAAACTGTCCGAGATATGAACAAAAGCAAGTGATGCATCAAAGTTTGATTAAAACACCTTGAATGGTTATAAAAATCCTTATAATCATTAAAAAAATTTATAAAAACAATAAAAATAATTCGTTTAAAAATCTTTAATGATATTAAGGATATTAATGATATGACCTAGTTCCGGAAACTTTCTACTTCTCTGTTTATCTGTCTGACTTTACGGTCAGTTTCTTTTGACCGCCCCCTGTCGTTTTAAAGAATATCACAATGGCGAACGCGGCAAGTATAAAAGCCTCGTCCGTTTCGCGAATGGCGCGCGCAGTCAGCGGAGGTGCGCGATGCGGCGCCAGGCGATATTATAACTCCAGCTTTAGACATTCATTCATTCATTTTCCTTCGGCTTAGTCCTTTTATTCATCAGTGGTCCCCACAGCGGAATGAACCGCTAATGGCTTGTTTCCACTGAGTGGTACAGTACGGTACGGGTCACCTTTATCAGGCTTGCGTTTCCACTACCTAGGGTACCCTTTTGGTGGGCGTGGTGCACGACAGAGAGTGTAAGGCCCCGTTTACACTAATGCGTTTTCGTTTTGAAACTGCGTATAGATCAAAAACGATCCGCGTCCATACTAGCGTTTCATCTAGCGTTTCTAAACATATCTCCGTCCACACTACTCCACCAAAAACGAATATCACGTGACCATTCGTGCACACTGGGTATGCGCGTTCAAGTATAAACAGGAAGCATGTGTCTCGCTCGGCATTTGGTGATTGTTAGTCAACAAACGCTGGTTGAACGATGAACGCGAGCGATTAGCGAGTGCTCGAACAATAGCTTGCCTCTTGCGAATATATGCACCTGCTGTAGTAAAAAAGGCAGAGTTTACCTGCACAATGTTCGCCTAAAACGGACAATAGTGCAAACAACGCTCCCATTTCTGTGTCCATGTTGTTGTTTACAGTGAAGGCTGGTCTGCCATCTTCCGGTAGCGTTATAGTCATGTGATAGGGGCTTGACGAATAAGGGAAGGATACGCAATGACCCAAAAGCCCCAATCAGGTAGCGAATCTCAGCAGCCACGCCTCCGTTTTCAGACGTCTCCGTTTTTCCCCATCCACACTGAGACGGAGCAGCAGCGTTTTAGAATAAATACGGCCTCTCCAGCTCCGTTTTTGGGGCTCGAAAACTCTGCCGTAGTGTGGACGGATGGCGTAACCGTAGCAAAACTTATGCGTTTTAAAATGAAAACGCATTAGTGTAAACGGGGCCTAAGTCGATGTCATTTTCGCTCAAGGAAATGTCTACAGTAAAGCTGTACAGGATGTTCACATCATATGAGAAGCACTTCTCACAAAACAGATGCTTTAAACATATTAATACTTGTTTATAAATGTTTATTACTAACTTTTCTATAAACACGAGTTGATTATAACTGCAGATCAATGACAGTGCGAAATAGCCTACTGTAACGTCTGCAATTATATAAAATAAATAAATAAATGAACATATATGAACACATACAGACCCTTACAGTCTCCTATATGTTACCAATCACAGAAAAACTACACACAACATACATTTAGTCCTTATTTGAGTTCAAAAACAACACGCAACATAGCCCACAGTCAGAGCAAACCTCTCATCTGTGTCTGTAATCTTCACCAGCACATGTAGCCTCTGTTAGAGAGTAACTCCGTCATTCCGAGTTCATAATAGTCCAAAAGGCGACGATGAACATGGCAGTTTGTTCGTGATTCAGGTTGCTAAAACAATTTGCTCCTGTGTTTTGTCGGGCTTCTCCTTTTTTTTCGCGCTTCACTCTCGTATTTGTCCTTTTCTTTCTGAATGGATCAGACGTCGAAGACACTTCAATAATCACACACACGTTATTATCATCAGCTCAAGAAGTTCCTTATATCAAATATAGACGCGATCGCGAGCTCCCTGGAGAAAGTGAAAACCGCTCGCACTTTTAGACGGCCTCGTAAACACGGCAGATTTTGTTCTTCTTGGCTTTGTGGCTGTACATCAAGACAACGACAAGGTTTGTTTGAGCTCGGGTCATCCATGGCTCGTTATTAAATGCATGTAGTATTACAATGTAATGTTTCGGCTGTCTCGGCTTAAAAAAGGCGGTTCCTTTGTTTTCATTCTGGCTAGCTCCACGAGATCGTGACGCATCTGTGTAACCAATCAGTGTTCAGCTGCATGTGTAGCTCCACCTTTTGGTACCCTTTATAGTGTTTGGTACCCTTTCGAAAAGGTGCCGAAAAAGTGGTTTGGTTCGGTACGCTTTTTGACAGTGGAAACGGCCATAACTAGGGTTGGGTATTGTTTGGGGTTATTTCGATACCTGTGCTAAATCGATCATTTTAAAACGGTACCGGTGCCAAAACAGTGCCTGAACCGATGTATTTTTTAGCCACAAAACTTTTTATCCACAAAATTATTTGACAAAAAATTATATTTTAATCATTATTATTAAACTTGTTATAAATATATATTTAAATTGTTCAAAGTAAACATCAATTAATATTTTATATATTTAAATTGTATTCATATATTTATTTTGATCAGTTGTTTGTTAGCATGAATGCAAGATTTGCATTATGCTATTAACATTACATTAGCTTACTGCTAACCTGTGGAAAGGCTGTCATCAAAATTAGGGAACACCTTTTTTCTGGGTTTGGGGCTTGTGACTGCTTTTACATGGACATCGGTGATCTAATGATTTGCCTTAATCTAAATAAGACAATAATATGATTCAGGTGTTTACATGAGTTGCTTTTTGAATGGTACATTCATGATTCCCAGTTACATGTTATAGCACATAGATCCATCAACGTCATTGCGTCACCAGCCTATAAATATTTCCTCCGCTGTTTGTGTCTGTGGTCCTTTAAGATAATCAAAAATCACTGTTGACGTGGTAGACTCTTGATCAGAATATTGTCTTAATCATATTAAAATCAGAGTATTGGTGTAAACGTACTCTGTGAAAGTGCCAGATGATGTCACAAGCTGTCAAAGACAGTCCATTCCTCACCTTTAAAGGGCCATGAAACCCCCCTGTCTCAGCAGGGTGTTTTCACACCTCTAGTTTGGAAAAAGTCAGGAAAGTGGGCGTGTCCAGCTCCGTTTAGGTGGGAGTGTCAGGGAAGGGAAAGAGGGAAGGATATGCAAATATAGGAGTTTCCGTTTGGGCACGCAGACGCAGGGGAGAAAGACAGTGACTGTGTTTACCTGGACATCAGTAATCAAATTACTTGCCAAATTATTAATTTGTCGACTTTAACTGCAGTTTGGCACTTTCACTTTTTATTCAGGAACATTTCCTGCATGTCCCACATTACAAATGAGATATTGAAAGCGAGGAACTGCTGGAGAGTGGAGTTATAATGGAGTGTTTGATATCGCACGGCGAATGAGAGAAAAAAATCCTCCATTTCTTGGTAACTTAGATGCACTCGGTAGGTAGAGTCAGAAAGCCGTGTGTGTATAGACTATCCTGTCACAAAATGCAGTGAAAATCCTACACGACGGGAGTAGTTTGATTACTGTGTTGATATGTTTACATTCGGAGAGCAGCATTTACAGCGGATCTTTCAGTCTATAATATTGCAGTGATATTAACATACTGTAAACTCAGTAACTCAATCATTTTGACTGAGGTCTGTCTTTAAACACTGAAAAAGCACTGCTGACGATATGAACTAACTTTACCATCTGAATGAACAAACAAAGAGCACTGATCTCACACACACACTTACCAAATCTGTAGAGACAGGACAATCACACTGGAACGGTGTCTTTATTTAAAAGGAGACTAGCAGCAAATCCGGATTTCATCATTTCCAGATGTGAAAACCTCTCGAGTAAAAATGTTCCTTACAAACGCATTTCTGTCGCGTGTCGTGTGCACTGTAATCCACATATGAGTCCAGCAGCGCTCTCATAGCAGGAAAATGAAAACAAAACCTTTGTTGCAGCACACTAATAAACACAGCACACTAATAAATGCAACACTGATGACTCTTGTCTCCAAATTCTCATTCTTTCACTTGTTTTGGCAACACAACGTGGCGTCTCTCTGCCGTCTGAACACTGTAACAGGTAAAACAGTCTCCGAAGCTATCATGCATATTAATGAAGTTGCACGTCATACACAATAGAGCGCGCTGATTGGTTTGAACCAAGTCTTTCTCATGAATTAGTGCTGCACACTCAGAGACGTCACGATGTACTCGCAGGTACAGACAGCCACTCTACACTCTGGATTTACACCTAAGTATCTCATGGCCGTGACGCAGCTTCAAAAATTCGTTTCAAACCGGAAGAACGAATTTGCTCAAAATAACGCAAAAACAACCAATTTTCACTTTTTAGTGCAATATATGTGTCCTAATAGTGTTTATAGCAGTGTGGGACACATATGACTGGCAACAGCTCAAAAACATGTGTGTTGGTGTTTGGTGACCCTTTCAAGTCTTGGTGAAACCTGCAGAAACCCTGTTATTGTTCTGTCACTTTCATCAGAAGGAAAAACCCCAACATGTGTGTTTTCCTGTAAATATCTTATTTCCTCTCCCACTGAAGCGAGTCAAACAGGTTTGTGAATAACTATTCACCCTCCACGTCAGCATTTTTATGTGCGTGCGGTGTCTCTTTAAGAGCGTCTGCGTCAGGTGAATTTCATCATCTCCTGTGAACTGTGAAGTGCTGAGTTTGTGTTAAAAAGTGGGTTAATTATCATTCTCTCAGTGCGTATCCATTAAAGTAGCGCTTTCAGCTGTACGCTTGGAAAAATCTCAAGATCTGGTGGTTTCTGTGAGGTCCTCTCTTGCTCTTTGCTCTACTTTTTTTTTTTTTTTTCTTCTTTTCTTCTTCCCAAACCTCTCTCTCTCTCTCTCTCTCTGTATGAGAAAGCAGGAGACAGCGGATGTTTATTCCTCTCCGCTGTTATGTCTGCCGCTGTGTGTAATGACAGGCTGTTTAGTGGCCGGCTGAAGTAAAGTGTTTCTGTGTGTCCCGCTCTTCACCCTTGGGACTGTATGTGTGCTCCTCCAGCAGGTCGGATAAACCGGCCGCCGCAATTACAGTATAGACTGTCATGGTGGCTCAAAACTCAAAAGCATGTTTGGACACTGATGCAATAATCCACATGCTGTCGTAGCTCCAGGGCCTGCACACTGAGGCTTTTTGGTGTCTGTTCGCCGTCAGCGTTCAGTACTTAAACTGTTGTCGACAACATCACTTCTACATTTAGACGATGCTTGCATGACAACAGTTTTAAGTATTTTAGGTTTGTAAACAAATACAGAAGTGTTTTTCACTTGTGTTTTCTGAAAGTTTAGTGTATGCACGACCAGCGTTGAGTAAATTACTTTAAAAAAGTAATGAACTACTTATTAAATCAATAGTAGTGTATTTAAATGACTTTTACTTTGTCTGAAAAGTAAGTTAGTTACTGTAAATACTTGACTCGATACTAAAAATTAATAGAAGTCTTAATGCATACATTCATTCATTCATTTTCTTTTCGGCTTAGTCCCTTTATTAATCAGGGGTCACACCGCGGAATGAACCGCCAACTTATCCAGCATATGTTTTACGCAGTGAATGCTCTTCCAGCTGCAACCCATCACTTGGAAACATCCATACACACTCATTCACACACATACACTTTGTACAATTTTACTCTGACCAGTTCATATATATAAATGACCATTTGTTTTACACCGACGCCATAGTTAATAATAATAATAATAAATAAAATAATAATAATAATAATAATAATAAAAAATAATAATAATAATAAATAAATAAATAAAATAATAATAATAAGTATAATAATAATAATAAATAATTCTAATAACAATACAATTATAATAATAAATAAAATAATTATAATATTAAATAAAATAACAATAATAATAATAATAATAATAATAATAAGTATAATAATAATAATAATAATAATAATAAATAATTATAATAACAATACAGTTATAATAAATAAAATAATTATAATAAATAAATAAATAAAATAATAATAATAATAATAATAAGTATAATAATAATAATAAATAATTGTAATAACAATACAATTATAATAATAAATAAAATAATTATAATTTTAAATATAATAATAATAATAATAATAATAATAATAATAAGTGTAATAAGTATAATAATAATAATAAATAATTCTAATAAAACAATTAAAATAAATAAAATTATAATATTAAACAAAATAATAATAAATAATAATAATAATAATAATAATAATAAGTATAATAATAAAAATAATTATAATAACAATACAATTATAATAATAAATAAAATAATTATAATATTAAGTAAAATAATAATAATAAATATATAATAGTAGTAATAATAATAATAATAATAATAAAATGATGATGATGATGATGATGATGATGATGATGATAATAATAATAAAATAATGATGATGATGATGATGATGATGATAATAATAATAATAATAATAATAATAATAATAATAATAATTCATTAAAACATGGGGAGAACATGCAAACTCCACACAGAAATGCCAACTGATCCAGCCGGTGCTCGAACCAGTGACCTTCTTGCTGTGAGTCGATTGTGCTACCCACTGCTGCCGTCTCAATGCATAGACAATAGAAATTAAACTTTGTAGTAAATACTGTTGTCACATATTGATAATTTGAATAGTATTGATACTGGAATTTTGATAATCACAATATCGAAAATTGTATCGAATATCGATATTTTTTTAAGGTATCGTAAATAAATTCCAGTATTGTGACAGCACTAGTACTAAAGTTAAAACTGAAATGAGAATGACGAAATCACATTACAAAATGGCTAAACTGAAAAAATATAAAAAGCTCATTTTAATTTAGCTAATTTAGCACTGTGGCCTCACGGCAAGAAAGTTGCTGGTTCGAGTCCCGGCTGGGTCAGTTGGTGTTTTTGTGTGGAGTTTGCATGTTCTCCCCGTGTTGGTGTGGGTTACCTCCGGGTGCTCCGGTTTCCCCCACAGTCTAAACACATGCGCTATAGGGGAATTGATGAACTAAATTGGCTGTAGTGTATGGGTGTTTCCCAATACTGGGTTGCAGCTGGAAGGGCATCCGCTGCGTAAAACATATGGTGAAATAGTTGGCGGTTCATTCCGCTGTGGCGACCGCTGATAAATAAGAGACTAAGCCGACGGAAAATGAATGAATGAATTAAACACCTTCACATCTTTAAAAACCTCTTTGATCTTGTGTCTTTTTCAGAACATAAAAGATATTTAGAAGAACAAAAGCAGCACATGTTGACTTAATATATGAATTAATACATAAATAAAAATAAGACAAGGGTTTGAAACCAAGGTGAAATAATCATTGAAACTTTATTTTATTAATAGTCTCTGTGTTAATCAACAGAAAAAGAACTACACAATTACATTTAAAAGCTTGTCTAAAGTAATAAACACTACTAGAAGTGTGTGATATTTATTGTTTACAATAATTTTGGTGGGTGACATGGTGGCTCAGTGGTTAGCACTGTTCGAGTCCCGGCTGAGCCAGTTGGTATTTCTTTTTTTTTTTTTTTCTTTCTTCTTCTTTTTTTTTTATAATTATTTGTTGGGGGTGTTCACCTTTATTGGATAGGAAAGAAGAGAGAACTGACAGGAAAGCATGGGGAACAGAGAGAGGCGAAGGATCGGAATAGAACCACAAAGCGGAATCGAACTCTGATTACCGTGAACACTGGAGTGCATGTGTCGACGCACTAACCACTACATCACTGGCACCGACAACCAGTTGGTATTTCTGAGTGGAGTTTGCATGTTCTCCCCGTGTTGGTGTGGGTTTCCTGCGGGTGCTCCGGTTTCCCCCACAGTCCAAACACATGCGCTATAGGTGAATTAATTCAACTAAATTGGCTAACTAAATTAGTGAATGTGATATGATGATGATGATGATGATGATGATATGCTATTTATTGTCACATGTACATATACATGTATTCACATACACTGACATATAGTGAAATTGGACACATATAGTGAAATTGGACATGTGAATGTGAGAATGTATGGGTGTTTCCCAGTACTGGGTTGCAGCTGGAAAGGTATCCGCTAGGGTTGGGCCGATAGACGATGTCATCGTCCATCGCCGATGGCTGATAAACTTCACAATGCTGAGCCGGCATCGTGATCCATCGCCCCGCCCCACATTTATATTGATGTATAACTTATTATTTGCATGTCATCTTAATAGCAATAACGGTCTTTTCATGAGCTGTGTTATATTATACTTATAGCTGCACGGCTGACAGCATCGTGAGGATTAAATACATCGTGAGGATTATACAGCACCTCTCGCGCTTAAAATGTGTAGATTCAGTGGCAAACGCTGTTACCTGTAAACCCCGTCCCACAGACTTTACACTGAATGGCGTTAGTTATTGTCATAGCGGACTTGAAGCCACTGGAAGTCTTTTATCCACTCTTGGAAAAGTGTAAATGGTGGATTAACATTCAGCACATGATCACTAATAGGATGTGCCATTATTTAACTTTAGGTGGTTTCTAAAACTAAATCTATCAGTGTTATTTTCATTCTCATCTTCAGCGCGTCACATTTCCGCGGCTGTCATGTGAAGGTAAAAGGCGTTGACTAAGTGATTGACAGCTGATATTAACCAATCCATTCGCGTTCAGTTCTAGCGCAGTGGGCGAATAGGAAGAGCACAAAGGCGGGGCAAGCATTGCGGGCTTCTTTACTTTAGCAAGTTCGCATGACAACTGTTATAATCTGTTCCTGAGCGCTGCGTTTGGTGTCTTTAGGTGCAAAGATGCATCCTGCATAAATGTCTCCTAAATCCGCGCACGCGGTGAGGATTTTGCAGTGAAAACAGGTCGCACGGTAACAATGTATGCACTAGCACAAATGCTTTCAAATACATATTTTAGGTCGCATAAAATATCAGGCGCAAGTGTGACCAAAACGGTCGAGCTCTAGCATCTTTACTTGTTATTATGTCCTCATAATAATATTAATAAAATAAGGAAGTTATCATTAATCACAATACAAATTACAGTGAACTCCAAACGAACTCTTGTCTCGTCTCCGCCACCAGCTGTGGGGAAAAGCCATTATGACACAGATCACTCCGCCTGATCATGCCAGAGTCCCGCGGAAAAAAAGTGATTGAGAGGTGGTCATTTGTGTATAACTTTATTTATTTATGGTTTGGTCATGGGTAAAGCAAAGTAGTGAAAGGTAGTGAAAACGATAGGCTACAATTATTAAATTCGTTATGAATTAATTGATATTTAACAACAAAGACCCCCCTACGACGACGATACCATCGTCCATAGCCGATGTTCACATTAGACATCGTACGATGCCAAATTTGTCAACATCGCCCAACCCTAGTATCCGCTGTGTAAAACATATGCTGGAATAGTTGGCGGTTCATTCCGCTGTGACAACCCCTGATAAATAAGGAACTAAGCCGAAGAAAAATTAATGAATGAGCATTTTCTCTCATCACCAGAAAGTTTATGAATCGTTTGCCTAAATTCTAAATTGTCACTATTTATTCACCTTTATCTTCTTCCAAAGCTTTTATCTTGTTGGCAACATTTTTATCAGTCATTTGCTATAGTATTACCAGTTACCAGTTTTACCAAATGAAATAGATCTGTGCAGCTGCCAGTGAAACCCTCATTCTGTTTCCAAATAAGTGATGGAGTTTCACAAATGAATTGATGAAGCTTTAATGAAACACCCACTGTATTGAGCTCTGATTTTGTCTCTGATGAACTGATTGTTTATGCTTTCATTGACGCAATCTTTTCAAATGACTTCAGCTTCTATTAAAAGCCGTTGTTTTATAATAAAGTGCATGCGGGAAAAAAACTACATTACCCATGATGCTTTCTGATATTTAATTTTCTGTCATTGGCTGTACTTCATGGGATTGTAGTCCTTTAAAGCTGTTACGTTTAGAGTTTTATATCCTTATCTTTTTGTCTAATTTTCACACATATAGCTGTGCTTTAAATCCAAGTTTGTAGTGTTGGGATTGTTTTTTTTTTCCCTGCTGGTTTGTTTGGTTCATGGTATATAATGTTTTATTTCAAGATTCTTGAAATCCTTATAGGCAAAATAAATGGGAAAATACCTCAAATGGTGGGTGGCTCTAATGCACTTTTCAAATCCTTATAGAGCTGCAAAATATGAGCGTTGCACTGTCAGTCAGCTGCTGTTCACCCCAATCCTTTAGTCTGAAAGCTCTTACTGTTGTCATAAACGTGTCCTCAATGGCAGCCTGTCTAAGCAGGACTCTTGTTCAGAGTAATTAGTAAAGCTAATTATGTGGAGAGTCAGAGCTGATTTATCTGTGTGTTTCTGAGCCAGCGGGAGTTTATTGTTTTAGGAGATGGAGATTAAGAGAAATCAAATGGTTGAAGAAGGTGAAAGAGCATCCATGTTTCCTCACAGCGCCTGGGGTTTGGTTCCAGGTCTCTGTGCATGCAGGTATTAAAGTGATCCTCATTACTCATACAGCTGCTTTATAAAGCTTCCCTGCGGACCTGATGGGCCTTGATTTGTTGTGGCAGGTCCATGTCTGAAGCTATGATTACATTAGAGAGCTTGCTGCTATGGTTTCATATGCATCCATACTCTAGATTTTTTTTAACCATCGAAATGAGTTTCATTTAGTTTGAAAACTCTGCTATTGCCTTCTACTCCAACAGCAGGCACCTTAAAGAGTTAAAACGCACCTCAAAGCACAAGGCTTAAAATGTATCTTAAAATACAAGGCTTAAAATACATGTTAAAGCACAAAGCTTTAATTACATCTTAAAACACCACACTTAAAATCTATCTTAAAGCACTAGGCTTAAAACGTATCTTAAAACATAAAGCTTAAAATGCAACTTAAAACATTAGGCTTAATGCATCTTTAAACATAAGGCTTAAAATACATTTTAAAACACTAGGCTTAAAATGCATCTTAAAACCATTATGCATCCTAAAGCACTAGGCTTAAAATGTATCTTAAAACACTAGGCTTAAAATGTATCTTAAAACACTAGGCTTAAAATGCATCTTAAAACACTAGGCTTAAAATGCATCTTAAAACACTAGGCTTAAAATGCATCTTAAAACACTAGGCTTAAAATGCATCTTACAACATTAGGCTTAAAATGCATCTTAAAACACAAGGCTTAAAATGCATCTTAAAACACTAGGCTTAAAATGCATCTTAAAACACTAGGCTTAAAATGCATCTTAAAACACTAGGCTTAAAATGCATCTTAAAACACTAGGCTTAAAATACATCTTAAAGAACTTAAATGTATCTTAAAATCATTATGCATCTTGAAACATTAGGCTTAAAATGCATCTTAAAACACTAGGCTTAAAAAGCATCTCAAAACACTAGGCTTAAAATGCATCTTAAAACACTAGGCTTAAAATGCATCTTACAACATTAGGCTTAAAATGCATCTTAAAACACTAGGCTTAAAATGCATCTTAAAACACTAGGCTTAAAATGCATCTTAAAACACTAGGCTTAAAATGCATCTTAAAACACTAGGCTTAAAATGCATCTTAAAACACTAGGCTTAAAATGCATCTTAAAACACTAGGCTTAAAATACATCTTAAAGAACTTAAATGTATCTTAAAATCATTATGCATCTTGAAACATTAGGCTTAAAATGCATCTTAAAACACTAGGCTTAAAAGGCATCTCAAAACACTAGGCTTAAAAGGCATCTCAAAACACTAGGCTTAAAATGCATCTTAAAACACTAGGCTTAATGCATCTTAAAACACTAGGCTTAAAATGCATCTTAAAACACTAGGCTTAAAATGCATCTTACAACATTAGGCTTAAAATGCATCTTAAAACACTAGGCTTAAAATGCATCTTAAAACACTAGGCTTAAAATGCATCTTAAAACACTAGGCTTAAAATGCATCTTAAAACACTAGGCTTAAAATGCATCTTAAAACACTAGGCTTAAAATGCATCTTAAAACACTAGGCTTAAAATGCATCTTAAAACACTAGGCTTAAAATGCATCTTAAAACACTAGGCTTAAAATACATCTTAAAGAACTTAAATGTATCTTAAAATCATTATGCATCTTGAAACATTAGGCTTAAAATGCATCTTAAAACACTAGGCTTAAAAGGCATCTCAAAACACTAGGCTTAATGCATCTTAAAACACTAGGCTTAAAATGTATCTTAAACCACTAGGCTTAAAATGCATCTTAAAACACTAGGCTTAAAATGCATCTTACAACATTAGGCTTAAAATGCATCTTAAAACACTAGGCTTAAAATGCATCTTACAACATTAGGCTTAAAATGCATCTTAAAACACTAGGCTTAAAATGCATCTTAAAACACTAGGCTTAAAATACATCTTAAAGAACTTAAATGTATCTTAAAATCATTATGCATCTTGAAACATTAGGCTTAAAATGCATCTTAAAACACTAGGCTTAAAAGGCATCTCAAAACACTAGGCTTAAAAGGCATCTCAAAACACTAGGCTTAAAATGCATCTTAAAACACTAGGCTTAATGCATCTTAAAACACTAGGCTTAAAATGCATCTTAAAACACTAGGCTTAAAATGCATCTTACAACATTAGGCTTAAAATGCATCTTAAAACACTAGGCTTAAAATGCATCTTAAAACACTAGGCTTAAAATGCATCTTAAAACACTAGGCTTAAAATGCATCTTAAAACACTAGGCTTAAAATGCATCTTAAAACACTAGGCTTAAAATGCATCTTAAAACACTAGGCTTAAAATGCATCTTAAAACACTAGGCTTAAAATGCATCTTAAAACACTAGGCTTAAAATACATCTTAAAGAACTTAAATGTATCTTAAAATCATTATGCATCTTGAAACATTAGGCTTAAAATGCATCTTAAAACACTAGGCTTAAAAGGCATCTCAAAACACTAGGCTTAATGCATCTTAAAACAC
Source organism: Danio kyathit (assembly GCA_903798195.1). Taxonomy (NCBI): domain Eukaryota; kingdom Metazoa; phylum Chordata; class Actinopteri; order Cypriniformes; family Danionidae; genus Danio; species Danio kyathit. The sequence continues at coordinate 57,189,529 of LR812537.1, read as the reverse complement.
TAGGCTTAAAATGTATCTTAAACCACTAGGCTTAAAATGCATCTTAAAACACTAGGCTTAAAATGCATCTTACAACATTAGGCTTAAAATGCATCTTAAAACACTAGGCTTAAAATGCATCTTACAACATTAGGCTTAAAATGCATCTTAAAACACTAGGCTTAAAATGCATCTTAAAACACTAGGCTTAAAATGCATCTTAAAACACTAGGCTTAAAATGCATCTTAAAACACTAGGCTTAAAATGCATCTTAAAACACTAGGCTTAAAATGCATCTTACAACATTAGGCTTAAAATGCATCTTAAAACACTAGGCTTAAAATGCATCTTAAAACACTAGGCTTAAAATGCATCTTAAAACACTAGGCTTAAAATGCATCTTAAAACACTAGGCTTAATGCATCTTAAAACACTAGACTTAAAATGCATCTTAAAACACTAGGCTTAAAAGGCATCTCAAAACACTAGGCTTAAAATGCATCTTACAACATTAGGCTTAAAATGCATCTTAAAACACTAGGCTTAAAATGCATCTTAAAACACTAGGCTTAAAATACATCTTAAAGAACTTAAATGTATCTTAAAATCATTATGCATCTTGAAACATTAGGCTTAAAATGCATCTTAAAACATTAGGCCTAAAAGGCATCTCAAAACACTAGGCTTAAAAGGCATCTTAAAACACTAGGCTTAAAATGCATCTTAAAACACTAGGCTTAAAATGCATGAAGTAAAACACTAGGCTTAAAATGCATTTTTAAAACAAAAGGCTTAAAACGCTACACTTAAAGCATTTGACTTATAGCATCTTAAAATGCATCTTAAAACAGGCTTAAAATGCATCTCAAAACACTAGGCTTAAAATGCATCTTAAAACACTAGGCTTAAAATGCATCTTAAAACACTAGGCTTAAAATGCATCTTAAAACACTAGGCTTAAAATGCATCTTAAAACACTAGGCTTAAAATACATCTTAAAGAACTTAAATGTATCTTAAAATCATTATGCATCTTGAAACATTAGGCTTAAAATGCATCTTAAAACACTAGGCTTAAAAGGCATCTCAAAACACTAGGCTTAATGCATCTTAAAACACTAGGCTTAAAATGTATCTTAAACCACTAGGCTTAAAATGCATCTTAAAACACTAGGCTTAAAATGCATCTTACAACATTAGGCTTAAAATGCATCTTAAAACACTAGGCTTAAAATGCATCTTACAACATTAGGCTTAAAATGCATCTTAAAACACTAGGCTTAAAATGCATCTTAAAACACTAGGCTTAAAATGCATCTTAAAACACTAGGCTTAAAATGCATCTTAAAACACTAGGCTTAAAATGCATCTTACAACATTAGGCTTAAAATGCATCTTAAAACACTAGGCTTAAAATGCATCTTAAAACACTAGGCTTAAAATGCATCTTAAAACACTAGGCTTAAAATGCATCTTAAAGAACTTAAATGTATCTTAAAATCATTATGCATATTGAAACATTAGGCTTAAAATGCATCTTAAAACATTAGGCCTAAAAGGCATCTCAAAACACTAGGCTTAAAAGGCATCTTAAAACACTAGGCTTAAAATGCATCTTAAAACACTAGGCTTAAAATGCATGAAGTAAAACACTAGGCTTAAAATGCATTTTTAAAACAAAAGGCTTAAAACGCTACACTTAAAGCATTTGACTTATAGCATCTTAAAATGCATCTTAAAACAGGCTTAAAATGCATCTCAAAACACTAGGCTTAAAATGCATCTTAAAACACTAGGCTTAAAATGCATCTTAAAACACTAGGCTTAAAATGCATCTTAAAACACTAGGCTTAAAATGCATCTTAAAACACTAGGCTTAAAATACATCTTAAAGAACTTAAATGTATCTTAAAACTATATGCATCTTGAAACATTAGGCTTAAAATGCATCTTAAAACACTAGGCTTAAAAGGCATCTCAAAACACTAGGCTTAAAATGCATCTTAAAACACTAGGCTTAATGCATCTTAAAACACTAGACTTAAAATGCATCTTAAAACACTAGGCTTAAAAGGCATCTCAAAACACTAGGCTTAAAATGCATCTTACAACATTAGGCTTAAAATGCATCTTAAAACACTAGGCTTAAAATGTATCTTAAACCACTAGGCTTAAAATGCATCTTAAAACACTAGGCTTAAAATGCATCTTACAACATTAGGCTTAAAATGCATCTTAAAACACTAGGCTTAAAATGCATCTTAAAACACTAGGCTTAAAATGCATCTTAAAACACTAGGCTTAAAATACATCTTACAGAACTTAAATGTATCTTAAAATCATTATGCATCTTGAAACATTAGGCTTAAAATGCATCTTAAAACACTAGGCTTAAAAGGCATCTTAAAGAACTTAAATGTTTCTTAAAATCATTATGCATCTTGAAACATTAGGCTTAAAATGCATCTTAAAACACTAGGCTTAAAAGGCATCTCAAACACTAGGCTTAAAATGCATCTTAAAACACTAGGCTTAAAATGCATTTTTAAAACAAAAGGCTTAAAACGCTACACTTAAAGCATTTGACTTATAGCATCTTAAAATGCATCTTAAAACAGGCTTAAAACGCAGTTTAAGTTGCATCTTAACAAAAAAACAGGCAGGATTAAAATGCATTTTAAAGCACATATGGCTTAAAACATTAAGCTTAACTCTGGGCTGCGGTTTATACATGTTGCAATTTTGATGTGCATTTCAGTCATGTACCGTGTTCTGCAATCTTTTCTAAAACTCCAATATAGACCAGATTTTTTCCTTCTGCTTTATAACGCTGTACTAAAACTGCAGCACACTAGTGTAAACACAGTTTTATGAACAACACACAAGTGTTCATCCCAGCAGTTTTATAAAGCTTTCCTGCAGACCTGTCGAGCCTTGATTTGTTGCGGCAGGTCTGGGATCAGGTCTGTGGCCAAAAGTGCAGATGTAAATACGGAAATCTCTCCGGGGTTGATGCGGCTAATGGTGTGATTGGTATGAGACGCTGGCAGTGGGTTTTTCCTCTTCTTTCAGCTCTTTAATCATATGAAGTGGAGGGTGTAGACGTTGCTGGCGCTCCTCTCTCCACCTGAATGCTCCTCATTTCTCCTCTGGAAGATTTATAGTGGCCGGGATGCTGGAGACGGGCCATTACCATCAGCTCTTACAGCTCATCATTCAAATAAAGCGGCCCGCGGTGCACTGAGCCTCATGTTAGCATCCTAAGATCATGTAGACAAGATACTAACACTGCTGTATCGCTGCTTTCTAGCTTGTTTTTTTGATTGAGAAAGGCTCTTAGGAGTGTAAATAGCAGTACTTGAGAAATAATTGGCATGTAGTTGCAATGCAACTTTTAGTCAACAAAATGTGCAATAGGGACCATCAAAATAAAGTGTTACCAATTTATTGAATATATTGAATATGAATATATTGAATATCAGAGGCATTGATTTGAAATTTAGATTGGTCCCACTTTATATTGTCGCTTATACCTGTGAACTTACATGGTAATTAGATGTGCAAGTAGTATGTAACTACAGTGTATGTACACACTGGTACAGAGTATTTACTTGTGTATACTGGTGTAACTACACTCATGTAACAACCCACTGAATAGTATGTGTAAGTACAAATGTGTAACAGGACATTGGTAACAACAGTAGGAAAGTGCACATCTGTAACAAGAATTATGTAAGTGCATTGTGTAACAACAATATGTACTTGCAGATGTTTTTCCACTTCCACACCTGTTTGCAGATCATGTACTTGTGAACACTGTATGGCAGAACTAATGCTGCATTAGAAGGTTTCACCTTGTGATACCAGTGTGCTTGCATGGTAAATCCACAGGATCCACTCAATATAAAGTGTAAAATGGTCACAAATTACTGTTCATACATTCATTCATTTTCTTTTCGGCTTAGATGGGTTGCAGCTGGAAGGGCATTCACTGTGTAAAACATATGCTGGATAAGTTGGCGGTTCATTCCGCTGTGGCGACCCCAGATTAATAAAGGGACTAGGCCGAAACGAAAATGAATTTTATTTTAAACTTTATATTGTGGACTGTTCCTGTGGAGTTACCATGTAACTACACTGTTATTAAAGTGTTGCATAGAAGATATTTCTACAAGTTACACAGTAATTTGTGACCATTTTACACTTTATATTAAGTGGACAGTTCCTGTGGAGTTACCATGTAAGTACACTGGTATCACAAGGTGAAACCTTCTAATGCAGCATTAGTTCTGCCATACAGTGTTCACAAGTGCATGATCTGCAAACAGGTGTGGAAGTGGGAAAACATCTGCAAGTACATATTGTTGTTACACAATGCACTTACATTATTCTTGTTACAGATGTGCACTTTCCTACTGTTGTTACCAATGTCCTGTTACACATTTGTACTTACACATACTATTCAGTGGGTTGTTACATGAGTGTAGTTACACCAGTAATACAAAAGTAAATACTATGTAAACGTGTGTACATACACTGTAGTTACATACTACTTACACATCTAATTACCATGTAAGTTCACAAGTATAAGCGACACTTAATATAAAGTGGGACCTTTAGATTCATTTTGTATAGAATGTTTTCATTCATTCATTCATTCAGTCTAGTATACAGTTTTATTTTTATTGCGTTTAGAATCAGAATCAGTTTTATTGCCAAGTGTGCTTCACACACACAAGGAATTTGTTTTGGCAACAGAAGCTTCCAGTGTACATAAAGTGAAAAGTGACAACACAAAATTAAATATGAGAAAAGAAAAAGGGAATAAACATTAGACAATAAACAGAGATGCAGTAAGTAAAAAAAATATGTAGGCAACTACGTTCATTCATTCAGTTAAAATTAATTTTGTTTAGAAACTTGACTATTTTCATTCATTCTAGTTAGGGCTGGGCGATATGGCAAAAAAAAATCTAGATTTTTTTCATAAAGTTTGACCGATTTCAATTTCGATTTTTTTTTTTTTTTTTTTTTTTTTTTTTTTTTTTTTAATTAATTTATTTCTTTATTTTTATTTTTTTTTTTCTGTGTAACTATAGTCAACTTAAAACATTACAACAACATGACTGAAGTAACAATCTCTTTATAAGTAACTTGAAAAGCCATCTGGTTAAGGAACATGTATTTTTAATGGCCATACATACATAAATTGGTCAACAAGGTGTAGCCTATTACATTCCTATAGACAAATTCCTGCTTGACGTTTTAGAAAATATTTGTGCGTAGCTACACCACCCAGTATATATTACAGATCACCGTGAACAACAAAAAACCCCACAGAAACCTGTTCCATATCTATCTATATGTAAATGTCTATCTTATATTTATCTGAATCGTATAACAGCCTATAGCTGAAATGTTGGAAATTGCTCAATTTATTTTTATAAATGATTTGTCAAAACGTATTGATATTTTTTTGGAGTAAAAACAATACCGACATTTAAGAATCCATATTTATTTTATTTATTCATTCATTTTACTCGTTTATTGGTGCATATATGGGTTATGATTTAATTCATAGCTACAGTACCTTGGACAGCTACTGTGCCACTCCGTAAAGCTTTCAAGCAAAAGTCCAAATTAAAGAAAGATTTGACTTTCTGCGCTGACTGCCGACATTCACAACACGCCGTAACCGTCCTTCAGGTGGTGCGCAGGTATAAAATACAAAACCAGACGTCTCGGCTTTGAATTAGGTGCAATTATTTCCTCGTTGTTCAAAGAGTCTGCAAGTTCGTGTTCCATGGATATATGTTGTTGTTGATTCGATGCGCAGCAGGAAAAAAAAGGCTTTCAGCAGTGAATGTAGTGGCTGGTAAAGTTCTCACCCAGATCAGAGGGATCTGTGCTACCGGATACAGCGCAGCATGCAATAAACTCACGCTCAGTCAGGCGAAGTAAAGGTCTCATTGCCTATATGTCAATCAAATTAATTAAGCTCTAGCCACCAATAAAACTTTTAGCCTATTTTATTATTTTGTGTAATGTTTACAGCATAGTGTAATCAGGGCCGGAGCAAGCTCAACTGGCGCTCTAGGCGAACGCCCTCAACCCGAAAGTGAAATAGAAACTTACCAGTTCGCGGATGAAAGTGAGGACCGGGGGGTTCTCGCTCACTATTCTGCCGCCCAAGGCGGCCGCCTAGGTTGCCTCTATGGATGCGCCGGCCCTGAGTGTAAAGCTGGATTTATACTTTCGCCTGGCGCCACATCGCGCGCCTCCGCTGACTGCGCGCGCACCTCGCAACAATGGGCTAGCACGCTTGCGCTGAGCCAGCTGTGGTAGCTCACCAACAGAGCCGTGACGTCAACACACAGAATCTGTCAGCACAATTCAGCACGGTTGTCTAACAGTTTAGAACGGTTTGGCACGATAGTGGAAAAGCTGCTTTAATATTTTTATTTAAAAAATCGTGATCCTCGATTTAATAAAAAATTTAATTGTCTTAAAACATAAATTCAAATTAATCGAAAAAATCGCCCAGCCCTAATTCTAGTTTAACATTTCCATTGTATTATATTTAAATAATAACTTCATTCATTCATTCATTCATTCATTCACTCATTTAGTGGACATTTTTTTTATAGAATCACATTTTCATTTTTCATCGTAGTTTAACATTTCCATATTATATTTAAAGGTTCGTTCTTTAATTAATTAATTCATTTAGTGGACATAAATTTTGTGTATAATCTCATTTTCATTCATTCATTGTAGTTTAAAATTTTCCATTGTATTATATTGAAAGATTCATTCATTCATCCATTTAGTGGACATTAATTTTGTATAGAATTTCATTTTCATTCATTCAATGTAATTTTAAAAATTCTATTGTATTATATTTAAAGATTCATTCATTCATTTAGTGGAAATGTTGTATAGAAATTAAATTTTATTCATTCTCGTTACAAATTTTCTTTATATTCTACTGAAATAAACATTGTTTTGTTTATTTATTTATTCATTTATTAATTTATAAAGTTGAAATATTTTGTATTTAAGTGTTCATTTCTTCATTTATTCAATATAAAATTTACTTTGAATTATATTTCAATAAGTTCACTTATTCACTCATTAAAACATTCAAATTTGCAGTAATTTAAAATACATTTACCTTAAATATTTTTAAAAAATCTAATCAGTTTAATGAATAATTATTAATTATTTTAATATTAATATTTTATATAAATTGTAATTAATTTACATTAATTGTAATTTTTTAATATTTTTTAATAATATTGTTGTATATTTTAGTATAAACCCTAATGATCCCTATATTAATAGTTAAATGACTTTTCCTACCTAACATTAATAGCCAATGTTAAAAATACACTCTTATCACTCTTAGTTATTGACAGTGCTACATGTGATCTTTAAGAGAACATCCATTTTTCAAAATTTGTATTATTATGATGCATAAATGCACATATAATATAGGGAGGGGAATAAAATAAAAACATGAGTCACAAAATATGGAAAACTGTTCATTTATGAGTATTTTTCTTTTTTTAAGTAACTCAATCCAGCCGTCTCCGTTTGGGCAAGTAGAACAAGTGGCAAAGTCCCCATCAAGCTGTCAATGCACAGAAATGCTGTGTATAAATCAAGCTGTCCGGCACATTCCACATGCAAGAAGTGCTTTTTTTTCCCCCTTCTGGATTCGGGAGTTCACTCGGTCTACTGGCTTCCCTCCAGATTGCATCTGTGTCTCCGCATTCATTTTCTGCTTTCATGTCGTCATCCGCTTCTGAGGGGAGAAAGTGTAATGCTGTAAAATCCCTCCAGGAGTATTGAGGACGCTGCCAGAAGTTATTCGTGAGAAGTGAGTCGCTGAAGCACATCATCTTCTGAAGCTTTACTGCTGATTCTTGATCCTCTTGATAAGATCATCTAATAGGATTCTGGAACTCTTATGGCTTCTTTGTGTCTGACCACTAAATGTCACCTTCACTGTTTGCTCTTTACAGCAAATCCCTATATTAATGAGTGATTCATCGAATTGTTCATTCAAATGGTTCATTCAAAACCCACGATTCTTCTGGAAATGAAGCAAGTGATTGTTAATGAATTAACCGTTGAATCGCTGACTCAAATGATTCATTCAAAATGTCCAACTCAGTTGGAAGCAAAGCAAGGGAGCATCTTAATGATTCAACCATTGAATCGCTGACACAAATGATTCGTTCAAAACACCTGATTCATTCAGAACATCTGATTCATTTAGAAACAAAGCAAGTGACTGTCTTTATGAATGGATTGTTGAAATGCTGACTCACGATTCATTCAAAACATCTGATTCATTTGGAAACAAAGAAACTTCTTCCTCTTCTTTTTCCTTTTCTCTTTCTTTTGCCTTTCTCCTTTTTTGTCTTTTTTTTGCTTCTTCCTTTTTTCCTTCCTCTTTTCTCCCTTGATTTTTCATTTGTTTCTCCTTTTTTGTTTTCTTCACTTTTCTTTTTTTCTCTTCTTTTTCCTTTGTTTGTTCTTTTCTGCTTTTCTTCTTTTGCTTTTGTTCGTTTTCCTTATTTTTTTCTGCTCTTTTCTTTCTTTTCTTCTTTTTTTCTTCTTTTAGTTGTTTTTCTCTTTT
>LR812537.1:57149655-57179367 GCA_903798195.1 Danio kyathit | reverse complement strand
CTCCTTCATCCAATCTCTGCTTCTCCGATCAGCATGTTCCAGGCCAGCGAGCAGCACAGACTCCGTCCTCCATCAGTCTTGACATTTAGAAAGTCTGTTTGTGTTTATCTGTCACGATCTGCCCGTTTCCACTGTCTGTCAGCTCAGGTTGGCCACCGTGGCATTTGTGAGCGTTAAAGATTAGCGTGACCTGTGTGTTGGAGATGTGTATCTGCGCTCCTCTATAATGTCCTGGTAAAGCGCATTGCTAATTGCCTCTGCCTGCTTTCATTCCCGGCCGCTTTGAAGTTTCACTCATATATTCTTGGAGGCACAAAACACATTGCTTTTATTATAACATGCCGACTTGAAGGTTGTTTACTGTTTAGTTTGCTAATTAGCATATTAACCTCTCCCTGTTATCATTCTGTTATCATATCATTTCCTCTCGCATATTAGTTCTAAGTCACAAGTTGCTGATTTGGATCAATGATGTGTGGCGTATGTCTAAATAATGCATAAAATCTAGTGTATTTTTTACAATTTTGTTAGAATTTGTTTAATTTTCGTTTATATATATATTTAATTTTGTACAAATGTTAATTTATTAATGCAGATAAATATAAAAAAGATGATCAATTTAAAAAATAAACAAGACCATAAAAATAAACGAGGCAAAATAAATATATATGAATGATATTATACACGTAGGAATATTATTTCATGATGATTGATTTAATTTAATATTTTTTTTATGATTTCATATTTTCTCAATCTTAATAAATTAAAACATACATTAAATATATTTATAAAAATGTGTAAATGTGCAGATAGTTTGTATAAATACATATTTTAAAAAAATGTATTACCATTAATTTTGTAAATGTATTATTTATCAAATATACAGTGTTAGGCAGCAGCGTCGCTACAAGTAGCGTCGCTGGCCAAGCTTAACTACATTTCTCAGTAGCGTGGCGGTAGCATCGCTACTTTCTAAATCAAATAGCTTTTCAGTAGCGAAGCTATTTTTTAGTCAAGTAGTGCAGTAGCATCCACACAAGCTACATTTACCGATCGCGGATCAGTAAGTGACGGCACCGACATTCACGGAGCCGGTATCTAGCCGCTGAAAGTAAATCCATATGATGGCGAGAATGATGATTTCTTCTTCCTGTTGTACGGTGTTCGACAACAAAGTTTTTAGTGCATTTCTGCCACCTCTAGTTGGTGACGTCGCCAACCGAAACTTGCTTGATGAAAAGATGACTGAGGGAGACGAGTTATTTCTGAAACAGGATTCCTCGTGACCCTACCTCGAAGTACATGTTAAGATGCAATAACTTAATTTCTGATATATATATATATATATATATATATATATATATATATATATATATATATATATATATATATATATATATATATATATATATATATATATATATATATATATATATATACAGTTGAAGTCAGAATTATTCGCCCCCTTTGAATTTTTTTCTTCTGTTTTAAAGGAAATTTTCACAGTATGTCTGATAATATTTTTTCTTCTGGAGAAAGTCTTATTTGTTTTATTTCGGCTAGAATAAAAGCAGTTTTTAATTTTTTAAACACCATTTTAAGGACAAAATTATTAGCCCCTTTAAGCTATATTTGTTTTCAATAGTCTACAGAACAAACCATCATTATACAATAACTTGCCTAATTACCCTAACCTGCCTAGTTAACCTTATTAACCTAGTTAAGCCTTTAATTGTCACTTTAAGCTGTATAGAAGTGTCTTGAAGAATATCTAGTCAAATATTATTTACTGTCATCATGGCAAAGATAAAATAAATCAGTTATTAGAAATGAGTTAATAAAACTATTATGATTAGAAATGTGTTGAAGAAATCTTCTCTCAGTTAAACAGAAATTGGTGAAAAAATAAACAAGTGGTCTAATAATTCAGGGGGGCTAATTATTCTGACTTCAACTGTGTATACAATATAATGCTTATTCCAAAATATGTCCCTTTACTATAAATTACTACAGTATTTTTAATGTGTAACACCTGGTTTTATTTTGTTTTAACCGTTATCTACTATAATATGTCTGATTAGTACAGCATAATATTTACAGTAAATGACTGAACTGAACAATTCTGCCTTATATGTTTTATTGACAGTTTTATTGATCACTAAGCTATGATTGACTTGGATTTAAGTTGCTTCGGTTTAAAAATGAAAATTGTAAAAATAGCTTTGATGTAGCTAAGCTACTTTTGCCATGTAGCTTTTAGCTTAGCTTGCTACATTTCCTAGGGGGTAGCTTTTACTGTAGTTAAAGCTACATTTTAAGCAAAGATATATACATTAGATGTCGCCTACCCTGCTGTTGTCTATTAGAACGAATGTGTCAATAGAGCCGCCATATTAGTACAGGGTAGCGCTCCTTTGAAATGAATGCAGGACCAAGGTGAAGTGGAGTACTGTGGCCATCCAAAGCCAGAGATATACACATATATACATATATCTATGATCGGGAGTTTTCCCCGGTGGTCTGTATGCAAATATTTTTTTTAATTACGAAATATTATAATTTTACATCACTTTCCTACATTGATGGATGTGACCGCACGGGCATTCCTGACAAAGAGTGTGTGTTTGTGTGCATGGAAATGCATTATCCTCCTCCCCTGTTTAATTTGATCTAATCCATGTCCTGAAACACACCCCCTCTCCTGCTTTCACTTCTCATTCTGACGGAGGGAGCGATTCGTTTGTGAATGAATCTCCGTTATGAACGACTCGTTCACTTAGCTGACAATAATACAAGTTTCTGGCAGCGCAGCATCTTGTTGTCATATTTCATAACGTTGTTTGCTTATTTTCATTCATTCATTCATTCATTTTCTTGTCGGCTTTGTCCCTTGCGGGGTCGCCACAGCGGAATGAACCGCCAACTTATCCAGCACGATTTTACGCAGCGGATGCCCTTCCAGCCGCAACCCATCTCTGGGAACTTCCACACACACATTCACACTCATACATTATGGACAATTTAGCTTACCCAATTCACCTGTACTGCATGTCTTTGGACTGTGGGGGAAACCGGAGCACCCGGAGGAAACCCACGCGAACCCAGGGAGAACATGCAAACTCCACACAGAAACGCCAACTGACGCAGCCCCGCCGAGGTTCGAACCTACGACCCAGCGACGTTCTAGCTGTGAGGCAACAGCACTACCTACTGCGCCACTAGGTTGCCTGTTTGCTTATTTTATTCAACAAAACTAGCATAAGTCTAGAATTTAGTGTGAGTTGGTGCTGATCCTTTGCCTTGTGGTGAATGCAGCAAGAGACTGTATTATCATCAATAACGTTACTTGTTAAGCACAAAAGTTCATAACATACAAAAACATAAAAAACGAAATCTTACCTATGAAATGTGATGCCTTTGTGCTTTGTTTTCTTTGTTTGCTCATTACTACACCCGTACACAGCGCTTAAGTCCAGCATCTTTACATTGTCACACTGTCTTGACTAGTGCAGCTGAATGACGTTTGTCCTAGGAGCACTGTACCAATGTGGCGGCGCTATTGACGCATGCTCAGGGTCCCTATGTGATATCTAGTGTATATATCTATGCATTTTGAGTAGCTAATAGCTTAGCTCACTACATTTTTCAAGTAGCTTGCCCAACACTGCAAATATAGAATAAATATGACAATTAAGATCACATTGTTTAATAGATTGCGTGTGTGTGGGTGTGCCTGTCTTTTTTGGGAATATTTAAAATATAAATATTTCACAGGAGGGCAAATCATTTCTTCTACTATGTATAAACCCTTTAACCAAGACTTCCTTGATTAGACTCCCTTCTGAGGATTAGAATAGAAAAAAAGTGGGCGGGGACACTAATGCCCTCATATTAGCATAATTAATTAAATGTAATTCCAGCAGTGGGTCGGCTAGCATGGGAGCGGGGTGAACATTAACACAAGTTCATGCGCTCATCGCAGGTAATTTCCTCTCCTGAAATAGCCTTTTACGCTGCCCTGAAATCACAGACGGCAGCGGCTCTGAAGACGTCTTTGAAGCTGGTCTGGGATCAGTGGATGACCCTGCTGTGGCCTGTGGAGGATCCCCCAGAGTCCTCTGCTAAATGACCTTATTTTCACACTTTGGTGTCGAGGAGAGCAGCCGGGTGACGAATGTGAGCTCCAGACGCTCTCATGTCAGACGCTGCTTTATTATTGTGTGTATGAAGTGATCCCGCCAGCTCCAGCTCAAGAATCAGGGTTTCTACCTGACAGAAGTCTAGAATCTTAAGTTTTAGGAACAATAAATAATAAGTTGACTTCTAGTTGATCATTTGGTATCAGAAGTGGCTGATATAAAAGGCAAAGGCCTCTAGATTACGCTTATTTGACCACAATAAAATATGATCATGCTTTGATTTAATTAGGTAAACTATAAAATATAATGTAATATTATATTATATATTATTATAGGTAATATAATGATTTCATTAGGACAGTAAGGTCTGACTTTGCTTAGACAAAAGTCTTGTGACTGAACAGAAATAATGTCCAGTATAGAATATAAAGTCATGCTGCAGTGGAAACAGAATGAATATTGTGTCTGACTCCATCATGAGCTTGGAGGACTGCATCATACATCTCTGCTATCACTGATTAATAAAGTCATCTGCAATGGCAAAGAAAGCGTTCTTGCAGGACTCCCAGAGTTCATCAAGTTTCTTTGGATTCATCTTCAATGCCTCCTTCATCTTACCCCAGACATGCTTAATAATGTTCATGTCTGGTGACTGGGCTGGCCAATTCTGGAGCATTTTTGAAGAATTTGCCCTCTCCTGTGGTTTATGTAATGGGCAGCACAAATGTCTTGATACCTCAGGCTGTTGATGTTGTCATCCACTCTGCAGATCTCTCGCACGCCCCATACTGAATGTAACCCCAAACCCCATAATTTTTCCTTCACCAAACTTGACTGATTTCTGTGAGAATCTTGAGTCCATGAGGGTTCCAGTAGGTCTTCTGCAGTATTTGTGATGATTGTGATTGTTACAATCTTAAAGATGGTGAGTCAAGGGGAAGGAGAGTAACATAAATTTTTGAGTGAAACACAAAAATATCAACAAGTGAGGGACAAAATACCACGACTAACTGAATGCAAAAAAAATGAGTTTATTTACAAAGATAGTGATAATAATAAATGCAGAAATATGTATATAGAAAGAACATTAAATATTTACAAGAATATATTGAATATTACGGACAACAAATGGGGACACAAGATGCTTGAACAGATAGATGGGAGAGTTGGAGAGATGAGACGCGGGCGGCGTCCAAACAATAGAAATAAATAAAACAAAATCTATTCTAATGGTCCAACCTCTACCCTAACTATCCAAAAGAAAAATATAGCAGTTATTGAAAATAAATCTTCGTGTCTATTACGCTGTGACGTAGTGAACCCGGAGTGGGCCCACTACAAGGCGTGGTAGGCCTTAATGCCACAAATAAAACCAAAAAAATCCCCCAAAACAATGGCCTGACCCGGAGGTGTAAAAAAGGTGGTATTTATTTGTGGCATTAAGGCCTACCACGTCTTGTAGTGGGCCCACTCCGGGTTCACTACGTCACATTTTGGTGTCAGAAGTGGGATGGCCACCCGGAAGAGGATGGTGAAAGGGAGAAGGACGGGTCTACGATCCGCTGTGAAGGACGCAGCTTGGCGTTGTCTGTCGTCTGGAGAAGAGGAGGCAGCTGCAGAGCGTCCCATCACCGGTGAGCCTTCTACACAGTCCAGAGGGGGCATGGCGAGCCTGATGAGGGATTTCCTCGAGGAACAGCAAGCGAGGGAGGAGAGGTATCTTCGTGAGCTGAAGGGACTTCGTGAGACGATCCAGAAAGCGGTGCAACCAACGCTGGTCACACCCACGGAGACTGGTAGTCTGCGGATGGAGCTCCCTACGCCAGCACCCCATGCAGTATCCACAGGGGAAATTTTTTCTCCACCACACATCCCACTTCTGACACCAAAATGTTACGTAGTGAACCCGGAGTGGGCCCACTACAAGGCGTGGTAGGCCTTAATGCCACAAATCAAACCAAAAAAAAATCCCCCAAAACAATGGCCTGACCCGGAGGTGTAAAAAAGGTGGTATTTATTTACAAGGACGGGTGAAATATAGTCCAGTGCAAAAAATACTTGTATACAGTTCTTACGTTTGATTTTTTTTCCCCTTTGATTGTTTTTGTGTTGTATATATTCGTCTTTATATTTTATTTGTTAATTTGATACTTTGTATTTTATATATATATTTTTGTACATATATTTTTGGATTTTTGGGACACTGTATATATATTTTTTTTGCACTGGACAACGGGCATTAAACGTCTGTCTGAACATGTCAAACCAACGATCAAATATCACCGATTTTAGCCTCGGATTTCAGGAGTCTTTTAGGATTTCGCAAATTTGTCTCCGATGACAGAATCATGGCTGAAATCTCACAGTGTGAGTAGGGATGCAACGATTAACCAGTTTCACTAATTAACCGCGCTTTAATTAGTCACGGTTAATTAATCGTAAAGACTTCTCAGCACCGCGTTTCTGCACAGAACAAAACTGCAGCAACTAAACAAAGTTATGCCAACTGAGTGCTAGTTTGTACACCGAGACTAATAACCACGCACACTGGATTAACTACGACTGAGGCTATTAACTAAGGCAAGCTCGTGCAAGTTCATTATTTCCAATGGAGGTATGCGCACGCGATGCAACGCGCTCACGCTTTTCAGGCGCACTAGTTGAGATGGGGGCTTTTGTGACCACGGGAACTGCAAACGGCTGAAGTTTCAGGAAGAAGCAATGAAAAGTACACAGGTTGGCAAACCCACTTAAAGTGATATTGGCGCCGATGAGAGAATCATAGGGCGAATGTTGATCCGCCAGCCGAGATCAATCGAGTGATTTCGGAGAGAGCGCTGAAAGACTCGGTGGATCAGCTGTTTAATGGCCCGATTCTTGATGCGTTGCATTCACTGCGTGTTCAGCGCAAATGGATGCTAAATGTAAAATCTAACAGTGCATCTTTGCCAAAGAAGCTCAACTTTACTAAGTTTAAACTGAAACTTCGGCTCATGACAAAGAATGGTGCAGGTGGTCATCGCGAGAATCCTGCTCTGCACCAGTCATATATTGGGTAAATCAGCGCATAACGAGACTGAGCATTTACAATGACAAAAACCAAAACCTTTAAAGAGTGGTAGTAGTGAGACTTTCCTTCCTTTCTTTTGTCCGATCTTTCTGGTTATTATATTGACATGCGTATAAAAACAATAGTGCAAAATGCATATTTCTTACTGCAATGCTTCATTTTTGTTTGATGCGGACCATAGATTTCTTTCTCATAAAGTAACAGTAGGACTTTTTATAGCAGATAACTCGCATTCAAGCACATTCAACGCAGCATGATAATGTAATTCACTGTTAGTATTTTTATCATCATCGACATCATTAATATTTTATAATTATTGGACACTCATTTTGGAATTATTGCACAAATATCAATAATCATACAGAATTCATAACAGCATTAGATCATTGTTTCTGGTTTTTGTTAGTCCTGATTGATGTTTTTAAATACAATAAATCTGTTAATATACAATTTGCAGTGGTGCTCATTCATTTTTGGTGGGTGCTCCTAAATTATTTATGGTGCTCTTAACACCAGTGCTACCAATTAAAAAGTTCATTTCAAGCCCTGCATTAGACAAAGGCTATTTATTTATTTATTTATTTATTTATTGTTCTGCCATTAATTTACAGTGTAAAAATTATGTATGTTTAAATGTCAAATATTTTACTTATTTTTAAGCACAAAGAGATGCATGGAATATTGTTTGTTTTTAATATTATTGTGTGCTGTATTAATTGGTTACTGAGCAGCAATAAATAACACTTTAAAGTATAAGGAGTTTTCATGTGATTTTCTAAACTAGTGGTGTTTTGAAATGAATAAATGCATAACAAATCGTGATAACCGTGAAACCGTGATTATTTCTCAGACTATAATCGTACAACCAAAATCTATAAGTGTGAGCAGGGCTTTACTGGCTGATAATTTCTCTTTTTATTTATTTTATTTTATTTTTTTAACAGAAAAACTCACTTAATTTTGACTTATTATTTCTGAAATCTAAAACAACATTGTTCCTTGTCTATAAAATCCTCTTGATTTAAGAATCATTTGTAGATATTTGGACTAGAACAAGTGGAGAGAGTAAATGATGACACAATTTTTCAATTCTGGTGGAACTGTTGCTTTAAGACTCCTTCAGATTCTCCTTGTGACTGTACAGAACTGTATATTTTCCTCATTATGAAGCGCAGTGTTTCATAAGCCGTCTTTCTAAGTATAAACCTCTGACCTTTCCAGCATTCCCCAGACGCAGTGGAACATTAAATCACTCCACTGCATTGTTTCTTCACCACCAAATTAAAGGGGCAGTTCACCCAAAATTGAAAATTGTCATCATTTACTCATCTGTTACTTGTTTAAAACCCTAATGACGTTCTTCTGTTTAACACAAATGAAGATATTTTGAAGAATGTTGGAAGGCGGTAACCATTGAATTCCTTGGTGTTTGTTTCTTTGAGGTTTTCAAAAATATCAGGTGTAAGGGTGAGTAAATAGTAAGTAAATAAAAATTTGTGTGAACTATACCTTTAACTTCTGCATTTATTTCACCTAATAACAGAAAAAGAATCAGAAATAAAAGTACAAAGCACATAACAAAACCAGTCCATCCAGCTTTTGTTTCTATGAAGTTTTCAAAAATATAATATCGAGTGTTCAAGAGCATAAAGAAACTCTTAAAGATGTGAGTAAATAGTGAGTAAATGTTTGTTTTTGTGTGAACTATCCCTTTAACTACTGCATATACTCACGGCCCTTTTATTAGGTACACCTTACTAGTACCGGGTTGGACCCCTTTTGCCTTCAGAACTGATTTAATCCATCATGGCAGAGATTCAACAAGCTACTGGAAATATTCCTCAGAGATTTTGCTCCATATTGACATGACAGCATCACGCAGTTGCTGCAGATTTGTCAGCTGCACATCCATGATGCCAATCTCCCATTCCACCACATCCCAAAGGTGCTCTATTGGATTGAGAGCTGGGGACTGTGGAGGCCATTTGAGTACAGTGAACTCATTGTCATGTTTAAGAAACCAGTCTGAGATGATTGGCGCTTTATGACATGGTGTGTTATCCTGCTGGAAGTAGCCATCAGAAGATGGAGACACTGTGGTCATAAAGGGATGGACATGGTCAGCAACAATACTCAGGTAGGCTGTGGCGTTGACACGATGCTCAATTGGTACTAATGAGCCCAAAGTGTGCCAAGAAAATATCCCACACACCATTACACCACCAGCAGCAGCCTGACCCGTTGATACAAGGCAGGATGGATCCATGCTTTCATGTTGTTGACGCCAAATTCTGAGCCAACCATCCGAATGTGGCAGCAGAAATGGAGACTCATCAGAGCAGGCAACGTTTCTCCAATCTTCTATTGTCCAGTTTTGGTGAGCCTGTGTGAATTGTAGCCTCAGTTTCCTGTTCTTAGCTGACAGGAGTGGCACCCGGTGTGGTCTTCTGCTGCTGTAGCCCATCCGCCTCAAGGTTGGACGTGTTGTGTGTTCAGAGATGCTCTTCTGCAGACCTCAATTGTAACGAGTGCTTATTTGAGTTACTGTTGCCTTCCTGTCAGCTGGAACCAGTCTGGCCATTCTCCTCTGACCTCTGGCATCAACCAGGCATTTGCACCCACAGAACTGCCGCTCACTGGATATTTACTCTTCTTCGGACCATTCTCTGTAAACCCTAGAGATGGTTGTGCGTGAAAATCCCAGCAGATCAGCAGTTTCTGAAATACTCAGACCAGCCCGTCTGACAACAACCATGTCACGTTCAAAGTCACTTAAATCCTCTTTCTTCCCCATTCTGATGCTCGCTTTGAACTGCAGCAGGTCGTCTTGACCATGTCTACATGCATAAATGCATTGAGCTGCTGCCATGTGATTGGCTGATTACAAATTTGCGTAAACGAGCAGTTGGACAGGTGTACCTAATAGAGTGGCCGGTGAGTGCATTTCACCTAATGAAAGAAAAAGTAATCCTTAAAGTAAAAAAGCAAAGAAAAAGTACAAAGCGCATCCCGACAGCAAGTCCATCCAGCCTTTGTCATCGCGGCGGCGGCAGCAGGAAAGCCTTTTATGTGTGAAAGGGGCTTCTGGAGCAGTCACTTTGCTTTAGATTTGCACTTGCCTCCTATTATCAAACAGTGGGATTGAGACAGCTTTCAGAAGTATCTCATCACCTGCTCGGCCTCTTAAAGGTGTGGGAGTTTTAGCTCTTTGAAGCCGCAGCCCAGATGTGCCATTTGGTTTGCCGTAAAGCCGCAGCGCTTTTCAAGTGTTGTGTTTGCTTGCCAGACGTTTGCTGAATCCTGCTCGTGTTTGGAAACAGGCGCTGTGTGTGTGTCTGTGTGTCTGTGTATGTGTGTCTGTGTGTGTGAAGCATGTCTGTTTGTTGTGTGTGCGAGGGAATCTGCTGCTCTAATTGAATGCGTTTAACCCAGGGTCAGAGAGGGGCTTGTCTTCAGTGTTTTATTGAGTGTCTTTGAACTGACAGAAAGGCTTACTCTCAGAAACACACAATGAACATGCTGCCGGTTAAACAGGCGCTCTGCTTTCATCACTTTTCTCCTCGTTTGTCACATATGGTGTTGCATCAGCATTTGTGAAGTTTTCAGGCACAGTGTGTTGTGTTTTATGCCTCTAGGTTGGCTTCTGTCGGTATTAAATATTCCTCTTGTCATTTAAATGTTGAAGCTTTTATCACTGGATATGGTATTATCACGTGCGGCACAGTGGCTCAGTGGTTAGTACTGTGGCCTCACAGCAAGAAGGTCGCTGGTTCGAGTCTCAGCTGGGTCAGTTGGCGTTTCTGTGTGGAGTTTGCATGTTCTCCCCGTGTTGGTGTGGGTTTCCTCCGGGTACTCTGGTTTCCCCCACAGTCCAAACACATGCGCTATAGGGGAATTGATTTACTAAACTGGCTGTAGTGTATGTGTGTGTGTGAATGAGTGTGTATGGGTGTTTCCCAGTACTGGGTTGTGGCTGGAAGGGCATCCGCTGTGTAAAACATATGCTGGATAAGTTGGCGGTTCATTCCGCTGTGGCGACCCCTGATGAATAAAGGAACCAAGCCGAAAATGAATGAATGAATGGTATTATCACAGTATTGAGCTTAGCTGCAAAAAAATATGACTTTAAGAGGTATAACAACCCCCCAAAAATACTTTGTGTATTGCTTTATGGTATATACATGTTTATAATAATGCTGTCAAAAGATTATTCAGGATTAATCGCATCCAAAATATACGTTTGTATTTACCTAATGTGTATAAATATTGGGGTTATATAAATACAAATTAAGTAGAAACAGAAATATACATGCAAATATTTTGGTTTTGTATTTTATATATATTTTATTAAATAAAATAATTAATTTATAAATCTAAATAAACATTTTCGACCCCAGATTAATAAAGGGACTAAGCCGTAAAGAAAGCGAATGAAGGAATAAAGAAACATTTTCTCAAAAATATATCCATGTATATAAATAAAAAATATCTAAATAAAATATTAAATATATGAAAATGTTTATTTAGGTTTATAAATTAAATATTTTTATCTAATGCAAATTAAATTAAAAATGTAAATATACATGTAAATATTTTGGTTTTGTAAAAAAAAAAATTATTCACCCTTTTATTATTATTATTAATAATAAATAATAATTGTTGTTATTATAGTGGTTTTGGTCATATTAAATACTTTTAATAGATAATTCATATATACAGTATAAATAATAATCATTATAAAAAATGTATGTAATTATTGTTCATTTTAAGTGAATTTCTAGTTTTTTAGGAGGTCAAACAACAAAAAATAAAACATTCTGTCGTTAAATTACAGCAGTGATCAGCTGAATTAAGTATTAACAATTAATGTTCATTCATTCATTTTCTTTTCGGCTTAGTCCCTTTATTAATCTGGAGTTGCCACAGTGGAATGAACCGCCAACTTATCCAGCACATGTTTTACACAGCGGATGCCCTTCCAGCCATCACTGGGAAACACCACAGGACAATTTAGCTTACCCAATTCCCCTATAGCGCATGTGTTTGGACTGTGGGGGAAACCGGAGCACCCTGAAGAAACCCATACCAACACGGGGAGAACATGCAAACTCCACACAGAAACACCAACTGACCCTGCGGAGGCACGAACCAACGACCTTCTTGCTGTGAAACGACAGCGCTACCCACTGAGCAACTGCACCGCTCACAATTAACGTTTTTATCATTAAATACTTTTGCTTGGATGTTTTTAATTGACGTTAGAAATATTTATTTAAAATAAATTTTACTTTTATATTTGTTTTGTTTTTTTATGTTTAGTCAGTAGTTTAGGTGACTAGCTGAAATATGATTTTCACGAGAAAACTTGCGTTCTCATTGAAACAACTTGATTTTAAGTATTATTAATGATTAATATAGCTGTATTTGTAATAATTATTTTGCAGTTTTGATGTATTGTTATTACATATCATATCATATGGTAATATATCATATCAAGTTTTGCTTACAAATACTTAAATCTTAAACTTAAATCTTATAAACTTCTCCTAAAAGTATACAGACATTGTTATTCAGATTTTCCTCAAATAAGTTTTGCATCCATGCACATTATATAACAGCGGAGTTAAAAATAAGACTCTGCATTACATTGGAGGAGCCGCGTTTGCCCTATATAAGAGCCTGTTCATTTGAAGTCAGCAGTGTTTGATGGGAAAACACCTCTGAATGGTGTCGATTTCATCACATTGTTTCATCCCTGAGCCCAGATTTAGATCAGCACTGCTGAGGAATGAATGATCCACTTCAAGACACTGTAGAAACTGTATGCAAACTCTGATGGAAGTGTGTGTGTGTGTTATGCGCAGGTGTGTTTGTGTTGGTGTTAGTGAATCCGTCTTTTGTGCTCCTCTAACTGCGTGTGGTTTTTGTGGTGTAATTGACATGAAAAGCCTCTCCTCTTCTGACTCTCAGCTGTAAGAGTTTCAGGCCGTTCCTTCAGGCTGATTTGACTGCATGTTGGAGGTGGTGTAGTTTAATTTGCACACAAAGAGATGGAGAACTTAAAGGGATAGTTCACCCAAAATTGTTCAAAACCAGAAGTTTTTTGTTCTGTTGAACACAAAAGAAGATATTTTGGAGAATGTTGGAAACCTGTAACCATTGACTTCCATAGTATTTGTTTGTCAGGCACACGCTTGCTGAATTATAGGATTATTTGAGTGTCTTCTGAATGGCTGAAAGTGCTGTTCAGAGTAGAGATCTGCTCAGGACTGAATTTTTAGTCCCGCTCCCACCAGGTTTTATTCCGCACCAACCGCTCCTGTATATTTAGTCTTTGTTCACCCGCTGCCCGCCCAGCCCCGTTTTCTACCCGACCCAACCGTTCCCGCTAAATTTAGATCTGGTTTCCAAAATCTCACGTTAAAATTGGGCACTACCAAAAGAGAGAGATAACAGATTAAAGTGTTGGCTGTGCAAGGATTGTAGGCTAAATGTCAGTTTTGTTTGCCCCTTTGTGATGAGACATGAGTGCCGCGGGACGTGCGGTGAGGTTTGTAGCTGATGAGGCACTGACTCTTTCAAAAGTCAGATTTATAAACGGATCCACTCAATATATTTGACAACTACCGATTGTGTTTCACATATCATATCAGCATTATTTCTATACACACAGCAGGTACATATTGGGCCAAGGACGAATGTCAAATGTATAGTGATTAAATATGCCTTCCAAAAAACACCCAGATGGATGCTACAGAGTCCAGACAGCCTATAACAAGCGACACACAGCACCACGGCGGATGCGCGCTCTCTCCCTCTCATTCACACACACAGCACCACTGCAGATGCACGCTCGCTCACACACACTCTCTCTCTCTTTCTCTGGGAACTCTATATTGTTAGACATCCCGTTCAAATTACACCAGAATTACAGACCTCAACCGCGTTTTATTTGGAAATTTATTCCTGTGTCGCAAGAAATCTGGTCGGGTTCCTCTAGTTTAGAGTCTGCACTGTAAAAAATATAAAGTTTTCTGTATTTTGTGATTCATGTTTTTATTTTCCCCGCATTTATTTTTGCTTTTGTATTGCATTATGGGACCTTGATCTTTTTTCCAAACAACTTTTAACTTTGAAAAGTTAAATGTTATGAACATTTGTAATAGTTTGCAATGTTTTATTGTCTGGGTTGGTGTTGTATATTATGCTACAAATACCCTGTAATAAACTGCCAGTACGGTTTCTGTTATTTTACAGTCTATATATTATTTCTTCTACATTATATATATTTAAACTACTAAAATGTCACTAAAAGTCCCTTTGTTAAACTGTAGAGTTGAATTTTCAGCATCAAAAGTCGACAGAGCAGAGATCAACATCCCATAATGCAATTCACAACCGCAAATAAACGTGAATCACTAAATACGGAAACTGTTAAGAGATATTTTGTACAGTGTGTCATGTTGGTGTCCAGATGTGTGTTAAAGCGGCGCTTCACATCCAGATGGTTGGCAGGACTGCGATGATGACGACGAGTCTGATTTCGGGACATGTCAGCACAAGTCTCGCTCCAGTCCTGCGTGAGATTGTTTTTACATTCGCTTCTTTCATAGATCACAGACTTCTGTGGTTAGGATATTCCCGAGACGTCGGAGCGCTGAACAGCTGAGTGTGCTGTGATGATTCTTTATACTGCTTTGAATCTGCAT
This sequence comes from Danio kyathit, assembly GCA_903798195.1. Taxonomy (NCBI): domain Eukaryota; kingdom Metazoa; phylum Chordata; class Actinopteri; order Cypriniformes; family Danionidae; genus Danio; species Danio kyathit. The sequence continues at coordinate 57,164,449 of LR812537.1, read as the reverse complement.
TATCCAAAAAAATGAGGGGAAAACGGCTTTCTTTTGGGGTTTAGGAAGATTTATAGTTGATGTCAAAATTATTAGACCTCCTCTGAAATTGTTATTCTTTTAAAAATATTTCCCATCTGCTGTTTAATGGAGAGAAGACATTTAACACAAACATAATAGGTTCCCTAACTTCTTTTGCCTTTGCCATAACGACAGTACATAATGTTTGACTAAATATTTTTCAAGATCTATCGAATGATGGAACTAACAAATGAATGAACGATGGATAATTGAATGATGGATGGATTCTTTTATTCAAAATGATCTGTCGTTCATTCAAAATTCTCCATTGTTTGTTCGTTCATTCAAAATTATCCATCTGTCATTCAACTGTTTGTTAAAAATGATCAATTAGTAGTTTATTCGTTTGTTCAAAATTACCCATTGGTCATTTTTTTTCAAAATTATCCACCGTTCATTTGTTCAAAATTTTTCATTGTTCGTTTGTTTGTTCAAAATTCTCCATTGTTCGTTCAAAATTCTTTATTGTTCATTTGTTCAAAATTATCCTTCGATCATTCAAAATTATTCATCAATCATTCTTTCAAAATTATCCATCGTTCGTTTGTTCATTTGTTTAAATTTATCCATCATTCATTCGGTCATTCATTCAAAACTATCCATCATTCAGTCGTTTGTTTGTTCGTTCAAAATTATCCTTTGTTTGTCAAAATTATTCATCGGTCATTAATTCAAAATTCTCCATTGTTCGTTCATTTGTTCAAAATTATTCATTGGTCGTTTGTTCAAAATTATCCATCGTTCGTTCGGTCTGTCGGTTGATCGTTCAGAATTATCGTTAGTTCATTTGTTCAAAATTATCCATCGTTCATTGGTTTGTACAAAATTATCCATCGTTTGTTTGTTTAAAATTATCCATCATTAATTCGTTCGTGCAAAATTATCCATCGTTCGTTTGTTCAAAATTATCCATTGTTCATTCGTTCATACAAAATTATCCATTGTTTGTTCGTACGTTCGTTCAATTCAAATTTATCCATCGTTCGTTTGGTATTTCGTTCAAAATCCTTTGTTCAATAAAAAATTGTCATTCATTCTATCATTTGTTCTATCATTAAATTATCTATCTATCGTTCGGTCATTCCTTCTACAATTCTATCCTTCTATCCATCATTCTATCTGTCCATTCATCTATAGTTGCTTCTGTTGAACACGAAGGAAGATATATCTTGAATAATGGTGAACAAAAACAGCCATTGACTTCCATAGTATGTTTTGTTCCTAATATGGATATTTAGGCAGAACATTTTTAGAATATCTATTTTTGTGTTCAACAGAAGAAACTCAATGTTCACAACAATTAGACTAAATGAGGAAATTTCCATTTTTGTGTGCACTGTCCCTTTAAATGCGTTTTGGTTCTTTGATTGGACTGATGTGATTTTTGGAGTTGGTGTTACTAATAGATCATTTACTGTAGCCGTTCTCCCTAAAGGTGAACAAAAAGTCATAATTAGCTCATTTGTGTGCAAACGCATTTAAATGTATTCTATTTTAGGACTAAATCCGCAATTTCTCCACACCATATGTGACTCCAGCTGAGAAATAAAGGGAAGAGAGAGACACAGATGGGTCTCTGGACCACTGGAGAGTCTCTCCCTAAAGACACAAACCAAGATTTATCCTTCAGATGCAAAAAGAGCCACATCCTGAACACACACACACACACACACACACACACCTCACTGACATCAATTATTAACTAGATTTGTAATATTTCTTTAGCCAGCAATATTTAAAAAAAAAAGTGCATGTCATAAAAGCACTCGTGTTACATTACAGTACAAAATAAAGTGAATATTTTAAAATATGCTCAACAGAAACAGCTGATTTGAGGAGAATGATTGTGCATCGGGAAATTGATTTAATGACAATTTGCACTTCTGGATATTGATTTTTATTTCTCTCTCATTCTCCAATTATCAATAGTGATAATATGATCAAACAAATAAAATAAAGACAATATTTTGTGAAAAAATATTGTCTTTATTTTATTTGTTTATCATACAATTCTGAAACGTATAAATGTTCACAATTTAAACCACCATTTGAAATAGATGTTTATATGGAAACAAATATATTCCAAAATTAAACCAAAGCAACAGTATTGTGATGCTATTAAACCATAAATCATTTCAAAATACAGATTTTAATTTGTATTAATATTTATTTATTAAAGAAAATTATCATTTGTAAGTTTTGTCATTATTTTTAATTATAATTTATTTATATTATTTTTATTATTATTATTATTATTATTATTATTATTATTTAAAATGTTAAAGAGATTTGCAAAGAAACATTTCTTGGGAAAATAAATGTCATGTTGTGTTTATTATTGTTGATGTTATTATTATTTTTATTTTATTTTTTATTTTTTATTTCTTTTAATTTCCATGCTAAACCATATCACTTTCTTAGCCGTTTATAATAAGCGCAGGTAAAAGTTACCAGCCACGTACTACTCTCTCATATATTCACCAATGCCAGTTCATTTTAGATCCCCTATATATACCGTGTAGATGCAGTATATAAAACATGTGCAGAATTGATGTGATTGCGATGGCGTAGTCGGAGCAGTATGAGATCATATGACAGGGCTGTTTGCTGGAATGAATGCCTCTGGGTTATTTTATGTTGTATATGCTAATTGAAACTAGCATAAGCCCTCTAATGAGCACTAATTGCTCTAATGAATTAGTTACAGTGAGAGTTCTGGAGAGAGGACAGTGCGGACACTTCAGAGAGCCTCACGCACAAACACACACACACACACACACACACATTTTGTTTTTAAGAATTGTGGGGAACATTCCATAGGTTTCCATTTATTTCTGTACTAGGGGTGTAATGGATCACGGTTGATCCATGATTTGTATAGATCACAACTCAGAACACGCATGACCCATGGATTAATACATCATTTTTACTGGTAGATTAATCTTAAATTTGTAGCGATTACAGAGAGATCGCCTATCGCCTCATTCAAATCCCATGTATAAAAGCATTTAGGCTTTCCTGCAAAATATAACAATGACGGAAGAAACCCTGGTAGGTTATTCAGGATGTGGTGGGTTTCTTAGGTTATTAAAGGTGTTTTCTGTCATTACTCGTTTAGCCTGCATTAATGCATTCAGTGTAAGCTGCACGATTAATCATTAAAAGATTGAGATCTCAACACCCACGCAGCATAAATTATACATGATGGTGATTTGCATATGTTTATTAATCTTAAGAAATCCAGTCTGTAGTCTGAGTAAGTTACAAGTTACAAACAGTCAAATAACACAGCAGTTCTGGGAGAACAGTTTATAGTTTAGATAAACCACTGATGTTTATGGTAAAGATTAAAATCACCGACATATGCATTTAACGACACTCAAAAATGAAAGTTGTAGGCAGCAATTACATTATTTAACCAGTAGGTGGCGACAACCAGCCATCAAAAATATGCCACTGAATAATTCTTCAACAATGGTCATCTAGCAATGAAACATGAAGTTTTATGAGTAAAGAACTGAATCATTTATTTGATAATGAGACTAAATATACATTTAAATATGCATTTTATACTAAATATACACTATATGTTATCAGCAACAGTAGTAGTAACAGTGACTTTTTCACAGTACTATTTATTTTTATTCAGCTGATTATTTCTTCAGTTTATTTTTGATAAAATTACAGGTTCTAAGTTCTGCTTGTTAAAACCAAAAGTGTCTTGCAGTGCTGTTTCTGTAATAAATGGAAAGCAAATTACATTTGTCTCCTCCCCTTTTTGGCTGATCCGAAAAATGGTCCAATCCATGACCAAAAAAAAAACATAATTTGATCCGAACCGTGAGATTTGTGATCCGTTACACCGCTATTCTGTATGAACTGTATTTTCTAGCACTCTATCATCTTTGGAAACTGCATTTTTTACTTTCTTAAAGAAAAAATAAGCTCATTCTCTATAAACCTTTTGAAAAATGGGGGCTTCATAATTCAACATCTCCTTGTAATAACGGTCATACCCATGACATTATACACATTTGTACCCTAATATGTCTCAAACACATGTATATACATTTGAAGTCAGTATTATAAGCCCTCAATCGTATTCCTCCGGCTTAGTCCCTTATTTATCAGGGGTCGCCACAGCGGAATGAACCGCCAACTAGGGTTGGGCCGATAGACGATGCCATCGTCCATCGCAGATGGCCGATAGACATCACGATGCTGAGCCGGCATCGCTGATCCTCCGCCTCGCCCCGTCGCAAACCCGCTCGTGAAAAATACACACTCAGGCCCCATTTACACTAATACAGCTTACTTTTAAAATGGCATTTTAGAACAAAATGATCCACGTCCACACTGGCGTTTCATCTAGCATTTCTGAACAGCCCTCCGTCTGCTGAAAACACACATCACAAGACCACACCCACACACAGCCACAGCCACACACTGTCATGCGCTCGTCTGAGCTCCAGAGAGCAGTGCACATCAGACAGTTTATCAAGGATGTATCGCTGGATGGCGTCTCACTATAGCTGTTAAACATGATATTTAATTAATCTTGTCTCTATCTAACGACTCTTCTGTCTTTTGAATCTATCAGGTAACGTGTCACAGCATTAGTACACTGCTTTAATCTTTCACTTTCACGCTTGTACTTAGTAATTTTAGTGAAACCTCAGATACTGTTGGTTGTGCACCTTTTTTTACCAACCAAGTTTGTCGACGCTATTATACTGACACCAGGGCCGGAGCAAGCTCAACTGGCGCTCTAGGCAAACGACGAGAATGCTGCCCTCAAACCGAAAGTTATGCTGCCTTCAATCCGAAAAAGCCGGAGGAGAGTGGGGAGGGGGGCGGCGGAGGTGGGTGTTGAGATGATGCGGGGTTTGTCGCGGACGAAAGCGAAGGCCGAGGGGCGCTAAGATTAGGTTTGGGGGCGAAAGCGAAGGGGGGGAAGAGACATGCCGCAGACGCCGTCCTGACAGCTCTGCCGCCCTAGGCAGCCGCCTAGGTCGCCTCTATGGACGCGCCGGCTCTGACTGACACAGATCACTCTGCCTACTCATGCCAGAGTCCCACGGAAAAAGTGATTGACAGGTGGTTATTTATGTGTAACTTACCTTTATTTATTTATGATTTGGTTATGAGTAAAACAAGACCATGCGGGCCAGGTTGTTGAAACTGTAGCCTACAATTCTTATTCATAAATAATTCATTCACCTCCGCCTATGAAGACGATGCCATCGTCCATCGCGATGTTTCACATTAGACATCGTACGATGCTAAATTAGTCAACATTGCCCAACCCTACCGCCAACTATTCCAGCATAAGTTTTACACAGCGGTTGCCCTTCCAGCTGCAACCCAGTACTGGGAAACACCCATACACACTCATTCACATACACTGCGGCCAATTTAGTTAATCAATTCCCCTATAGCGTATGTGTTTGGGCTGTGGGGGAAACCGGAGCACCTGGAGGAAACCCAACACGGAGAGAACATGCAAACTCCACAAAGAAATGACATCCCATTGACTGTACTAGTGCAACTCGATCTACTAGCTCCCGCAACTGAGACTACTAGCTAATATTTAGTGAATGGCCGTGTTGTTTGCTAATATGCTCCGAGTTAATCGCTTTCTCAGTCTTGTTCATGTTTGTGGTTTTTCTCATGAGATTGATGTCTGGGAAGTGGGAACACTGTGCCTTAGGCTGATTGTTCTGCGTCAGAAGCGACAGCCATTTTGGCTCCTCTCCCAGGGAAGCTTTCATTCAGACGTGCGAGAGGGGGCAGTTTCACAGAGAGAGAGAGGGAAAAGTTTTGGAAAGTGCTGGAGAAATGAAACAGTGGAGATTTTTTCGAGCATTAGCTCATTGTGCGAGAGTCCCCCATCAGCCGAGTGCACCACGCATATAATTAACACTCTCCGAATGGAAGCATTTAGCTGGAGTTGCCATGGTAACGGAGAACGAATCGCCGCCGAGGGCTTGTTTTGGGCTAGGTGGTGTAATTGTGGCCAACCTGTGAAATAAACACAAACTCGGAGGGTGATCCTCGTTTTTAGACCCTCAAATCAATGCAGTCGCCAGCGGATTCCTCATGATCCAGCACTGTTCTTTTCTCTACTGTGTGTGCGTGTGTGTGTGTGTGTGTGTGTGTGTGTGTGTGTGTGTGTGTGTGTGTGTGAGCCAAACAGTAGTCACTCATGAATAAACACACACTGTTACACGTCTCGTCTCCTCAGGGGCTTTAAGTTCTTCCCAAGGTCAAGAGACGCTCTGTGTTTGACAGGATGTTGGGAAAAGGAGTTGCTTGTAATAATGTGGGAATTGTAGAAGTTCTGTTGTTTCATATGTCATTCTATTGTTTCATCTCTCATTCTCTTCATCTAGTGATCTGTCGTTTTTTGTGTTCTCCCATGTATCGTTCTATCTAGCATTCTGTTGTTCTATTTATCTATCGTTTGTTCTATCGCTTGATCTATCGTTTGATCTATCGCTTGATCTATCGCTTGATCTATCGCTTGATCTATCGCTTGATCTATCGCTTGATCTATCGCTTGATCTATCGTTTGATCTATCGTTTGATCTATCGTTTGATCTATCGCTTGATCTATCGTTTGATCTATCGTTTGATCTATCGTTTGGTCTATTGTTTGATCTATCGCTTGATCTATTGTTTGATCTATCGTTTGGTCTATTGTTTGATCTATCGCTTGATCTGTCGTTTGATCTATCGTTTGGTCTATTGTTTGATCTATCGCTTGATCTATTGTTTGATCTATTGTTTGATCTATCGCTTGATCTATCGCTTGATCTATCGCTTGATCTATCGCTTGATCTGTCGTTTGATCTATCGTTTGGTCTATTGTTTGATCTATCGCTTGATCTATTGTTTGATCTATTGTTTGATCTATCGTTTGGTCTATCGTTTGATCTATCACTTGATTTATCGTTTGATCTATCGTTTGATCTATTGTTTGATCTATCGTTTGTTCTATCACTTGATTTATCGTTTGATCTATCGTTTGATCTATCGTTTGATCTATCGCTTGATCTATTGTTTGATCTATTGTTTGATCTATCGCTTGATCTATTGTTTGATCTATTGTTTGATCTATCGCTTGATCTATTGTTTGATCTATTGTTTGATCTATCGTTTGATCTATCGCTTGATCTATTGTTTGATCTATTGTTTGATCTATCGCTTGATCTATTGTTTGATCTATTGTTTGATCTATCGTTTGGTCTATCGTTTGATCTATTGTTTGATCTATCGTTTGGTCTATTGTTTGATCTATCGCTTGATCTATCGCTTGATCTATTGTTTGATCTATCGTTTGATCTATCGCTTGATCTATTGTTTGATCTATTGTTTGATCTATCGTTTGGTCTATCGTTTGATCTATCGCTTGATCTATTGTTTGATCTATTGTTTGATCTATCGTTTGGTCTATCGTTTGATCTATTGTTTGATCTATCGTTTGGTCTATTGTTTGATCTATCGCTTGATCTATCGCTTGATCTATCGTTTGATCTATCGTTTGATCTATCGCTTGATCTATCGCTTGATCTATCGCTTGATCTATTGTTTGTTCTATTGTTTGATCTATTGTTTGTTCTATTGTTTGATCTATTGTTTGATCTATTGTTTGATCTATCGTTTGGTCTATTGTTTGATCTATCGCTTGATCTATCGCTTGATCTATCGTTTGATCTATCGTTTGATCTATCGCTTGATCTATCGCTTGATCTATCGCTTGATCTATCGCTTGATCTATCGCTTGATCTATCGCTTGATCTATCGCTTGATCTATTGTTTGATCTATTGTTTGTTCTATTGTTTGATCTATTGTTTGATCTATCGTTTGGTCTATTGTTTGATCTATCGCTTGATCTATCGCTTGATCTATCGCTTGATCTATCGTTTGATCTATCGCTTGATCTATCGTTTGATCTATCGTTTGATCTATCGCTTGATCTATCGCTTGATCTATCGCTTGATCTATTGTTTGTTCTATTGTTTGATCTATTGTTTGTTCTATTGTTTGATCTATTGTTTGATCTATTGTTTGATCTATCGCTTGATCTATCGTTTGATCTATCGCTTGATCTATCGCTTGATCTATTGTTTGTTCTATTGTTTGATCTATTGTTTGTTCTATTGTTTGATCTATCGTTTGTTCTATCGCTTGATCTATCGCTTGATCTATCGCTTGATCTATCGCTTGATCTATCGTTTAATCTATCGTTTGATCTATCGTTTGTTCTGTCGTTTGTTCTATTGTTTGATCTATCGTTTGATCTATTGTTTGATCTATTGTTTGTTCTATTGTTTGATCTATCGCTTGATCTATCGCTTGATCTATCGTTTGTTGTATTGTTTGATCTATCGTTTGTTCTATCGCTTGATTTATCGTTTGTTCTATCGTTTGATCTATCGTTTGTTCTATTGTTTGTTCTATCGTTTGATCTATTGTTTGTTCTATTGTTTGTTCTATTGTTTGATCTATCGTTTGTTCTATTGTTTGATCTATCGTTTGTTCTATTGTTTGATCTATTGTTTGATCTATTGTTTGTTCTATCGCTTGATCTATCGCTTGATCTATCGTTTGATCTATCGTTCGATCTATCGTTTGATCTATCGTTTGATCTATCGTTTGATCTATCGTTTCATCTATCGTTTGTTCTATCGTTTGATCTATCGTTTGTTCTATTGTTTGATCTATTGTTTGTTCTATTGTTTGTTCTATCGCTTGATTTATCGTTTGTTCTATCGTTTGATCTATCGTTTGTTCTATTGTTTGTTCTATCGTTTGATCTATTGTTTGTTCTATTGTTTGTTCTATTGTTTGATCTATCGTTTGTTCTATTGTTTGATCTATCGTTTGTTCTATTGTTTGATCTATTGTTTGATCTATTGTTTGTTCTATCGCTTGATCTATCGCTTGATCTATCGTTTGATCTATCGTTCGATCTATCGTTTGATCTATCGTTTGATCTATCGTTTGTTGTATTGTTTGATCTATCGTTTGTTCTATCGCTTGATTTATCGTTTGTTCTATCGTTTGATCTATCGTTTGTTCTATTGTTTGTTCTATCGTTTGATCTATTGTTTGTTCTATTGTTTGTTCTATTGTTTGATCTATCGTTTGTTCTATTGTTTGATCTATCGTTTGTTCTATTGTTTGATCTATTGTTTGATCTATTGTTTGTTCTATCGCTTGATCTATCGCTTGATCTATCGTTTGATCTATCGTTCGATCTATCGTTCGATCTATCGTTTGATCTATCGTTTGATCTATCGTTTGATCTATCGTTTCATCTATCGTTTGTTCTATCGTTTGATCTATCGTTTGTTCTATTGTTTGATCTATTGTTTGTTCTATTGTTTGTTCTATCGCTTGATCTATCGCTTGATCTATCGTTTGTTCTATCGTTTGATCTATCGTTTGATCTATCGTTCGATCTATCGTTCGATCTATCGTTTGTTCTATCGTTTGATCTATCGTTTGATCTATCGTTTCATCTATCGTTTGTTCTATCGTTTGTTCTATCGTTTGATCTATCGTTTGTTCTATTGTTTGATCTATCGTTTGTTCTATTGTTTAATCTATTGTTTGTTCTATTGTTTGTTCTATCGCTTGATCTATCGCTTGATCTGTCGTTTGTTCTATCGTTTGTTCTATCGTTTGATCTATCGTTTGATCTATCGTTCGATCTATTGCTTGATCTATCGTTTGTTCTATCGTTTGATCTATCGTTTGTTCTATCGTTTGATCTATTGTTTGATCTATCGTTTCATCTATCGTTTGTTCTATCGTTTGATCTATCGTTTGATCTATCGTTTGTTCTATCGTTTGATCTATCGTTTGATCTATCGTTTCATCTATCGTTTGTTCTATCGTTTGTTCTATCGTTTGATCTATCGTTTGTTCTATTGCTTGATCTGTCGTTTGTTCTATCGCTTTATCTATTGTTTGTTCTATCGTTCGTTCTGTCTAGCTATCTGTCGTTCTGTATATCATTCTATCTATCATTGTCTATCTGTTCATATATCATTCTATCTGTCTATTTATCTATCATTCTATGTATCTATCTGTCTGTCTGTTTATCTGTCTGTCACATTTATCATCTATCATTCTATATATCTATAGCTCTGTCTATCATTCTATCTCTCTATTTATCGTTCTATCTACTGTATCATTCTGTTTGTCTTTTATCTGTCTATCTATTGTTCTAGCTGTCTATCTATTGTTCTATCATTCTATCTATTTGTCTATTATTTTATGTTGTTCTAATACTCTATCTATCATGGTGTATATTGTTTTGTCATACTGACTGTTGTTCTTTCTATCATTCTTTCTCTCTTTCTATCATTCCATCTAATGTTCTATTGGTTGTGCTGTCTGCCTGTACATCTATCTATCGTTCTATCATTTTATTGTTCTATCGTTCTGTCTGTCTGTCTGTATCTATCTATTTGTCTATCATTATGTATCTGATATATCCATCCATCATTCTGTTGTTCTGTCATTGTTAATGATATGGTCATTTACACATTTTGATAGCACACATTACAATAAATCTCTTTCTTGCATTATTACTCTGAACACATAATAAGAAACCTGCATATTTTAATATTTAATAAAAAATAAAGTGATGTTCCTTTGGGCGTTTGAGTCCTGTAGAGCATCTGGAAGAGTGTGTGTGTGTGTGTTTGTGTTGGCTGGCGTCACACAGCGAGTGAGTGTCAGTGTTTGCAGACGCTGTGATATTGCTCCTCAGGTAGATAATCTGGGTGAAGCAGCAGCGCTCGCTCGGCCTCCAGACTCATTCATATTCCAGCACATTAACACTGAAGCAGACTCATATCCAGACAGCTGGGACTCACGCATGTGTGTGTGTGTGCGCGCGTGTGTGCTCACACTCATGTCTTGTTTGCTCACTTTGCCACAGAATGGCCTCTGTGCCTCGGCATCACTCAGTGTGTGAGTGTATGCATGTCAATGTGTGTGTCTGTATATGCATATGTGTGTGTGTGTGTGTGTGTGTGCATATGTTTTTTTTGTGTGTGCATATCTGTGCGAGTTGTGTGTGTGTGTCTGGCATTTGAAGCAGTATTGCGAGTCAGCATGTAGCATTGAGCTGAGGAGGCAAACGCCGCAGCTGTTCTGGAGTCAGCAGATCATCATCATCCTCATCATCATCGCTGCGCTGATAAAGTCACACAGCAGCGGCGTCACACAACCTTCACCTTACATGCTCACAGTAAATGATGAATGATTCTCTGCCTGATAAATAACCGGCCGCTCCTTTAACCTCCAGACCTCTTTGCCGTGTGTGTGTTTGCGTGCGCGGATGAGAGGACAGGAAGGCATCTGTGTGAGCGAGGCCGAGTGTAGAGATCACTGACACTCTGACAGGGGAAGAAAATAGATCATCTCTTTTATTTACAAGGGTTGATGCTGAGTTTGACTTGATTAGAGCTGGGCAAAGATTCATCCTGGATTTAAATATCAAAGCAAAACAGTTTTGTTTTTATGTATGTGTGTGTATGTGTGTGTGTGTGTGTGTGTGTGTGTTAAATGTACATAAGAAATATATCTAATACACACACACACACACACACACCGATCTAATGCCAAAACAAACATTTATTTTGTATGCGATTTAATGTACTATATTCAATATATTTAAAGGTATAGTTCACCCGAAAATAAACATATACCCAATATTTACTGTTCTTTACTCTTAAACTTTAAGTTTCTTTCTTCTGTTAAACACAAGGAGATATTTTGAAGAATGTTGGAAACCTCCATTGGCTCATGGTATTTGTATTTCCTACAATGGAAGTAAATGGTTACAGGTTTTCATTCATTCATTTTCCTTCGACTTAGTCTCTTATTTATCAGGGGTCACCACAACGGAATGAACCACCAACTATTCTAGCATATGTTTTACGCAGCGGATGCCATTCCAGCCGCAACCCAGTACTGGGAAACACCCATAAACTCTCACACTCATACACTACGGCCAATTTAGTTAATCATTTCCCCTATAGCGCATGTGTTTGGACTGTGGGGGAAACCGGAGCACCCGGAGGAAACCCACGCCAACATGGGGAGAACATGCAAACTCCACACAGAAATGCCAACTGACCCAGCCGAGGCTCAAACCAGCGACCTCCTTACTGTCAGGCCACCGTGCTAACCACTGAGCCACCGTGCCGCACTACAGGTTTTCAGCTTTCTTCAAAACATCTTCTTCTTAAAGGGACCGTTCACCAAAAAAAATGTATTTGCTCACTATTAATTGGTTCTAATCCATTGAGTTCCTTTCTTCTGTTGAACGCTAAAGAAGATATCTTGAAGAAAGGTATAAAACCTGCATGGGCGACATGGTGGCTAAGTGGTTAGCACTGTTGCTTCACAGCAAGAAGGTCACTGGTTCGAGTCCCGGCTGTGTCAGTTGGCTTTTCGGTCAGCTTACAGTTCATTTCTCTGCGATGCCCTCCGATGAATAAAGGGACTAAGCTGAAGGACAATAAATGAATGAAAACCTGTAACCATTTACTCCAATAGTAATACTAATACTGGAAGTCAATGAATACAGGTTTCCAACATTCTTCAAAGTATCTTCTTTTGTGTTCAGCAGAAGAAAGAAACTCGTAAAGGTTTGAAAAGAATAAAAGCTGAGCAAATGATGACAGCAGTAGTATTTTTGGGTGAACTGTCCCTTTAAGGAAGGCACAGGTAAATGATGAAAGAATTTAGGCCCCGTTTACACTAATACGCTTTAGTTTTAAAACAGTGTTTTAGAATGAAAATGATCTGCGTCCACACTAGCGTTTCACCCAGCGTTTCTGAACAGCTCTCCGTCTACATTAAATCGCTGAAAGCGCACATCACGTGACCACACACACACTCTCTGGCATACATTGCAGTGTGCTTTGGCCACGTCTACCCAGATGAGAGTTGTGCATGTCGAACTGTTCATCACGGATCAACCGCTGGATCTAATCTCACTATATTTGTTAAACGTGATATTTCATTCATCTTGTCGTCTATATCTAATGACATATTCTAAGACTTTGGTCTTTTGAATCTTGTTCTCAGGTAACGTGTTTTGGCTGAGCGCACAGATAAGTTAGGTTATATACTAATTAATGTAACCACGTATACAGATTCTGCATATTGACTGATCGTTTGCCTTTATTTCCTATGTTGTATAAACTTATTGTGCATTATACTTTTATAATGGCAGTTATTGATTATTTAAACGGATATTCAGCAACGGGGAGGGTATGTTTGGTATTTTCAATGGACATGAAAGGAGGCAGTAATGTTATAGGCTCCGCTTTGTTATGCATACAGTGAACATGACGCTCATATAGATATGCAGCTACACGACGCCTCAACATTTCTAGTGTCTGTTAAGTTGCTAATATCAAAATGAAAATAGACAGTTGCTTATATCATGTTCATTTTATTGTTGAGAAAGTGAAACAGCATAGCCGGGTGATGTGAATGAGCTTATAGAGTACCCTGTTCCCTTTGAAGATTTACCCGATGTGTCCTCTGGAGTTTGTTTTCCATATCAAACTTGCAAAGTCTGAACTTACAAGGAAAGGATGGAGGACTGAACTGTGTGTAGGCTACTTAATATTGAGGAAAAAGGCCCAATCAGATGGTGAATGTCTGCAGCCCCGCCTCAGTTTTCAGATGTCTCCATTTCCCCCATCCACACTGAGACGGAGCAGCAGCGTTTTAGAATGAAAACGGCCTCTTCAGCGTTTTCAGCACTCGAAAACTCCGGCGTAGTGTGGACGGATGGCGTAACCATAGCAAAACGTATGCGTTTTAAACTAAATGTATTGGTGTAAATGGAGCCTGGGAGTTTTGGGTAAACTGTGCCTTTAAGTGTAAATTAGGGCGTACTCACGCTAGGCTGTCCAAACCGTGCCTGGGCGCATTTACCGATACGTTTGACAAGTGTGAGTGCTCTGAATCTGGTGCGGTTTAGTTGACCCGCCCTAGTCCAGTCGAAAGAGGTGTGCCAGAGTGAGGTTCAGTTGGGCTTTGGCGCGGTACTCTTGTAGTGTGAGTGCAAAGTGAGCCTGAAACTGGAGACGAGACGTCACTTTTAATGGCTTGTTTCATACGTGTTTATTAATCATTCTTACTGTTCAATGAACACAAACTGTCATAGTTTATTAAAGATGCAAACCCCTCACTGCACCTTCAGCAAACCTGCTAATTCCTGCAGCACCAGGACTTTATGATCATTTATGAGCGTCAAAGTGATAGATCTGTTCAGCGAAATATCTGACTGTGTAACACTGCATCCCAAACCACTAAAAATAATACAAAACCATTTAACTAAAGCAATGTCCACTGTGCTGAGCAAGAGCGCTTCTGTTCCTGTTAAACTGAATAATCACATTATCGATGACGTAAGCGCGCTCCGGTTTGGAAGGTGAAGATGCAGTTTAAGTGCAGGCTGAGGGGGAGAGGGGATGGGGCACAATCGCGCTTCAACACGGTTCAAGGCAACCATGCATAGTGACTCTGCTGAAAAAAACAGCTTAAACCAGCCTAGACTGGTTTTAGCTGGTCAACCAGGCTGGTCTTAGAGGGGTTTTGGCCATTCCAGGCTGGTTTCTAGCCATTTCCAGGCTGGTCTTAGATGGTCCAGCTAAAACCAGCTTGACTAGCCAAAATCAGCTATGTCCA
>LR812537.1:57089655-57147155 GCA_903798195.1 Danio kyathit | reverse complement strand
TCACTCTGTTTTCCCAAGCATACAGAGTTCTTCTGTCCTCCTTTGTGTTTAAGGTGTCAGTGTATGTGTGTGTGAGATCTGTAGGTGTCTGAGTGCTGGACTCTTCACGTCAGTATCAGTAACGAGGATAATGGCTCTTCTGGCATTCAGTGGAAGTGATTTAATATGCAGCCCATTGTGTTTGTTCTGTGTCGTATTTACCTGTGTGTGTGTGTGTGTGTGTGTGTGTGTGTGTGTGTGTGTGTGTGTGTGTGTGTGTGTGTGTGTGTGTGTGTGTGTGTGTGTGTGTGTGTGTTGTCCTGTAATGAAAACACTGCCTTATGACTCACTGTGTGACTTTTTTGTGTGTGTGTAGGCGGCCTGTGTGCCAGTGATGCTGAGTAACGGTTGGGAGCTCCCCTTCTCGGAGGTCATCGACTGGAACACTGCTGCCGTGATCGGGGACGAGAGGCTCCTGCTGCAGGTCTGAACATCACCAATGTTTACCACAGATTTACCACAGCATCTGCTCTACCAAAGCAGCCAGTGACGAGGTGACGAGCCAGTCATCTTAGTTGGAGGCTGTTTGATTTTAGGGATGGGTGAGACCCAACGGATTCATCGAAGCTTCATGATTCTGAATCAATTCTCAGACGTTCAGATTTGATTCAGTGTCCAAAATAGATTGCGATGATGTGGGCCTGTGCGGGCGTGAGCTAAACAGCAAAATAATAAGCGCTGACAGATGAACAGAGCGTTGACAATACACAAACACTGAAGACACTTCTCAGCTTCTCTTTCTTTCATATATAAACTGTAAAGTTTCAATAGCAGTAGATGGAGCTTCAGAGTAGGGCTGCATCTGCCACTGCGATCTTTTATTTTTCTGCGATATGAATACAATTTCAGCAGATGGCTTGAATAGCAATCATACATGGCATAAATAAGGTAGAGCAAAGGTAAAAGTGTAATGAGCAGTGCTTTATGGTTTTCTAGAAGGTCAAACATTCATTTATTTTCCTTCTGGTTAGTCCCTTATTTATCAGGGGTCGCCACGGCGGAATGAACCGCCAACTGTTCCAGCATATGTTTTACACAGCGGATGCCCTTCCAGCTGCAACCCAGTACTGGAAAACACCTATATACACGTATTCACACACACACTCATACACTACGGACAATTTAGTTCATCAATTCCCCTATAGCGCATGTGTTTGGACTTTGGGGGAAACCGAAGCACCCGAAGGAAACCCACACCAACACCAACACGGGGAGAGCATACAAACTCCACACTGAAACGCCAACTGATCCAGCCGGGACTCAAGCCAGAGATGTTCATGCTGTGAGGCCATAGTGCTAACCACTGAGCCACCGTGCTGCCGAGAGTCAAACACTAGTCAGATATTCGGGTACAGCAGTAATAGTGTAATGTAAAATAACACTGTACTGTCTTCGTTGCTGATAAACTATAGTCCCAACTCCACATTGCAGATCTTGCGATGTGACTATTGTGAATGATCACATTGCAAAATCAATGCAATTATTCGCCCTCCTGTGAATTTTTTTCTAATATTTCCCAAATGATGTTTAATGCTGTGTTCATACCAGATGCGGAACGCGTGGCTAAATCGCGCTATTCGCGAGTAAATAGACGCGTGAACATTTGAGTTTACTCGCTTCATTCGCGCGTCAGACTCCGCTTCATTCGCGCATCAAATTCACTTCAGAACAGATGCGGATTCGCGTCATGGGCCGGGCTTCTGTCTGCCCGCTGACTGTAGCTTCGTTGCTAAATGCTAACATGGATTTTATTGATAAAATAACAGTGTTTATGTGCTTTATGAAGGCTGTAAAACAGCGTCGATACGTTTGGAGCAGTGTCTTGAGCCCACTAGATACATTCAGAGGTGCACCCAGCTCTGTGAGCTCATGAACTCCTCCAGAAACTTAACCTGGATGACGGAGGCTTTCAGCGGTGCTACTGACTGAGCCGAGCTCAGTTTGATGAACTGTTGTCGGTGTCGGCTGTAGGATTTCCCCCGGACACCAACAACAGGTGCTACGTCACAATCATGCCCCCACAAGAGCAAGCTCCTGATTGGTTAACGCGGTGCGAATGTCCGCAGAAGTTTGATTTTTGAACTAGAGCGATTTGCGCGTTAAGCACGTCAACGCACAAAACGCGCCATTCGCGCGGTGCCATTCACGCCATTCACGCCATTCGCGTCATTCGCGCCACGCCATTCGCGTGTATCGCGCCGCAGGATGCCTGTTCGCGCGTTTGCATTGATTTAACATGTAAATCACTCGCGCTTGACGCTTCTTCCGCATCTGGTGTGAACGCAGCATACCAGATTCAGGGATTTTTCACAGTATTTCCTATAATATTGTTTCTTCTGGAGAAAGTCTTATTTGATTTATTTCGGCTAGAGTAAAAGCAGGTTTAAATATTTTTAAAACTATTTTAAGGTCAGTATTATTAGCCCCCATAAGCTATATATTTTTTTATTGTCCGCAAAAGAAACCACTGTTGACTTGCCTAATTATCCTAACTTTACCCTAATTACCCTAGTTAAGCCTTTAAAAGTCACTTTAAGCTGAATGCTAGTGTCTTATAAAATATGTAGTCTAATATTATGTGCTGTCATCATAGCAAAGATAAAAGACATCAGCTATTAGAAACTATTATGATTAGAAATGTGTTGAAAAAAATCTTTCCGTTTAACAGAAATTGGGGGAAAAGGACCGCTAATAATTCAGGAGGGCTAATAATTCTGACTTCAGCTGTATATATAGTTATTTTCCTCCCTGTAAATGAGGAAAGGGAAATAAATACAATAGAATATTGCGGGCTGTCACTTTAAGAGCAGTGTGGTTCTGATTTATGGTTTCACGTTGTGTCTTTTAATTTTCAACTTGTTTGTTTATTACATAAATGAATAATCACTAGGGTTGGGCGATGTTGACCAATTTGGCATCGTACGATGTCTAATGTGAACATCGGCGATGGACTATGGTATCGTCGTCGTAGGCGGGGTGGGGGTGGTTGTTGTTAAATATCCATTAATTCATAACGAATTTAATAATTGTAGCCTATAGTTTTCACTACCTGACCCACATGGTCTGGTAGTGAAAAATCTGTATTTTGCACTGTCTGTATTTTGCACTGTCTGTCTGGAGCCAGCACCTAAGCTTTTCACTCATCATAGCACACGTGCTGCTGATGATGTGACAATAAAAGTGATTTGATTTGATGGTCTTTGCTTTACCCATAACCAAACCATAAATAAATAAAGTTATACACAAATTACCACGTGTCAATCACTTTTTTCCGCGGGACTCTGGCATGATCAGGCGGAGTGATCTGTGTCCTAATAATGGCTTTTCCCCACAGCTAGTGGCGGAGACGAGACGAGAGTTTGTTTGGAGTTCACTGTAATTTATATTGTGATTAATGATAACTTCCTTATTTTATTAATATTATTATGAGGAAATAATAACAAGTAAAGATGCTAGAGCTCGACCGTTTCGCCGTATGCGCCCGAAATTTTATGCGACCTAAAATATATATTTAAGAGCATTTGTGCTAGTGCATAAATTGTTGCAGTGTTACCTGTTTTCACTGCAGAATCCTCACCTCGTGTGCGGGTTTAGGAGACATTTATGCAGGATGCATCTTTGCACCTATAGACGCCAAACGCAGCGCTCAGGAACAGATTAAAACAGTTGTTATGCGATTGTGAACTTGCTGAAGTAAAAAAAGTCCGGAATGCTTGCCCCGCCTTTGTGCTCTTCTTATTGGCCCACTGCGCTAGAACTGAACGCGAATGGATTGGTTAATATCAGCTGTCAATCACTCAGTCAATGCCTTCTGCCTTCTGCGTTCACATGACAGGAGCAACAGCCGCGGAAATGTGAAGCGCTGAAGAAGAGAGAATGAAAATAACACTGACAGATTTAGTTTTAGAAACCCTAACGTTACTAATAATGGCACATCTTATTAGTGATCATGTGCTGAATGTTAATCCACCATTTACACTTTTCCAAGAGTGGATAAAAGACTTCCAGTGGCTTCATGTCCGCTATGAAGATAACTAAAGCCATTCACTGTAAAGTCTGTGGGACGGGGTTTACAGGTAACAGCGTTTGCCACTGAATCTACACATTTTAAGCGCGAGAGGTGCTGTATAATCCTCACGATGTATTTAATCCTCACGATGCTGTCAGCCGTGCAAACAGCAGCTATAAGTATAATATAACACCGCTCATGAAAAGACCGTTATTGCTATTAAGATGACATGGAAAATAATAAGTTATATATCAATATAAATGTGGGGCGGGGCGATGGATCACGATGCCGGCTCGGCATCGTCAAGTTTATTGGCCATCGGCGATGGACGATAGCATCGTCTATCGGCCCAACTCTAATAATCACTAAACTTTTCGACACAAATTTGCATGTATTTGTCTATTAAAGCGCTCACATTAAAATGCAATAATCGTTTCATCTCGATTAATGTTTTTTCATAATCGTTAGAAGCCAAACTCAAAATCGAAACTGAATTTTGGATTAATTGCACAGCCCTACCTGTAGTGCGTTTTTTTTCACTTTAATTTTGAGTGTAACTCCAAATCCAGACCTCCATGGGTTAATAAAGTTGATTTCTATTGATCATTTTTGTGTGGTTTTATTGTCAGCACATTCAACTATGTAAAGAACAACATATTTAATAAGAATATTTAGAGGTGTGAACCTACACTGGTCTCACGGTTCGGTTCGGTTACGATTATCATGCCATCGATTCGGTTCAATTGGATATCTCGGTGCATCACGGTGCATTGACGATTCTTTCCATACACAGTTTTATATTTTCTTCACAGCACAGCAATTCTTGTATTAAAATGTATAAATATATTAATATACTATTTGTAAACCAATTTTGTCCTTTAATACAGTCGGATATATAAACTGTACCTTTAAACAACACGAGCATTTATAGACCATTTTGAGGGATGTAAACAAAAACAATGGTCCTAACGTATTTACATTTTTAATTTTCATTGCTTCTGAGAATCCAAAAAGGTCCACATATTGATAAATAGTGTTATGACGGCTGATTTAAAATCAAGTTATGATTGAATTGCCTCTTGTTACAGTTAGGAAATAGTTTAACGTCAAGCAGGAAATGTTCATGGGCCAATGACGTGACCACATTGAAATGGTCTATAGCAAATAAACAAATATAAATATCCCGCTCGCTTTCTGAGCCTTGTCTACCAAGTTCTTTCTTACACCCCTTTGATTGGTCACGCGCTCAACAGAAAGGGCTGCGATTGGCTCTTACACGCTGGCGCTCTTCACAGCTGCACTCATGGGCCACAGTGAGAGAGAAATGGAGTTTACTTTCATTCTCTTAATCGCCGTGAAATAGGGGCTTTTGCTGTAAGTGTCAGTGAAACAGAGTTCAGCAAACACACACGCAGTGAAATTGTGCACAGTTTCAGAGTTTTTCGTAGTTAGAGCGTTGTAAATACTCGCGCTCTCGGCTCGCCTCCCTCGCCATAGTAAGCTACGGCGACATAGCGCATGTGAGATAAATGACGTCAGTATAATAACCGGTTATGATTATTACTGAACCGATACGGAATTGTTCGCGTCTGCATCGCGGTGCACCGAAGAAACGATTAATTTTGACACCCCTATAAATATTTCATTCATTCAGATCTAGGACGTGTTGTTTTAGAGTTCCCTTTATTTTTTTGGAGCAGTTAGAATTCCTGTCCAAAGATTACAATAATCACTTATTATTGATAAGTGTTATTGTGTTATTGATACAATAATCACTTATTAAGATTACAATAATCATCTTTTTACTTTTTGTAGGTTTTTTAAGGAGAGTAAAGGAGCTGAATTTGTGAATATTTCAGGCTTGTTATGCGGTGATGATAATTATACACAAAACTGCAAATTACATTTGTTAAACTTCCCACCTGGGCTCACTTTTAAATAAATGTGCCATTGAGGT
The DNA here is from genome assembly GCA_903798195.1 of Danio kyathit. Classification (NCBI taxonomy): domain Eukaryota; kingdom Metazoa; phylum Chordata; class Actinopteri; order Cypriniformes; family Danionidae; genus Danio; species Danio kyathit. The sequence goes on along the minus strand of LR812537.1, from coordinate 57,141,150 downwards.
CTTTCTCAGAGAAAGTTTCTCCATTATTGTTCCCTGAACTGTGGAAATGGGGTTTAGAATGTTCAGCTTTTCTAAGGCAAAGATGTTTCATTGCTGAGTTTATTTTTCCACCCAGAGCTTGAATTGTTTTTAGTTTAAAGATGTAAAAAATGAGAGTTATAATAGTGATGATAATAATAATGCTCAATATGAACTGTACTTAGCCATTAAGTGAAATATTGATATTTATGAAGCAACCGTATGGTTTGGTTTGCTTATTGTGATGTTACTTTATGGTTGTAGTAATCATGATAATAATATCTCTCTCTCTCTGTCCTGCAGATCCCGTCCACTGTTCGCTCCATCCATCAGGACAAGATCCTGGCCCTTCGACAGCAGACGCAGTTCCTCTGGGAGGCCTATTTCTCTTCTGTGGAGAAGATCGTGCTCACCACTCTAGAAGTAAGAGATCACACACACACCCATACATCCACAGACACCACTCTAGAAGTAAGAGATCACACACACACCCATACATCCACAGACACCACTCTAGAAGTAAGAGATCACACACACACCCATACATCCACAGACACCACTCTAGAAGTAAGAGATCACACACACACCCATACATCCACAGACACCACTCTAGAAGTAAGAGATCACACACACACCCATACATCCACAGACACCACTCTAGAAGTAAGAGATCACATACACACACACCCACAAACACCACTCTAGAAGAGATCACACACACACACACACACACACACACACACACACACACACACACACACACACACACACACACACACACACACACACACAGACACCACTCTAGAAGTAAGAGATCACATACACACACACCCACAAACACCACTCTAGAAGTAAGAGATCACACACACACCCATACACCCACAAACACCACTCTAGAAGTAAGAGATCACACACACACACAACCACAGACACCACTCTAGAAGTAAGAGATCACACACACACACACCCACAAACACCACTCTAGAAGAGATCACACACACACACACACACACACACACACACACACACACACACACACACACACACACACAGACACCACTCCAGAAGTAAGAGATCACACACACACACCCACACATCCACAGACACCACTCTAGAAGAGATCACGCGCACACACACACACACACTCACACACCCACAAACACCACTCTAGAAGAGATCAGACACACACACACACACACCATTCTAGATGAAAGAGATCAGACTCACACACAGACAGACAGACAGATCATTAATAGATGGATGGACGGATGGATGGACGGATGGATGGATGGATGGATGGATGGATGGATGGATGGATTGATGGATTGATGGACGGATGGATTGATGGACGGATGGATTGATGGACGGATGGATTGATGGACGGATGGATGGATAGATGGACCGATGGATGGATGGACCGATGGATGGATAGATGGACCGATGGATGGATGGACCGATGGATGGATAGATGGACCAATGGATGGATGGACCGATGGATGGATGGACCGATGGATGGGTGGATGGAAGGACCAATGGATGGATGGATGGATGGATGGGTAGAAGGATGGATGCATGGACCGATGGATGGATGGATTGACCGATGGATGAATGGATGGACCGATGGATGGGTGGAAGGATGGATGGATGGACCGATAGATAGATGGATGGATGGATGGATGGACCGATGGATGGATGGATGGATGGACCGATGGATGTGTGGATGGATGGATGGATGGATGAACCGATGGATGTGTGAATGGATGGATGGATGGGTGGACGGACGGACGGATGGATGGATGGATGGATGGATGGGTGGAAGGATGGATGAACCGATGGATGGATGGATGGACGGATGGATGGATGGATGGATTGACCGATGGATGGATGGACAGATGGATTGACCGATGGATGGATAGACCGATGGATGGGTGGAAGGATGGATGGATGGATGGACCAACGGATGGATGGGTGGACGGATGGATGGACGGATGGATGGATGGATGGATGGATGGATGGATGGATGGACAGATGGATTGACCGATGGATGGATGGATGGATGGATAGACCGATGGATGGGTGGAAGGATGGATGGGTGGACGGATGGATGGACCGATGGATGGATGGATGGATTGACCGATGGATGGATGGACAGATGGAAGGATGGATGGATGGATAGATGGACAGATGGATGGATGGGTGAACGGATGGATGGATGGATGGATGGACCGATGGATGGATGGGTGGACGGATGGATGGATGGATGCTTTTCTCAGCTTTTTTCTCATCTGCTAAATGAGTAAATGTCAATAATAGGCAGGTCACTACGCAACTGTTTAATAGCGAGAATTATTTCTTAAACTAAAGTGTTGCTTAAATCAGATCTGTTGAAAGCATCAGATCCTGTATCAGCCTGGTGTTTTCCTCCTGCTTTGACATGTCATACAGTGCATGAGCGTCTACAATCAGCAAATCACAGTCATTAACCCCAGCAGACAGAGAGTTGTTGAACGCCGCTGCAGTTACATCCGCATCCCAGATCTGCTTTCATCCGTCTGCTGGATTGTGGCCGCCCGGATGCCAGATTGAGTCGTCAATCACACTTTTAGCAGAGCGAGCGAGAGCAGCATCTTTCATCAGCCCCTCAGATGGTGTTTTTAAGATGACAGGTGGGCTGAGAGAGCATGGCTTAATATCAGCACTCGTCTCACTGGGATGTTGACCAAAAAACTGAAGGGAAACACTAAACTAGGCTGGACTTTGCCATTTTACATGCGCATTAGCTTTAGGATTGTATGAATGTTTGGTCTTAGTTGAATTCTTGCTATTAATAAACCATTAATTAAGACTTTTATCTCAATAAACTCCTGATTTGCTGTATATTAATAGTTATTAAGGTTGTAGTTGAGTTTAGGATTAAAGATCATGCTGAATATGTGCTTTGTAAATACTAATAAATAGACAATATCTTAATAATATCCATGCTGATAAATTAACAGTTAGCTTATACTGAGAATTGGTCCCTATAATAAAGTGTTACACAAATTTTCTAAATTTTTGTCAATTCTTTAATTTAATTACCAATTTTCACTATTAACCACTGACTTATTACCTGGCTATTAAAATGATATTGGCTATTAGTGCTTATAAAGCATGATATTATTCTACATCATTAATCCTACCCAATACCTAAACTAATAATAGCTATTAATAAGCTGCAAATTAGGAGATTATTAAGCTAAAATCTTACATGATGATAAAATAAAACATATAATCATCATTTAAACTTCATTATTGTATAATGCAGAATAAATTATTATTATTTAATGTAGCTCTTCTATATTTAAATATATTTTAAAATGTCATTTATCAATGTAATTTAAAGCTGAATTTCCTGCATCATTAATGCAGTCTTCAGTGTCACATTCAGAAAGCAGTATAATATGAGGATTTTGTGATCAAGACACTCATTTAATCTAATTATTATTAGTATATGTATAATAATAATAATAAGTCCTTACATTTATATAGCGCTTTTCTGGGCACTCAAAGCGCTTTACACAATGGGGGGGGAACTCCTCATCCACCACCAGTGTGCAGCATCCACCTGGATGGCGACGGCAGCCATTTTGCGCCAAACCGCACACCAAACACCAGCTGATGAAGGAGTGATGAAACCAATTATGATATGGGGATGGTTAGGAGGCCATGATGGACAGAGGCCAGTGGGCAGATGTGGCCAGGATGTCAGAGTTAAACCCCTACTCTTTTTCGAAGTGACATCCTGGGATTTTTAATCAGGACCTCGGTTAACGTCTCATCCGAAAGACATCATTTACTGAGCAGTATAGAGTCCCCGTCACTATACTGGGGCATTAGGACCCATACAGACTGCAGGTTGGGCGCCCCCTGCTGGCCTCACTAACACCACTTCTGGCAGCAACCTAGCTTTCCCATGTGGTCTCCCATTATATGGTATGATTTTTAATAATATGGTAATTATTATATTTCAATCAATTTTATATTTGAAGAGTTCAGATGCCGCTAAACGCCACTTCCTCCAAAATTGAGCTAATGACATTGAGTGAATGCTTTAGGCCTGTAGTACACCATCAACAAATAGATTTGCTTCTAATCATCTAATTCGCAGAGTCAGCGCGTTCAGAAATAACATTTTGTTGGCAAAAACCCATAAACGCCACTTGCCACATCCCGAGAATCAATCAGGAGCCGTGAATCAAATCATATGTTTTCACTGTAGCAGCCCGCTGATACGCCGGCTTTATGAGGAGACTGTTTTATTCTGCTTTCGATTTTGATTTTAAAAGACTGAGTTTGATGAACTGGATGAGCCTGTCTGACTATCGGTGAATAGCAAATGAAAAGGTCCCGCACCTCAAAACTCTGTGCATTATAAGAAAAAGAAAACACACTGTACAGTCGGAAGTGTAGCATGCATTCATAATGATTTTTTGCTCAGCGACTCTACTTTGAATAAGTCTGATTTACTATACATTAAACGGCAACTGAGCTTCAAAAAAGACAGATTTAAGATGCCGTTCTTTTATCCCACGTGGATGCTATGAGGATAAACAAGAGACCAAAAAGAGATCAAAACCTCGAGTATGGTGAGAATAAATGAATGACAGCTTCTAAAAGTGTCTGAGAGGCATCCCCCTTTTTGCCCAGGAGGCCCACCTTGTTTTATTTGCTAATGTAAGCTATTTTTTAAAAGATAAATATAATGTATAAAACTATCCATTATTTATATGACTTCATAATACCTATACGTCTGATAAGCTTTTTATATTAATGGACAAGGCACAGATATTGATGTTTCATAATGTTTTACACTACATTATTTGAATCTACCAAGTTTAGTTTACAGTGTTTTCATTGCTCTACTTGCATTAAATCTGAATCCCAAATATCAGAAATGACAACAGATTGTTGAGATTTAATTAGTGTCAGTTTTAATGTTATTGATTAATACACTTACTTGACAGATTTCATTCATTCATTTTCCTTCTGCTTTTTCCCTGGTTTATCACAGTGGAATGAACCGACACTTACTTGACAGATTTATGTATTTTAGGTGGTTTGTGTAATGTGTTTTGTGTTTTCTTTGGTGATTTTTCAAGTAAATACACTGTCTTGTGCCAATAGGTGGATTTAGAGGTTTTTGCAAAAAAAGCAGAAGTGGAATTTTAGTTGGTTTTGACGCAAAAGAAAATTTACCTTGTTAAAAACTAAAATGTCTAAAGTGACATTTTTGAAAAAAAATATTTTATTCACCAGCTAATAACCCTATCATTACATATAAAATGAAACTCCTGAACCAGGGGCGCTGCTAGACATAAAGCTCTACTGGGGCACGCCCCCATCCCCCATTATATATATATATATATATATATATATATATATATATATATATATATATATATATATATATATATATACACACACACACACACACACTAGTGATGCGCGGATGGCGGTTAAGTCCGCGGGCGCTGCAGATAATCCGCGGGTCGGTCGGGTAATAAAAAAATACATTATGATTAATTGCGGGTGGGTCGCGGGTGGATGTAGCGGGTCATAGCAGTTGACCAGCAAAAAAGCAGAGAGTGGACTTCGCAGAATGTGAAGATGAGAGACGCCCAAAATAATGGATGAAGTGCAAGAGTACTGTGCTAACTTCAGTTAGAGGAGTCATCAGAGGGAAATCTGCTATCATTCTGGGAGAAACAAGATCGCTTATTTACACGACTGCAGCGCCTAGCAAGGAGAAGCTTGTCCATTCCTGCAACAAGCGGTTCGCGCGAACGCTTATTTAGTGCAGCCAGCCGTGTTTTGAAGGCGAGGCGGAATCACCCGAATCCAGGCACTATGATCCAGGCACAGTAGATGCTATTCTGTTTTTGCACAGTGTTAAGAAAAGCGCCAAGTACACACAACATAGCTGCTGTTTAGGCTGAAGGGACGCTGTTTTTGTTCTCTTTTTCCTGTTTATGTAAAAGCCGAATCTGCTGTTAATAACGAACGATCCACTGTGACCTATGTTGCAAGAGGGGAAATAGTGTGGCCGCTTGCCTGCTTTTACGGGAGTTGTAGTCCATAGCATGCATTGTGGGTAGTGTAGTTCGACACGCATGCTGTGTGATATGAGCTCTCGCTGTGTGCTGTGCGTGCGGTGAATTAGAGGGAGAAAGTTTTATCCGGTTTTGTTTTATGTTTACTTCAGTAATTCCACCCGGGAGCTGTTTTGCACTGTGAACCTGAAAACACTGAAATAAGTAAAAGAAGGGCATGCATCGAGTACTTTTGTCCGTCTCATCATTTGCTCGAGCATGAATTAACGAGCTGTTACTCTGCCGCCGGACATTGCGGAGAAAGTTACACCTATCATCATGCCTAAAACAAAGAATTAGAATTATTAAAGTGGCGATCGGGTGCGGGTCGGGTGCGGATATATATATCAGATAAAATAATATGTGTGGGCGGGTGGCGGGTGGATGATTAGAATGAAGGAGCGGATTCGGATGACATTTGAGCTGATCCGCGCATCTCTAATACACACACAAACAATGTAATTACAGAAATTAATTACTGATCTAATTACATACAGATATTCATTAATTCTTAAGTACAATGTAAAACATGCATTTACACTAAGTACATTGTAACAAATTATTAATTTCAATGCAAGTACATATTATTTAAGGCCACTTAATATAAAGTGGGACCCAATGTTGAATAATTCTATTTTATTTACAGACTTCACCTTGAGCGCTTCTTTAGCTCATTAATGAACGCTTGGATGTTGTTGTGCAGATTCCTCTGTTTGTTCAATCAGAATCGACACACCTGATTAATCCTAATTATAGGCATTTATGCAGAATAGCTTCACCTGAACTAATTACCCAGCTGAGATCTGTCAGAGATTTTATTAACGGTTATAAATGTTCAGATGAAGTCAGAAATTATTAGCCGTCCTGTTCATTTTTAATTTTTTTAGATTTTATAACGGAGAAAAGATTTTCGTCAGCGCATTTCTAATCATAATAGTTTTAATAACTCATCTCTAATAACTGATTTATTTTATCTTTGTCATGATGACAGTAAATAATATTTGACTAGATATTCTTCAAGACACTAGTATTCAGCTTAAAGTGACATTTAAAGGCTTAACTAGGGTAATTAGGGTAAAGTTAGGGTAATTAGGCAAGTCATTGTATAACAGGGGTTTGTTCTGGAGACAATCCAAAACTAATATTGCTTAAGGGGGCTAATAATATTGATCTTAAAATGACTTTAAAAAAACTTCTTTTTTTATTCTAGCTGAAATAAATAAGACTTTCTCCAGAAGAAAAAATATTATAGGAAATACTGTGAAAATTTCCTACCTCCATTAAATATTACTTAAGAAATATTTGAAAAAGAATAGGATTGCTAATAAATTTCCCCTTAACTGTATATCTGTGTGCTGATGAACGCTCTCCAGATGCTGCTCACTAAATTCAGCAAGACTTTTGTCATTTGTGCTACAGAACTGCCTGCAGGCTGGTATTAAGATGCAGCAATGAAGACACGATCTCTAGCATGAAAACCCGTCCTGGTTGCCAACGATTAGGCTGTCATGAAGCCAAGCCGCTTTCACACCATAGGGCACAATATAAACCAAAAACAGCGGAGGTAACAAAAAGCCGATCGCTCTTTGTGCGTTTTTATGGCAGTGATTTCTTGCCAAGAGCCGACCTCAAGGCCAGAGCTGCTGATTGGCACCATCAAATCACTGCCGCCTTTTATTATTGTTTCTTAGTTTATAGCTCAGGCATTAATGCACTCACACTGCTGTGTTTTACTGCACTGTGTGTGTGTGTGTGTGTGTGTGTGTGTGTGTGTGTGTGTGTGTGTGTGTGTGTGTGTGTGTGTGTGTGTGTGTCAGGACACAAATCTGTATAATGACATGGGTATTACAAAAAGCAGGTGAAAAATGAAAACTTTGGTGACGTCCTCACTTCTCCAAAAGCTTCTAAATCACACAGGATGAGTTTATTAAGGGAGTAAAGCTGTACACTGTCTCCTGTGATGGTCGGGTTTAGGGGTAGGGTGGGGTAAGGGCAATATAATATACGGTTTGATCTGTATAAAATGAATGGAAGCCTATGTAATGTACCCACTTTTCACAAAAACAAACGTGTGTGTGTGTGTGTGTGTGTGTGTGTGTGTGTGTGTGTGTGTGTGTGTGTGTGTGTGTGTGTGTGTGTGTGTGTGTGTGTGTGTGTGTGTGTGTGTGTGTGTGTTAAGGATGGCAATCTAGAATTAGTTACACTAAAATTGCTGGGTTGCTGTAACCCAATTTTGGGTCAAATATGGATAGACCCTACTTTAAGTCATTTTTTTTGTCAATTATTAGTATATTAATATATTATACTTTTTATCTCAACAGTCCATGTTTGAGCCAAGTCTGGGTTAAAAAAATTGATTAAAACAACCCAGCCATGCATTCATTCATTCATTTAATTTAATTTATTTATTTTTGTATTTTATTTTAAATTTTTATTTATTTATTCTTTCGTTCATTCAATTTTATTTTATTTTATTTTATTTTTTATTTTATTATTTTTATTTTTTGTTCTCGTTCATTCATTCAATTTTATTTTATTATTTTATTATTTTATTTATTCATTCATTCATTCTTTCAATTTTATTTTATTTTTTATTATGTAAATTTTTTAATTCACTCTTAATTCAATTTTTTATTTATTCATTCATTCATTCAGTTTTATTTAATTTTTTATTGTATTTTATTTTTTATTTTATTATTTTTATTTTTCATTCTCATTCATTTAATTCTGTATTATATTTTGTATTTTATTTTGTTTTATATTTATTCATTCATTCATTTTCAATTTTATTTTTTTTATTCATTCATTCAATTTTATTTTATTTTAAATTTCTTTATTCATTTTTTTTATTATTCATTCATTCAATTTTATATTATATTATATTTTATTTTATTTTTTATTTGATTCATGCATTAAATTTTATTTATTTGTTTGTTTTTATTTATTTTAGTTTAATTCATTTATATTTATTTTTTTATTTATATTTATTTATTTATATAGAGTTTGATTGTCAGTGATTCTTTAATTTGATGTATGGATGTCAATAATGTGCATGATATGGGAGAAATCTGCAATATATAGGGTATTTTTTTCTGCAATATACAGAGTTCATGAAATAATTATTGGCCCTCTCGTGAAATTGTCATTGTCTTTTGAAATGTTGTTTAATTTGCATTGGTGCAGGGAAATTATACAGTAGTTTTATCCTGGAGAAAGTCTTATTCATTTTTATCTTGACTGGAATAAAAAAATGTTTTTAATAAATGTAAAAACTGCTACGCTAACTGCTCAATATTATCAGCCTCTTAAGAAATATATATTTTTTGATTTTCTACAGAACAAACCACTGTTGTCCAGTGATTTCCCTAATTAACCTAGTTAAGCCTTTAAATGACACTAAGGTGAATACTAGTATCTTAGTTTATATTTATTTAATCTTATTATGTGCTGTCATCATGGCAAAGAGAAAAGAAATCAGTTTTTAGATATTGATTAATAATCTTCAGATGATATACCTTTGTAATTTCAACAGCATCATAATAAAATTAGAAGCGTGTATATTCTCTACATGTTGTTCAGCTAATTGACCCCAAATACTATAAATAATAAATACTATAAGCACTTATCTGAAAATATCTTTTGTAAATAGGTAAAGTCATGACACTAAAACACTAATATATTGACCCATTTATATAAGACATTTTCAGAAAATAGTTATTTTTTTATTAATTATTTTCATTCTAACCTTTTATTCATTTCATTTTTGATTAATTATCGAGGTATGGGACCATATATGAATTCGTAGAAGTTTACATCTTGTGTCTGTGTGTGTAGATCATCCAGGACCGGGTGCTCCAGCAGAGCTCCAGGAGCAGTGTGATGTGGAACAGTCACCCCGGTGGACTCTTCTCTCTGCCGCAGTACTCCTCGTATCTGGGAGACTTTCCTTTCTTCTACGCCAAACTCGGTAAATCAACTCCTTCAGCTTCTGTTCAACATAGACTGCTTGTTTAAAAACGCAGTCTGAAATCTTCAGTCTGAACATTTTAAAGGGACACGTCAGCTTCGCCCACCCTCAAATTGTTGAGTTTCTTCATTCTTGTTACAAAAGAAGATATTTTGAAGAATGTTGGGGGGTGAAAACCGCCATTAGCTTCCATAGTAGGAAAAACGGATACAGTGGAAGTGAGTGGTTGCAGGTTTCCAACATTTTTCAAAATTTCTTCTTTTGTGTTCAACAGAAGAAAAAACTGAAACTGGTTTATGACAAGTGAAGTGAGTAAAAAAAAAAAAAATAAAGTTAAAATAAGCAAATACTATATCAAAATCTAACAGTATAATTATAATAAATTATATATTTTTGAAAGATATTATAATATTTAAGATATATAAAATATATAATATATTATTATTATATATATATATATAATTTTTTAATGTGTAAAATGTGTTTTTCGTTGTTGATGTGAGCTCATATATGAAACCGAACAATGCAGTAAATAAATATGTAAAAATATATATATATATATATATATCATAAAAAATCTAAATATGTAAATAAAACATGCGTCTTAATAATATATAATGAAATACAAATAAATATTTAATGGTATAAAAAGTGGAATTAAATTTGCACTGCAAAAAATCTTACTTCATACCCAAAAACAGTATTATTTAGGCCACTCACCCCACTGACAGGTCTTGTTTTAAAGAGAAATGCACTTCATTTTGACTTGATATTTCTGAAAACAAAACAATATTTTTTTTACTTGTGCAGAAAATGCTTTTTGATTTAAGAATCTTTTTTTTCTAGATATTTTTGTACTAGAAACATGACTAACTCTAACAAAAGCATTTTTGGCAGTGTGGTAGTTTTGATTGATACTAATATAGTGAACAAAAAGAACAAAGTTAAATACACTCACTGGCCACTTTATTAGGTACACCTGTCCAACTGCTCGTTAACGCAAATTTCTAATCAGCCAATCACGTGGCAGCAACTCAATGCATTTAGGCATGTAGACATGGTCTGCTGCAGTTCAAACTGAGCATCAGAATGGGGAAGAAAGGGGATTTAAGTGACTTTGAACGTGGCATGGTTGTTGGTGCCAGACAGGCTGGTCGGAGTATTTCAGAAACTTCTGATCTACTGGGATTTTCACGCACAACCATCTCTAGGGTTTACAGAGAATGGTCTGAAAAAGAGGAAATATCCAGTGAGCGACAGTTCTGTGGGCGAAAAATGCCTTGTTGATGCCAGAGGTCAGAGGAGAATGGCCAGACTGGTTCCAGCTGATAGAAAGGCAACAGCAACTCAAATAAGCACTCGTTACAACCGAGGTCTGCAGAAGAGCATCTCTGAACACACAACACAACCAACCTTGAGGCGGATGAGCTACAGCAGCAGAAGACCACACCGGGTGCCACTCCTGTCAGCTAAAAACAGGAAACTGAGGCTACAATTCACACAGGCTCACCAAAACTGGACAATAGAAGATTGGAGAAACCTTGCCTGGTCTGATGAGTCTCCATTTCTGCTGCCACATTCGGATGGTCAGGTCAGAATTTGGCGTCAACATCATGAAAGCATGGATCCATCCTGCCTTGTATCAATGGTTCAGGCTGCTGCTGGTGGTGTAATGGTGTGGGGGATATTTTCTTGGCACACTTTGGGCTCATTAGTACCAATTGAGCATCGTGTCAACGCCACAGCCTACCTGAGTATTGTTGCTGACCATGTTCATCCCTTTATGACCACAGTGTCTCCATCTTCTGATGGCTACTTCCAGCAGGATAACGCACAATGTCATAAAGTGTGAATCATCTCAGACTGGTTTCTTGAACATGACAATGAGTTCACTGTACTCAAATGGCCTCCACAGTCACCAGAGCTCAATCCAATAAAGCACCTTTGTGATGTGGTGGAACGAGAGATTCTCATCATGGATGTGCAGCCGACAAATCTGCAGCAACTGTGTGATGCTATCATGTTAATATGGAGCAAAATCTCTGAGGAATATTTCCAGTAGCTTGTTGAATCTACGCCATGAAGGATTAAAGCAGTTCTGAAGGCAAAAGGGGTCCAACCCGGTACTAGGAAGGTGTACCTAATAAAGTGGCCGGTGATTATATACTGTACACATAAATAATAAATACATCCACTTAAATAAATAAAAAATATGTAAAACAAATATTATATCAGAGCATAATAAAACATATGCATGTATTCTTATATTTTAACCATTATTAGCAAATAAATTAAACAAGTTTTTTTTTTTCATCATGTACTATTAAGTGTGTAGTGAACAAGTGCGTGATTTTGGAGTTTCTTTTGAATATTGCAACACTTTATTTTATTATTTCTCTCAAACTTTGTCTAATCGAGTCCTGCATGACATTTTGAGGTTACGCTCAAATGTTCCTGTAATGAATGAGCTTTATAAGACGTGACAGACAGGCATTATGGGAGTTTGAGCCTCTCTCTCATCTCTCCATTTCTCTGTCATCATCTGATTTATTTTTAAACAGTCTCTTAATTGCGGAGGTGTTGATATCTACAGCTGGAGCATGTGGTTAAGTGACAGTCATTGTGTGCTGTGATAGATTATTGAGCAGTCCAGTGTAATTGCATGGTAAAATCTATATTGACAATCTAAAGGGGAGCGTGGCTGGAGTTAATGCAGCAGCGCAGACCTCCGTCTTCATCTGCACTTCTGTCACTCTAATCAATACAGCAGCAAAAACACCAATCATCAAACTGTGTGGCGTGGAAAAATCATGCTTGAGGAAAAGTATTGCCAAAAAAAATGTAGTGCAAGAAGAGCACAAGTGTATTCTAAATACAACTCAAAGTAGGAGAAAAAACGTAGCCCTTCTAAAAATTTTGTATTTTATTAAAATAGTAAAAAAAAGCAAGAAAGGGGGAAGGAAAAAAACATGATCATAGCACATAGCAGCTTGGATAGCATTTATTTATTTATTCATTATTACTATTGTTATTACGTTATTATTATTTTATTTTTCTATTGTTAATGTTGTCGTAATCCCAGAATATTATTTTTATTACCACACATTTATTATTATTATTATTATTTATTGCTGTTGTTGTTATTAAAACATTTATTTATTCATTATTACTATTATTATTATTTTATTTTTTTATTGATATTGTTGCCGTAATCACAAAATATGACTTTTATTACCACCAATTTATTATTATTATTATTATTATTTTTAATTTGTATTATTATTTGTTGTTGTTGTTGTTAAAGCATTTATTTATTCATTCATTATTGCTATTATTATTACATTATGATTATTATTTTATTTTTCTATTGATATTGTTGCCGTAATCCCAGAATATTACTTTTATTACCACCAATTTATTATTATTATTATGTTTTTGTTTTTTTTATTTATTTATTTATTTTTTCCTATTATTATTTGTTGTTGTTGTTATTAAAGCATTTATTTATTTAATTATTATTACTATTGTTATTACATTATTATTATTATTATTTTCTATTGATATTGTTGCCGTAATCCCAGAATATTATTTTTATTATCATTACTATTATTATTATTATTATTATTATTATTATTATTATTATTGGTATCATTATTGGTGTTAGTATTGGTATTATATTATTATTAAAACAATTATTTATTTATTCATTATTACCATTGTTAATACATTATTATTGTTATTTATGTTGTTGCCATAAGCCCAGAATATTACATTTATTATTATTATTATTTACTGTTGTTGTTGTTGTTATTATTATTATAGCATTTATTTATTTATTTATTTATTTTACTATTGTTATTACATCATTATTTTTTCTTTTTATTGAAATTGTTGCTGTAATCCTAAAATATTACTTATTATTATTATTCTTTTAATTTTTTTTTTATTACTATTATTATTAGTGATATTATTTTTATTATTTGTCGTTGCTGTTATAGCATTTATTTATTTACTCTTTATTACTATTGTTATTACATTATTACTTTTGTCTAGTTATTTTTATTTATATTATATAATAATTATAGTAAAAAATTATTATTAATATTATTATTATTATTATTACTACTACTGTTATTATTATTCATTCATTTTTATTCATTATTCATTTTTACTGTATGCTGGCTGGTTTCTTATTTGCCTAATAAATGGCAGAACTTTATTGCCTAATTACGTTTAAGAACTGAAAAAAAACAAAAAAAAACACACAGAATAAGGAGAATAACTGCATGCATGTCCACTAGATTTTATACATAATTAAGTAAAAAAAAATGTGAAGCAAAAACTCTGTAACCTCTTAAATTATATTAGGTGTTTTGTTGATGTTTATTAACAATATTGAAGCCTGTTTTCAGTTTTGTTCCCTTACTAGTAAAAACTTTTGCTTTATTTGATTTCTTATATTTTGATTTATTTTTTGCAGTTTTGTCTACATCAGAACACAGCTGAATGAGTGTTATATGGGTCAAATCAATGATACAGAATTTCACAGATCTGAAACCTCACTTTCTCTGATACTGCTTCTTATCTGATTGTGTTTGTAGGGATCAAGCCGAGTCCCAAGTTCACTGCAGTTATCCATGCGGTGACGCCGCTGGTTTCTCAATCTCAGCCCATTCTCAAGCTCATCGTCTCAGTGGCCAGATCACAGTACTGCGCTCAGGTAAAAACACCTCTTCTCACGCACAATTCAGCCATCAAATCAATTGAGTTGAGTGGAAAAGAAAATTTAAGAACACTTTAAGATGATGTAGTTACAGATGTTCCATGTTCTTACTATAGTAATTACAGTCACTTATCCATATTTACATGTAACTAACCCTAAACCTAACCCACATTCTAACCCCAACCCATTATAGTTAGTGCAAGTAATTCATTAATATTACTCAGTAGTACTCCGTAACTACATCAGCTTAAATAAATCATTTTTATCATTATACTTCTATCGATTTAAATGAATTTATACAAGGTATATGTAGACTTAATACACCCTTGTTTATAGCGACACCGGTGGCTGTTCAGTGAACTGCGGCAGCAACTTATTTCTCCCACATGTGCACACAAGAGGCTAAATGTGATTAAATGTCAATATATTCACAGTGAATAGCATTTTCATTATTTTGATTTAAAAATATGAAGGGTTTGGAAATACTTTGCGGCCATATATATAAATATCAAGACGCCTCGGCGCTGCTGAGAGTGACATTTAGATGAATATGCAAATATATGATGTGTATTTTCCTTTCAAAACACAATAAACATGCAAGGAAATTTGAGAAAACAGCAGTTCAGAATCAAGTCCAGGTCAAGTCGAGTCTTTTTTGGATATTTGTCAAGCAAGTCTCAAGTCCTAAATTTTGTGACTTAAGTCTGACTTGAGTCAAGTCATATGATTCGAGTCCCCCCAAGTCTTTCTCATGAATTAATGCCGCACACTCAGAGACGTCACGATGTACTCGCAGGTACAGACAGCCGCTGGATTATACGCAAGTATCTAATCACCGTGACGCAGCTTCACAAATTCGTTTCAAACCAGAAGAACGAATTTGCTCAAAATAACGCAAAAACAACCAATTTTCACTTTTTAGTGCAATATATGTGTCCTAATAGTGTTTATAGCAGCGTGGGACACAGATATGACTGTCAACAGCTCAACACATGTGTTTTGGTGTTTGGTGACCCTTTAAGGTCATGAGACCTTTCTTTGTTCATTTGGTTGTTTGAGCGCAACAGTAGAAAAACTAAAAAATAACCCATTTCTTACAAGCATACATAAGATTTACCATAAACTGCACTAAATGACCAATATATAATATTCATGTAGCAAGTTTATTTATATAGCACATTTCATGTATAATGGAAATTCAAAGTGCTTTACATAAACAAAAGGGTTTAAATAAAATATAAACTAATAAGAAATAAAAACAAAAGAGAATTAAAATGATTAAAAACCGATTCAAATGCTTTAAACCATAATGCTGCGTTCACACCAGACGCGGAAGAAGCGTCAAGCGCGAGTGATTTACATGTTAAGTCAATGCAAACGTGCGAATAGACATCCTGCGGCGCGATACGCGCGAATGGCGCGGCGCGAATGACGCGAATTGCGCGAATGGCACGGCGCGATACGCGCGAATGGCGCGGCGCGAATGGCGCGATACGTGCGAATGGCGCGTTTTCCGCGTTTGACGCGCAAATCGCTCGAGTTGGAAAATCTGAACTTCTGCGGACATTCGCGTCGCGTTAACCAATCAGGAGCTTGCTCTTGTGGGGGCGTGATTGTGATGTAGCACCTGTTGTTGGTGTCCGGGGGAAATCCTCCAGCCGACACCGACAACAGTTCATCAAACTGGGCTCGGCTCAGTCAGAAGCACCGCTGAAAGCCTCCGTCATCCAGGTTAAGTTTCTGGAGGAGTTTATGAGCTCACAGAGCTGGGTGCACCTCTGAAAGTATCTAGTGGACTCAGACACTGCTCCAAACGTATCGACGCTGTTTTACAGCCTTCATAAAGCACATAAACACAGTTATTTTATCAATAAAATCCATGTTAGCCATTTAGCAACGAAGCTACAGTCACCGGGCAGACAGAAGCCCTGCCCATGACGCAAATCCGCGTCTGTTCTGAAGTGAATTTGACGCGCGAATGAAGCGGAGTTTGACGCGCGAATGAAGCGAGTAAACTCAAATGTTCACGCATCTATTTACTCGCGAATATCGCGATTTTGCCGCGCGTTCCGCGTCTGGTGTGAACGCAGCATTAGACCGCTGCAAACCCAGCACACATGAAAACATCAGGATGTGTTGTTGATCTCTCGGTTAACTCTCGGCGGTTTGATGTCTGAAACTGAAGTTTGTTTATGCAATCTGACCCGATGAGGACACATCACCATGTTGTTTTGCTCTTGAAGATGAGTGGATCTCTCAGTGTTAGAAGCCTTTTCATTGCTCTGAGTTCATCTGGACTGAAATTTACACTCATCTGAAGCTTTAGGGACCAAACCAGAGCCCACAGTCTGAGCGTTTGCATGGGGGTTTTTTCACCACCCTGCCAACCCATATCTATTGATTCCTGTGTAATGTACAGTAGAGAGAGAGAGAGCATGAGTGGATTAAAACAGTGGCCAGAGGGATTTTGAGTCATTCTTCTTCAGAATAGTGTTCAGGTCACTACATGATGCTTCTGGAGGAAAACGTTTCCTCACTCGCTTCTCCAAAACACCCTGAAGTGCTTAATAATGTTTAGCTCAGGTCACTGTGCAGGCCATGGGAAATGTTGCTATTATTATTGTTATTATTATTATTATTATTATTATTATTATTATTATTGTTATTGTTATTGCTATAATAATAATAATAATAATAATAATAAAAATATCGTTAATATTGCTATTATTATTCTTATTATTATTATTAGTGTTAATTAAATTATTATTAATAATAATGCTAATATTATTATTATTATTATTAGTGATTTTGAGTCATTCTTCTTCAGAATAGTGTTCAGGTCACTACATGATGCTTCTGGAGGAAAACGTTTCCTCACTCGCTCCTCCAAAACACCCTAAAGTGCTTAATAATGTTTAGCTCAGGTCACTGTGCAGGCCATGGGAGATGTTGCTATTATTATTGTTATTATTATGATTATTATTATTGTTATTGTTATTGCTATAATAATAATAATAATAATAATAATAATAATAATATCGTTAATATTGCTATTAATTCAATTCATCTTTATTTGTATAGCGCTTATACAATGTAAATTGTGTCAAAGCAGCTTCACATGGAAGATTATAGTGAATTGATAATTATAGTATATTATTATTATTATTATTATTATTATTAGTGTTAATTAAATTATTATTAATAATAATGCTAATATTATTTTTATTATTATTAGCGATTTTGAGTCATTCTTCTTCAGAATAGTGTTCAGGTCACTACATGATGCTTCTGGAGGAAAACATTTCCTCACTCGCTCCTCCAAAACACCCTAAAGTGCTTAATAATGTTTAGCTCTGGGTACTGTGCAGGCCATGGGAGATGTTCACTTTCATGTTCATCAAACCACTCTGTCTCCAGTATTGCTGTGTGTATTGGTGCATTATCATCCTGACTCCTTCACTGCACTGCCTTCAGGAAACAATGTTTGACCTATTGGGTCACATGGTCCTCCAGAATTGTTTGTTAGTTCTTAGCGGTGACCCAGCGACCATCTAGCACAAGTATTGGGCCGAGGGAATGCCATGATATTGAGCCCAAACCATCACTGATCCACCCCCATGCTTCACTCTGGGCATCAGCAGTCTGGGTGGGACGCTTCTTTGGGGCTTCTCCACACTGTAACTCTCCCGGATGTGGGAATGACAGTGAAGGTGGACTCATCAGAGAACTATACATGTTTCACATTGTCCACAGCCCAAGATTTTCACAGCTGTCACCATTGAAACTGATGTTTAGCATTGGCACGAGTGACCAAAGGTTTGGCTATAGCAGCCCGGCTGTGGTTTTATGTTTTTATATATTTAAGTTATAAGTTTAGTGTGTATGTATGTCTCCGTGTGTGTGTGTATGTATATAGCTAGTAAAATATTGCGGCCCAGATCAATCTTTTGTCTCAAAATAATTTATATTTGTGGCATGTAGTCATGTAATAATCAGTATAATGTACATCCAGCTGGTTGTTATTGCAGAATAAACCCTAAATAGGGTAGCATGTGAATAGGGACACAGCATATGTTTATGCGCGCACACCCACACATGCACACGCTGGCTCATTTCTCAGAGCGTCTCCTCTGTTGTCGGCGGGAGTTCTTGAAAAGGCTCGACTGCTGAGCGTTTGGCTTTTGTTTCTTGAGTTGAGCATCGTCTCCTCCTCCAGCTGAAGTGCAGGCATGGGAACAGCAGATCTCGGCCCTTCAGCTTCGCTTCATCATTGCGAGTCTGTTCACTGAGCGATGGAGGATATAAATAAACACAGCGAATGGCGGCGTCTTTGGAGCAGCTTCTGGCGGGCTGCTGAATGAATGAATGAGAGGCTGAACCTCCAGAAGCTGATCTAGATCTCGTCTGCGTTCTGCATCACAGATAATGATGCTTAAAAATACCTGGGAAAATTAGGCATGTGAAGATTAAGACCCGCCGTATCATTTTATGTGGCAGGCAAGAGCACATGATACACTCCAAATGGCAGTATTCATGAGGGTAATTACTGTACATGCATACAAAGTGAATGCAAACTTGGTGGCGCGAATGATGCAGCATGTGACACTGTAATAATACTGGAAGCCTGAAAGACTTAAACTGACTTTGAGCTCACCTTTGAGCTTTATCTTCATTTACATAGATATTTTGATGTAATTTTAAGAAATTTTTCAGACCTTTTTGTAATGTTTTGTTATTATTAGCATTAATTATAACAGCAACAATAATAATAATATTGCTATTATTATTATTACTATTATTATTATTATTATCATTGTTATTGTTATTGCTATAATAATAATAATATTGTTAATATTGCTATTATTATTATTATTATTAGTGTTAATTAAATTATTATTAATAATAATGCTAATATTATTATTATTATTATTATTATTATTATTATTTATTGTTATTGCGATTAATACTAATAATTATATTGATGTTTTATTGTTATTATTTTGTTAATGATCACTGTTATTTTTATTAATACTAATAATAATAATAATAATACTTATTGTTAATTTTCTTGATAGTATTGCTATTGTTATTGTTGCTATTATTATTAGTGTTGTTATTATTATTATTAATAATGCTATTATTATTAGTGTTATTATTATTGTTGCTATTTTTACACATATAATAAATACTAATATCACTACTAATATTTAATTATTATTTTTATTATCATTAATATTGTTATTAGAATGTTTATTGTTATTATTATTATTATTATATTGTTTTTATTTATGATCGTTATTATTATTGTTAAGATTGTTCTTTTTATAATGTTGTTTATTATTCTTATTATTATATTGTTATTTTGTTTTTGTTTTTATTTATGATCATTGTTATTATTATTAATAATACTAATAATGAATAATAATGATAATTATAATATAGTATTATTAATATTATTGATAATATTGCTATTGTTGTTGTTGTTATTATTATTATTATTTTTGCTATTATTATTATTAGCATTATTATTATTATTATTATTGCTATTATTTATTATTGTTATTATTGTTTATGCTATTTTAATACTTTTAATACTAATAATGAATACTAATATTTTATTATTTTTGTTAATATTATTATTATAATGTAATTATTATTATTATTATTATTATTTTTATTATTTTATTATTATTATTAAAAACTAAATTATCTCCATCTAAATGACTAAATTATCTCCATCACTCCCATAATAGATGTTGCACAACTAGTTGACCGTGCTTTACCCTCTTCACACTAGTAGCGAGTCTGTCAACATGTTTTAGCATCTTTGTCTCGCTCCTCCATGAACAGTCTGCAATATCAGAAAAATCAACCTTCAGGCTTTGTTTTGTTTCTAAGAGTTAAAGTAGTTTAATTATGTCTCTGATCTTATTATAGATTATGGGATAGTGTGAGTTTGAAGAGACCTGCTGATCCTCCTGCATGTAATGTCATTAGACAGAGCAGCTTTCATTTATTTTCTTCTGCTGTCTGCTTCTCTTTTTTTTGAGAGCTTCATGACTCTGCTTTTGGGAGTTAATGAAATGAAAGATGCGCTTAAGTGAAAGGCTCAATAGCTGTTTATAGCGGCAGCGCTATTTTAAAGCAAGTGCATTAATAAAGTTCTTTTTCAGTGCGAGTAAAAATTATGTGAAACAGCTGCAGTTCAGCCTGCATATGAAGGACAAAACCTGCAAAAACAATAAACAAATAAATATGCAAATATATAAATAAACGAGTTAATAAATCCATAAATTCTTGCATAAATAAAATAATTAAAAAAAAAATGCAAATAAATTGGTAAATAAATCCATAAATTCCTGCATAAAATAATCACTAAATAAATATGCAAATATATAAATAAATGAGTAAATTCATAAATTCCTACATAAATAAAATAATAAATAAATAAATAAATATCCAAATAAATTGGTAACTAAATCCATAAATTCCTGCCTAAAATAATCAATAAATAAATATGCAAATATATAAATGAGTAAATAAATCCATAAATTCCTGCATAAAATAATAAATAAATAAATATGAAAATATATAAATAAATGAGTAAATAAATCCATAATTTCCTGCATAAAATAATCAATAAATAAATATGAAAATATATAAATAAATGAGTAAATAAATCCATAAATTCCTGCATAAAATAATCAATAAATAAATATGAAAATATATAAATAAATGAGTAAATAAATCTATAAATTTCTGCATAAATAAAATAATAAATAAATAAATATGCAAATAAATAAATAAATGAGTAAATCCATAAATTATTGCATAAATAAAATAATAAATAAATATGCAAATAAATTGGTAAATAAATCCATAAATTCCTGCATAAAATAATCAATATGTAAATATGCAAATAAATAAATAAATGAGTACATAAATCCATGAATTCCTGCATAAATAAAATAATTAATAAATTAATAAATAAATATGCAAATAAATTAATTAATATGCAAAAAAATGGTAAATAAATCCATAAATTCTTGCATAAATAAAATAATAAATGTGCAAATATGCAAATAAATTGGTAAATAAATCCATAAATTCTTACATAAAATAATAAATAAATAAATATACAAATAAATTGATAAATCCATAAATTCCTGCATAAAATAATATATAAAAAATATACAAATTTATAAATAAATGAGTAAATAAATCCATGAATTTGTGCAGAAATAAAATAATAAATAAATAAATATGCAAATAAATAATAAATAAATGAGTAAATAAATCCATAAATTCTTGCATAAAATAATTAATAAATAAATATGCAAATATATAAATAAATGAGTAAATAAATCTATAAATTCTTGCATAAATAAAATAATAAATAAATAAATAGGCAAATACATTGGTAAATATATACATAAATTCTTGCATAAAATAATAAATAAATAAATATGCATATAAATACATAAGTAAATAAATCCATAAATTCATGCAAAAATAAATAAATAATTAATAGTGTGGGCAGGTAAACAATTAAATAAAGTACACGAATGTTGGGGCAAAAAGAAAATGCTAAACTGAAAGTTTATCCGATCCTCCCCTTCCTTCGTTCATTCTTGAACATAGTTGCATATTTACGTTTCCTCAGGTCAACATGCTAATAAGAGGGTGTCTGTCAATTATCAGAAGCCAGTAAAGAAAACAAATGCAAATTTCTTTCTAACGATCAGCCAATGATGGCATAAAGACCGCCTTTTGATGATTGCTCAGACACCCTCTCATGTTGACCTGAGGAAAAGTAAATATTCGACTACGCAACAGCTAGCATTTTGTTTTATTGCCCCAATATTCATGTAATTTATTTAATTATTTACCTGCCCGCACTTTCAATTATTTATACATTTATTTATGCAGGAATTTGTGGATTTTCTATACATTTTATTGATATGTTTGCATATTTATTGATTGTTTTTGCAGGTTTCGTCCTCCATACCTGCACTAATGCGGATTAAACAAATAATGCCACCAATTAAATGCTCAAACTAAATGGATATATAGAGCTGTGGGGAATATAATGAGACCACTGGAAATGTCATAGTTTCTCTGGATTTATCAGTTTATTTTTCATTTAAATTTGTTTTTAATTTATTTTATTTTGTTTTGTTTTGCACAGACACACACACAGACAGACAAAACACAAACACACTCCTTTTCAGAATCTCCTAATGAAGTGTTTTTTGTGTGTGTGCGTGTGTAAATGCAGAGCTGCAGGTGTAAATCACTCAGACACTTGAAAGTGACAAAACAGAATGAGTGTGTGAAGCCGGCGGCGGAGACGAGCTGTAAATTGAAAGCGACGCAGTATTTCTGTATCGCTGTCAGATTCAGGACATTACACACTTCAGCTGAAAGCAGAGGAATGTGTGTGTGTGTGTGTGAACTCGACAGAGAGAAGAGAAACCCCAGAGATCTCCTTTTATTACTGAGCCTTTAATGATCATATGGAGGAAATCTGTATAATTGAATCTGTGTAAAGTGGATGGACTGGCTCAGTGTGTATGAATGTGTTTTATTACAGCTTTAATGCTTCAGTGTGTTTCAGAGTCACTCTTCATTACAGCAGGGACGGTAGAACTGCGCTTTACTCAACAAATTGTTGTAAATGAAGCTGCTGTTGCAGTTTTCTTAAGGACAGACGATGTATCCTAGCTAATGTAGTGATGAGAGCAATTCAGAAAATGCTTAAATATTCTAGTTCTTTAAAGAATAAATGGAGGATATAAATAAACACAGCGAATGGCGGCGTCTTTGGAGCAGCTTCTGGCGGGCTGCTGAATGAATGAATGAGAGGCTGAACCTCCAGAAGCTGATCCAGATCTCGTCTGCGTTCTGCATCACAGATAATGATGCTTAAAAATACCTGGGAAAATTAGGCATGTGAAGAATAATGCCGAGTTCAGACTGCATGACTTTCAAAGTAGTTTTTGTTTACACTGCAAGAATAAAAAATAGGATGAAGGTTAAGTCCGATCATAACAAATACAATTAATTCATTTTCCCATTGAATGCTGGTTATATTCACACACTGCTGCCACACAACCGTTTAAACCCCTTATAAAAGTGTTTTTTTTTTGTTGCATAATAGGTGCCCTTTAATTGTTTTGTAAATGTCTGATTGCTCTTGTTTTTGTGTGTGTGTCTTCAGATTATTGTGTTGTGGAACTGTGACAAGCCTTTACCTGCCAAACAGCGCTGGCCGGCCACTGCGGTGCCCATTATAGTGATTGAAGGAGAAAACAAGGTGAGTGTGTGTCTGAAAGCACTTCATCTGACTGAGTTCTCCATCTAATGCTGCACACATCTGCTTATTTACACTGCTTTGGCATGTTCATGCTGAAAAAAGAGCATTTTATTGCTATTACAAATATTTATTATATATATATATATATATATATATATATATATATATATATATATATATATATATATATATATATACACACACACAGTGCATCCGGAAAGTATTGATATCGCTTCACTTTTTCCACATGTTTTTATGTTACAGCCTTATTCCAAAATGGATTAAATTCATTGATTTCCTCAACATTCTACACACAATCCCCCATAATGACAATGTGAAAAAGAGTTTCTGAAATTGTTGTAAATTTATTCAAAATAAAAAAGCTGTAAAATCACATGTACATCAGTATTCACAGCCTTTGCTCAACACTTTGTTGATGCTCCTTTGGCAGCGATTACAGCCTCGTCTTTCTGAATATGATGCCACAAGCTTGGCACACCTGTCTTTGGGGATTTTTGCCCATTCCTCTTTGCAGTACCTCTCAAGCTCTATCAGGTTGGATGGAAAGCGACTGTGTACAGCCATTTTCAGATCTCTCCGGAGATGTTTAATAGGATTTAGGTCTGGGCTCTGGCTGGGCCACTCAAGGACATTCACCGAGTTGTTGTGAAGCCACTCCATTGATATTTTGGCGGTGTGCTTTGGGTCATTGGGTCCTGCTGGAAGATGAACCGTCGCCCCAGTCTGAGGTCAAGAGCACTCTGGAGCAGGTCTTCATTCAGGATGTCTCTGTACATTGCTGCATTCATCTTTCCCTCTATCCTGACTAGTCTTCCAGTTCCTGCCGCTGAAAAACATCCCCACAGCATGATGCTGCCACCACCATGCTTCACTGTAGGGATGCTATTAGCCTGGTGATGAGCGCTGCCTGGTTTTCTCCAAACGTAACGCCTGGCATTCACTCCAAAGAGTTCAGTTTGAGTCTCATCAGACCAGAGAATTTAGTTTCTTATGGTCTGAGAGTCCTTCAGATGCCTTTTGGCAAATTCCAGGCGGGGAGTGTCTTCAGTCTGGCCACTCTACCATACAGGCCTGATTGGTGGATTGCTGCACAGATGGTTGTCCTTCTGTAAGGTTCTCCTCTCTCCACAGAAGAACGCTGGAGCTCAGACAGAGTGACCATCAGGTTATTGATCACCTCCCTGACTAAGGCCCTTCTCCCCCGATCACTCAGCTTAGATGGCCGGCCAGCTCTAGGTAGAGTCCTGGTGGTTCTCCATCTTCCACTTACAGGTGATGGAGGCCGCTGTGCTCATTGGAACTTTCAGAGCTGCAGAAATGTTTCTGTAACCTTCCCCAGCCTTGTGCCTGGAGACAATCCTGTCTCGGAGGTCTACAGACAATTCCTTTGTCTTCATGCTTGGTTTGTGCTTTGACATGCACTGTCAACCCTGGGCCCTTATATAGACAGGTGTATGCCTTTTCAGATCATGTCCAATCAACTGAATTGACCACAGGTGAACTCCAATGAAGCTGCTGAAACATCTCAAGAGTGATCAGTGGAAACAGAATGAACCTGAGCTCAATTTAAAGGCTGTGAATACTGATGTATATGTGATTTTTCAGCTTTTTTATTTTTAATCATGTGTGTTTATGCGCATGTTTATATGCACGTGTGCGTATACATGTGTTAGTGTGTGTATACTTTTGTGTGTGTGCATACTTTTGTGTGTGTGCCTGCATGCGGTTGTTTCTCCCTCACTCCCTGTAGTGTGTCCACATCTCCTGTAGTCAGTGATTGACAGCTGCTCTTCCTCCACAGTCAAGTGTTGCTCTGGGCTTTTTCCTCATTAACTCCTCAGTCCTGCAGTGAACACACACACACACACACACACTCCTGCACTACAGCTGAGCTCCTCTGGCTTTCATTAAAGCCTCTGAGGAATAACATTTGACAATTGGTGATTCTTCTGCTGTGTTTACCCTTTCATCCTGCTGTTTGTGAATCTACAAGACTAAAGTGCAGGAGAAATGGAGCTGTCGACTCCCAAAAACACTCGTTATCCTGGACTGTCTTAAACGAGTCTTCTGTAACTTCTGTATAGGTCTGTGTCAGATTTACACTGCCAGTCTACGACCTTTATTTGGTGGCCCATGTCCAGTTGGAGTCAGTATTATTAGCCCTCCTGTGTATTTTTCCTCAATTTCTGTTTAACAGAGAGAAGATTTTATTCAACGCATTTCTAAACACAATAGTTATTAGAAATGAGTTCTTAAAACTGATTTCTATTATGTTTGTCCTGACGACAGCACATAATATTTGACTAGATATCCTTCAAGACACTAGTATTCAGCTTAAAGTGACATTTAAACACTCATTCATTCATTTTCCTTGGGCTTAGTCCCTTTATTCATCAGGGGTCGCCACAGCAGAATGAACCGCCAACTATTCCAGCATGTGTTTTATGCAGCGGATGCCCTTCCAGCTGCAACCCAGTACTGGGAAACACCCATACACTCACATTCACACACACTACAGCCAATTTAGTTCATCAATTGCCCTATAGCGCATGTGTTTAGACTGTGGGAGGAAACCCAGATTGTATATGTGTATTTTGTGGGTGACTGAGGGCGATTGCACAAGAAGTGTGTATGTGCACGTGTGTGCGTGTGTGTGTATATTATTTCCTGCTCAGTCTCCCTCCTCTTTTACTGTATTTATGAGTGTGTTCGTTTCTCTCTGACACTGTTTTGACATGTGTGCCGATGATGCTCTATTTGTCCATGTGTTTTGACAAAAGTTTATGTGTGTGTGTGTGTGGGTGTGTGGGTGGGTGGGTGGTCTGTTGTTGTATGAGTCTGACAGGGCTTTAATGTGTGTGTTGTGGTTATTCTGCATCTCATTTGGTAATTTTGGGTGATGCAGTGGCGCAGTAGGTAGTACTGTCGCCTCACAGCAAGAGGGTCGCTGGTTCGAGCCTCGGCTGGGTCAGTTGGCGTTTCTGTGTGGAGTTTGCATGTTCTCCCTGCATTCGCGTGGGTTTCCTCCGGGTGCTCCGGTTTCCCCCACAGTCCAAAGACATGCGGTACAGGTGAATTGGGTAGGCTAAATTGTCCTACCCAATGCTGGATAAGTTGGCAGTTCATTCCGCTGTGGCGACCCCAGATTAATAAAAGGGACTAAGCCGAAAAGAAAATGAATGAATGAATGAATTTCGTAATTTTCCATAAGTTATTAGTAGGGTCAGACAGAATCTGCGGACATTTTTTGCTTTTTCTGCTGAGAATTTTGTAAAGTTTGTGGAATGATTTTGGGAGTATCGTAACTAAAACGTAATTTATGAAATTAATAATACTGGGAGTGCCGAATTATTAGGCAAATGAGTATTTTGAGCACATCATCCTCTTTATGCATGTTGTCTTACTCCAAGCTGTATAGGCTCGAAAGCCTACTACCAATTAAACATATTAGGTGATGTGCATCTCTGTAATGAGAAGGGGTGTGGTCTAATGACATCAACACCCTATATCAGGTGTGCATAATTATTAGGCAACTTCCTTTTTTCTTTGGCAAAATGGTTCAAAAGAAGGACTTGACTAAGTCAAAAATAGTGAGATATCTTGCAGAGGGATGCAGCACTCTTAAAATTGCCAAGCTTCTGAAGCGTGATCATCCAACAATCAAGCGTTTCATTCAAAATAGTCAACAGGGTCGCAAGAAGCGTGTGGAAAAACCAAAAACCAAGGAGCAAAATAACTGCCCATGAACTGAGAAAAGTCAAGCGTGCAGCTGCCAAGATGCCACTTGCCACCAGTTTTGCCATATTTCAGAGCTGCAACATCACTGCAGTGCCCAAAAGCTCAAGGTGTGCAATACTCAGAGACATGGCCAAGGTAAGAAAGGCTGAAAAACGACCACCACTGAACAAGACACACAAGCTGAAGCATCAAGACTGGGCCAAGAAATATCTCAAGACTGATTTTTCTAAGGTTTTATGGACTGATGAAATGAGAGTGAGTCTTGATGGGCCCGTGGCTGGATGGGTAAAGGGCAGAGAGCTCCAGTCCGACTCAGACGCCAGCAAGGTGGAGGTGGAGTACTGGTTTGGGCTGGTATCATCAAAGATGAGCTTGTGGGGCCTTTTCGGCTTGAGGATGGAGTCAAGCTCAACTCCCAGTCCTACTGCCAGTTTCTGGAAGACACCTTCAAGCAGTGGTACAGGAAGAAGTCTGCATCCTTCAAGAATAACATGATTTTCATGCAGGACAATGCTCCATCACACGCGTCCAAGTACTCCACAGCGTGGCTGGCAAGAAAGGGTCTAAAAGAAGAAAAACTAATGACATGGCCTCCTTGTTCACCTGAGCTGAACCCCATAGAGAACCTGTGGTCCATCATCAAATGTGAGATTTACAAGGAGGGAAAGCAGTACACCTCTCTGAACAGTGTCTGGGAGGCTGTGGTTGCTGCTGCACGCAATGTTGATGGTGAACAGATCAAAACACTGACAGAATCCATGGATGGCAGGCTTTTGAGTGTCCTTGCAAAGAAAGGTGGCTATATTGCTCACTGATTTGTTTTTGTTTTGTTTTTGAATGTCAGAAATGTATATTTGTGAATGTTGAGATGTTATATTGGTTTCACTGGTGAAAATAAATCATTGAAATGGGGATATATTTGTTTTTTGTTAAGTTGCTAATAATTCTGCACAGTAATAGTCACCTGCACACACAGATATCCTCCTAAAATAGCTCAAACTAAAAACAAACTAAATACTACTTCTAAAAATATTCAGCTTTGATATTAATGAGTTTTTTGGGTTCATTGAGAACATGGTTGTTGTTCAATAATAAAATTAATCCTCAAAAATACAACTTGCCTAATAATTCTGCACTCCCTGTAGTACATTTTTTACTTTTATTTAATGTTTACAATGCAAATCCAATTAGATCCACTTATTTGGTCAACAAAGCAAGTCTCTTGAATAATATTATCTCTACTAAAAGACAGAAGATGTTACTTTACAAACTGTATTGTAAATACATCAAGTGAACATTTTCATATTACTACTATTATATCACAATAATATAACTGAAATTAATTTAAAAACTGAATACATATACATTTACACACGTTTACACAAGTGAAAATACATAGACTCAGTGATGGGCTAAAAAGCTGTGGATTTCTGCTCACACAGATTCCATGTGGGCCTAGTTATTAGTGACACGACACACACGCACACACAATAACCAAATATTTATACTTGAACGCAAACAGAGCATGCATTCTGAAGTCTGCAGGTGTGTGTGTGTGTGTGTATGTGTTTTTGTGACATGTCAGGACACAAATCTGTATAATGACACCGGTATGACACAGGTATTACAAAAAGAAGGTGAAATATGAGGACGTTAGGGGTAGGGTGGGGTGAGGGCAATACAGTATACAGTTTGAACAGTATAAAATGAATGGAAACCTATGTAATGTACCCACTTTTCACAAAAACAAATGTGTGTGTGTGTGTAGATTTTCCTCTGCTTTGAAAAGTGCTCTGATGTTGATGTGTGTGTGTGTGTGCAGGTGATGAGCAGCCGTTTTCAGCCGTATGAAAGCCTCATCAGTGATGCTGTGTTGAGTCTGGATGAAGACACTGTGTTGTCCACCACCGAGGTATGAACCTCATTTATCTTTCTCTGACACACACACACACGACAGCGGTCTCTCTTAAACTGTTTCTGCTGATGTTTTCCATTTTCTGCCATTATTGATGCGTGTGAATGTTGTCTATTTTTGGCCTAGTCATTTTAAGTGCATAGCTTCTAGAGATTTTTTTGTTACAAATGCTTTAATTCCTAAATTATTATTATTATTATAATTAATACATGGTAAACAATCATTTTGAAGCGATGTTTCAGTAATTGTAAAACAGATTTAGTTTGCATCATTTTCGACACCTTTAGATTGTTTGCTGATCACATACAGATAGAATTTTAGCTGAAAAATATTAATCAGGGTTTCTGCGGGGTCCTAAAAATGTACAAATCTAAATTTTAGGCTTTAAAAAGTCTTCAATTTGCTGTTCTAGGTCTTAAATATGTTTGCACAGGTCTTATTTTTCTGATGTTCATGAGTTTAGGGTGTCCTGGAGGGCCGGTGTCCTGCACACTTTAGCTCCAACTTCCTTCAACAAACCTGCCTGAAAGTTTCTAGTATTCCTAGTAGAAGCTTGATTAGCTGGTTCAGGTGTGTTTAATTGGGGTTGGAACTAAAATATGCAAGACATCGGCCCTCCAGGACCACGCTTGATGTAATACTACCTCTAATGCTCATTCTAATGCTCATCGTGGTGTTGTAGTTCTTTATTTCACTAGTCCAACTACAAATGAGACCAAGATGCAATAGCCAATCAGCTTTCTGTTATTGGCGCGAGTCTCTCTGGGATTGTCTCACAGACGTAAAATTAACTTTTTAGCTATACGGAAGTGCAAGTTTAGCAATACTTGGCTTGAAAAAAATGAATATAGGGCTTGGCTAAGGCCAGTTGCTAACATATTTGAAGTCTGCTGCTTATTATGCAAGAAAGGGTTTTAAACTGGGAATGTTAGGTGTACGGGCGCGATTCAGTTTTGCCAAGCATCTGCTAGTTTCTCACTGCCTAGGCAAGGCCCACACTGCAGCTCTGTAAACTCCCCATGCGATCTCCATGTCACTTTTGGATACATGACAAGTGCTTTTGATATTGTGATATAGGTCTTAAATTAAATACTTAATGGTCTTAAAAAGTCTTAAATTTGACATTATGATATCTGCAGAAACCCTGATTAATGTGAATGTTGTGTATTGTTGCCAATTTATTCTAATCACAGATTTTTTTAAGGTTTTTAGTTGGGTTTAAAAGTTTTCAAATGCTTTAAGACTCAAACTTTTATGTTAAATAATGGGAATAAAACTATATATATAATACCAACAGTTAGCCAAACTTTTGATAGATAGAAACAAGTGGAGGATGGGGAAATGATGACAGAACGTTCATGTTTGGGTGAACTGTCTCTTTAAATGATAGAACTGTCCCTTTCCCGGCCCCAAATGCTGACAGTAGCACAGATGTGTTCTCATCCCCTGTAGAGTCTCAGTGTAGGAGCTCTTCTGATCAGCACAGGGTTGATGCTTCTCCTCCTCTGGAGATGCAGATCTGCCAACCGCTGTGCTCAGCCCGTGTTTGAGGCCCCATTCACACTAATACCTTTTAGTTTTAAAACCGTGGCTGTTTCCCAATTCCAAGAACGCTGAGAACGGACTTGCGTTCTTGTGGAGACTGGTCTTGCCTGGTGTCCTCGGTAGAACGAACTCGGGAGACTACGAGAACAGAGAACGCGTCCTGTGAGAAATGAGATGCTGCGTTCTTCCCTGGTTGTTCCTGATGGTCACGTGACCTTCACGCGTTTTAAATAAAAATTGTTTAAACATTACAGCATTTATACAATGATTTATTGTTTTTCCCCTTTTCAAAATATATATTATGCATAAAAACATTATAAATATACGTTGCACAATACAAATAAAACTGATTTTAATACGAATTTGAGCAAACAAACACTCTTAATGTGTTTATTCCTTTATTAAGATGTCCATGGTAATGTTTATATTCACCGTTTCATTTAGGGAAACTCTTGAGGTAAATAAGTGATATCTCCAAACTTTAATAATAAATCTAAATAAAATGCTGCGCTTCCCACCTCCAATCGCAATGACTTCTGGGACTTCTAGAGCGAGATCGGTGCTCAAGTCTGCATCGGTGCGTCCTCAATATCAAGAACACATCCGGGAAGTTTCACGCATCCTCTGTTCTTGCGATCTTGAGTATTGAAACTGAACTTTGGCAGCTGATGATGACGTTACACGAGAACACGAGGACTCAAGACCGCTGAAGAACGCATATTGAGAAACAGCCAGTGTTTTCAGAATGGAAATGATCCACGTCCACACTGGCGCTTCATCTAGCGTTTCTGAACAACTCTCCGTCCACACTATACTGCTGAAAATGCACATCACGTGATCTCACACACACACACACACACACACACTCTGGCATGCGCTGCAGCTTATGCCCGCGCCTGAGCTCCAGGCAGTCAGCGGGTACTGTGAGCACACCTCCCCAGGTGAGAACAGCACAGGTCGGACAGTTCATCAAGATCTCATCTCACTATAGTTGTTAAACGTGATATTTAATTCATCTGGTCTTTATCTAATGACTCCTCGCTCTTTTGAATCTATTACTTGTTCTCAGGTGTTTGGCTGAGGTCAAAGATAAGTGAATATATTCATATTCTGCACATTTGACTGATCGCTTGCCTTTATTTCCTATAATGTATGAACTTATTGTACTTTTATTATGGCCATTATTGATTATTAAAACTGATATTTAGCAAAAGGATATGTTTTGTATTTTACAATAAAGTGAAAAGAGGCAGTGATGTTACAGGCTTCCTTACAGTGAACATGACGCTCATATAAATGTGCAGCTACACGACGCCTTAACATTTATGCTGTCTGTTAAGTCCTAATATCAAAATGAAAATAGGCAGTTCCTCATATCATGTTTTCATTTTATTGTTGAGATCGTGAGACCACGTAGTCTGCAGGGTGATGTGAATGAGCTTATAAAGTAGTCTACACTGTTCCCTTTGAAGATTTACTCGACGTGTCCTCTGGAGTTTGTTTTCCATATCAAACTTGGGAAATCTGAACTTAAGGAAAAGGTGCAAGACTAAACTTTGTGCACTAATATTGAGGGAAAAGCTTCAATCAGATACAGGCGAATGTCTGCAGCCCCGTCTCCGTTTTCAGATGTCTTTGTTTTCCCCCATCCACACTGACACTTCAGCATTTCCAAAAAGCTGTTTTCAGGGTTCAAAAACTCTGAGGTAGTGTGGACGAAAGTGGACCGTAGCAGAACTTATGCATTTTAATACTAAAATGTATTAGTGTAAACTGTGCCTGAGACTATGTGCAGATCTGGCAACCGCCGTGATCAGTTCAGCCTGTGTTTGAGTCTCTGTGCTGTGAGATATGAGCAAGTCAGCAGCTCTACAAGTTTGTGTTTCTGTTTGTGTGTGCATATACAATGTGTGTGTGTATATATACAGTTGAAGTCAGAATTATGAGCCCTCCTTTTGATTTTTTTTTCTTTTTTAAATATTTCCCAAATGATGTTTAACAGAGCAAGGAAATTTTCACAGTATGCCTGATAATATTTTTTCTTCTGGAGAAAGTCTTATTTGTTTTATTTCGGCTAGAATAAAAGCAGTTTTAAATTTTTTAAACACCATTTTAAGGTCAATATTATTAGCCCCCTTAAGCTATATTTGTTTCTGATAGTCTACAGAACAAACCATCATTATACAATAACTTGCCTAATTACCCTAACCTGCCTAGTTAACCTAATTAACCTAGTTAACCCCCTGGGGTCGAAGCCCGCGGATACGCGTTTTGACGTGTTTTCACATGAAACCGCAGAAAAAACTTAAATAACACTTTCAGTTTTGATCGTACAGATATGAGCAATACATCAATTGAATCTGTTAGGTGTCTAGTTTTTTTTGTGTACACTCACAATAACAACAAAAGTGTGTGCTTTTGCAAAATAAGGAAAATAAACAGTGAAGGCACTTTCTCTTTTCTCTCTCCGTGAACTGTTTTTACAAACGCGTCAGTAAAATGCACTGAAACTCCGCGAAAACTAAACACACAGACATGAGATAGGTATCTATAGAAAGCTTGAAGTGTCTACTTTTAAGTGCAGCGGTGCATGTTGAAAATAATTATTGCTTGACAAAGTAATCAGTATGAAACCAACGCGATGTCTAGCTTCTCTGTAGAGCCTCATTATTTTTAATGTGACCACGCCCACAAGGCTTTGTTATTACAATCGTCCACGTGAGACTCGCGCGACATGTAAACTGAGGTCAGAAAAAAACAGCGGAATCTTCACGAATACATGAGACATACACATGACAGACATACCTGCATAAAGCTTGGAGGGTGAACTTTCCAACTCATTTTGAAAGCAAATGTTGTCTCGCTAGGTAATCCATACAATTCTCCCGGCAGAGCGCGCATCACGCCAGCTCTTCCCACTTCCGCCATTAATACAAACAATGACGTAGGCTGACCACACGCCCACAGCGCGCTGGCTAGAACGTGACGCATGTTATACGTGTTAATAATTTAATTTTTATTTATTTTACCGTAGTTCAGCCTGTTAAAGTTTGGAAAAAGTTAACTAAGGCTGCAACTATTTGGGCAAAATATATATAAAAGGTCTTCAAATATTATTTTGATTATTCTTGTGTTTTGTCATTATGCCAGAGTCATTCAGAAATTATTATTAAATGCTGGATTAATGCACAAGAAAGTTCTTATTACAACAGTTTTGCAAACACGTTTTATACAATTTCAAATATTTCCCTCCATTTCTCAGTGAATATAGGCAATGTATTTTGATGCATTTAAACTAAACAGATTTATTAAACAGATATATTTATTAAAATAATATTTTAGTCACCAAATATATTCAGAAATTGAAAGATAATACAATAAAATTCAAGCAAAATATTGAAAAAAAATTACATCCTATAAAATTTTAACTAAATGTAACAAGCATTTAGTTTGGGCTAGCTTTAGCAGATGGACTTTGCTATACTATGCTCTTGATGGGTGAGTGGGTCTTTTGTCTCTCCAGGTGTGAATTATTCATGAGCATTGTCACTCACGCATAGACCTGAGATGAGCCAAACAAACTTAACAAAATGTAAATCTTTGTAATGTTTCCTTTGAATGAGAGAACAAAATAATTTTTACATAATTATGAAGTAAATATTCTAGCCTACCAGACTGGTTACTCAAAAGTCTTGCTCAGGCACATTTAGAGTGTTTTTTGGACCTTATTTCAGCTACATTTTTTTCTCCAAATCCTACTAACCACGCATAATATTTTTTTTCTAAAAAACACAAGCATGTACATCAATAATTGTCACATATTGTTGTAGCACAGTTTGTGCTGAATACAAATAAAATACATGTTGGCCAATACCATGTAATAAGTAGCTGAAATTAGCACAAATGTCAGGGCATGTCAAAACATCTTAGGGGCCCCAAAATCACCTCAGACCCCTGAGGGTTAAGCCTTTAAATGTCACTTTAAGCTGTATAGAAGTGTCCTGAAGAATATCTAGTAAAATATTATTTACTGTCATCATGGCAAAGATAAAATAAATCAGTTATTAGAGATGAGTTATTAAAACTATTATGATTAGAAAAGTGTTGAAGAAATCTGCTCTAAGTTAAACAGAAATTGGGGAAAAAAAATAAACAGGGGGGCGAATAATTCTGACTTCGACTGTATGTATGTATGTATGTATGTATGTATGTGTGTGTGTGTGTATATGTGTGTGTGTACATAAATATATGTACATACTGTATGTGTGTGTGTGTGTGCTGGTTTTGATGGTTTACAAGGACAGAAATGTATATAATGGCATGGGTATGACTAGTTGTACTTTATAAATGTGGTTTATGAGGACATGCCCTGTGTTTCGACATTGAGAATTGTCCACTGGTGATGGGTGCTTTAGAGCTGGTGTTAGGGCAGGGGGAGAGAGTGTACAGTCATTACAGCTCAGGAGAGTCCTCATGAAGATGTGTGTGTGTGTGTGTGTGTGTGTGTGTGTGTGTGTGTGTGTGTGTGTGTGTGTGTGTGTGTGTGTGTGTGTGTGTGTGTTCAGTAGTGCTGCAGGGTTTATGTGGAGGTTTCACTGACTTGAGCTCCGCTGCGACACTTTTGATGTGTTTCAGTAATTATTTGTTTAAAAGCTTTGATCTTTGAGAAAGGAGGCCATCTTCACTGCCAGAGTCTTTGAAAGTGTGTGTGTGTGTGTGTGTATGCATGGTTGAGTGTGGCGTGCATGCTTGTTTGCATGTGTGTTACGTTTGTGCATTTGTGTATGTGGTTGTATGTCTGTGTGATTGTGTGTGTGCGTTTGTTTGTTTGTTTGTTTGTGCGTATATGTGTGTGTGCATTTGCATGTGTATGTGTGATAAATGTTCAAGTCCTTCACTCAGTGTCCTCATCATTCTCCTCTAACCGCTGATGCTGTCCTGCAGGTGGACTTTGCCTTCACGGTGTGGCAGAGTTTTCCAGAGAGGATTGTGGGATATCCTGCCCGCAGTCATTTCTGGGACAATAATAAGGAGCGCTGGGGTTACACTTCCAAATGGACCAACGACTATTCAATGGTTCTCACCGGAGCTGCCATTTACCACAGGTACTCAAATCAGGCCAGCGCTACACACACACACACACACACACACACACACACACACACACACAGACACACTGATACAGGGGAACATCATTATGTCAGTAGAAACCCCCTTCTTTTGATCTTTATCAGGGTGTGCACAGGGTCTTAAAGTTTAAAACAGGTAAATGTTCGCGTGTAAATAGCCGCGTGAACATTTGAGTTTACTCGCTTCATTCGCGCGTCAAATTCACTTCAGAACAGACGCGGATTCGCGTCATGGGCCGGGCTTCTGTCTGCCCGGTGACTGTAGCTTCGTTGCTAAATGGCTAACATGGATGTTATTGATAAAATAACTGTGTTTATGTGCTTTATGAAGGCTGTAAAACAGCGTCGATACGTTTGGAGCAGTGTCTGAGTCCACTAGATACTTTCAGAGGTGCACCCAGCTCTGTGAGCTCATAAACTCCTCCAGAAACTTAACCTGATGACGGAGGCTTTCAGCGGTGCTTCTGACTGAGCCGAGCCCAGTTTGATGAACTGTTGTCGGTGTCGGCTGTAGGATTTCCCCCGGACACCAACAACAGGTGCTACGTCACAATCACGCCCCCACAAGAGCAAGCTCCTGATTGGTTAACGCGACGCGAATGTCCGGAGAAGTTCAGATTTTTGAACTCGATCGATTTGCGCGTTAAGCACGTCAAACGCGGAAAACGCTCAATTTGCGCGGATGGCGCCGCGTCATTCGCACAGCGCCATTCACGTGTATCGCGCCGCAGGATGCCTATTCGCACGTTTGCATTGACTTAACATGTAAATCACTCGCGCTTGACGCTTCTTCCGCATCTGGTGTGAACACAGCATTACATTTACTGAAATATTTTGTTTTGTAGGTCTTGAATTATTTGAAACGGGTCTTCATTTTCCTGTCAAAGTCAAATCCAAACACAAACAATCCATGAAAAGGCTTCAATTCGACTTGATGAAAGCTAATAAACATGTCACTCTTTTGAACTTTAATGATTATTTTGACTATTTTATTTATTATTTTATTTATGAATAAATAGTGAGAGATATTACCTGAGAAGCAAATCAGCGTTTTCAAAAGGGTCATGTGACACTGGAGTAATGATGCTGAAAATACAGATTTAATGACTGTAATAAATTATAATTAATATTTACATTGAAAATATTTAAAACTGCATTAATATTAGTTTGTTTTTGTTTTTTAGCTGAAGTAAATGGACACAAAGAATAAACCATTTTGAGAGGGTAGGGTGAACGTTGCACAAGTGGTTTTTATTTTGCACCAATTTTTTTTTCTGCAATTTTAAATCGCATTCCAATTTAATTAACATAATAGTAAATTATTTAATTAAATAATAAATCCATCCAGTAAATGCTAAATGACATTTAGCATTAATTATTTAATGAGATGCTTGTGAACGAACTGCTTATGTTGAAATAAGATTAGAAGCGTACAGATAAATTCAAACAATTCTGAATTACCATTACTATTTAAATATTCTTTATTAAATATTATAATTTCTTTGAAAATATTTTTGCTATTGTTACTTGTTATTATTATAGTTACTTTTTTTTATTATCATTATATGTATTGTTTATTTAATACAGTGGTCTGAAACTCAATTCCTGGAGGGCCGCAGCTCTGCAGTTTAGCTCCAACCACCTCCAACTCACACCTGATTAATAGTCTTTAGTAGTCTTGAACACCTTGATTAGTTGGATCAGCTGTGTTTGATTAGGGTTGGAGAAAAACTGTGCAGAGCTGCGGCCCTCCAGGAATCCAGTTTGAGACCTATGATTTAATGCCTAAATTGTAGATTATAAAATTGTAAATTATAAATTGTCATTTATAAGGGATTTATAAAGCATTAATAGTCCTCACTTTAGATTAGGTCACAAAACTGCATGAAGTTGAGTTAATAAAGCATTTATTAACATACATAGTAACCATTACTATACGTCTGAATAATAAGAATTATAAATGTTGATTTCAATAGTTTATTAATCATTTACTAACTCATTCTGAATGATCTTAAAAACCCCAACTACTCTTAAATACAAATGGTTTGTAAATAATGCAATACTTAATTTAGTAATGCAAAATAAATCATTAACAAAGTATGAAAGTACAAATATTAAGCACATTATAGATGTGGTTGTAAGTCAAGAATACAGCATTTGTAGCTGCAGTTATAAACTGCTTACTAACGTTTATTAATGTAGAGTTAATGCTTAACAGATAATGAATTCACTATTTGCTAATGCTTAATAAATGGTTCATAGTGTGTAGTTATTATAAAGTGTTACCTAAATTTCCCAGTTCGCACACGCCTATTTTAATCGCAAATGCGAGTGAAATGGTCGCTCTGTCGAGCCCTGGATTTGGTTATGGGTAAAACAAAGATGACATGTTTTGGAAACATGAGGGTCAGGTAGTTGAAACGGTAGACTACAAATAATGAATTCATTATGAATTAATAAATTATTCATAAATAATTCACCGCCGCCTATGACGACGATGCCATCATCCATTACGATGTTTCACATTAGACATCATACGTTGCCAAATTGGTCGACATCGCCCAACCCTATATTATATATTATATATGTATATATATTTGTTATAAACCATTTATAAATGTATAAATTCATGTGCATTCATAGCCATATAAACACTATATTAATAATTACTGTGCAATAATAGAAATTTCTACATTTTATATGTAATAATAAATTATTGCAAAGGTCATGGGCTCAGTGAATAAAGAATTCCCAGAATAGTATGGTGTATTTGGTGGTTTAGAAATGAACTAATTATATAAATAAAATAACGAGAAACCATAATAAGCTTGAAACATGTTGCAAGGACACATCTGTAGAACGGCGGCTATTAATTATAATTGTTCTGAGAAACGGCATTGATTAAAAGACGGATATTGCTGAACAATCAATATCTTTAATCCCATCCAGCAAACTGTCTTCAATGTCCTATTGAGTTTTTGAGTTTAGCATGGGCCAGTCCTTGAAGATGTCCCTGTCCTGCAGATATTACCACTTCCTGTACACCCACTTCCTGCCGAGCAGCCTGAAGAGTATGGTGGACCAGCTGGCCAACTGTGAGGATATCCTGATGAACTTCCTGGTGTCTGCGGTCACTAAACTCCCACCGGTCAAAGTCACGCAGAAGAAGCAGTACAAGGAGACCATGATGGGTCAGGTGAGAGAGAGAGAGACCGTGCATACATGATCTTATGTATTTGTCTGACATTTCATTCATAATAGTTAGGGCTGGGGGATTTAATCAAGACTATTTTCATGTGCATTTTGTCAGTAAAGCCGGTTCTAGTAAAGCTCCAGCGCAGGTGTTTGGATGTTGCAGATTTGTAGTTCGCTGATAAGCTACACCACCTAAGTCTTGTCGTCGATCTCAGTTTTGAGAGCAACAAATAATAACTCGACTTCTAGTTGATCATTTGGAAAAGTGTCAGAAGGTGGATTTCTCTGATGAATCATCTGTTGAACTGCATCCCAATCATCACACATACTGCAGAAGACCTACTGGAACCCGCATGGACCCAAGATTCTCACAGAAATCAGTCAAGTTTGGTGAAGGAGAAATCATGGTTTGGGGTTACATTCAGTATGGGGGCGTGCGAGAGATCTGCAGAGTGGATGATCAACATCAACAGCCTGAGGTATCAAGACATTTGTGCTGCCCATTACATTACAAACCACAGGAGAGGGACAATTCTCCAGCAGGATAGCGCTCCTTCTCATACTTCAGCCTCCACATCAAAGCTCCTGAAAGCAAAGAAGGTCAAGGTGCTCCAGGATTGGCCAGCCCAGTCACCAGACATGAACATTATTGAGCATGTTTGGGGTAAGATGAAGGAAGAGGCACTGAAGAAGAATCTTGATGAACTCTGGGAGTCCTGCAAGAACACTTTCTTTGCCATTCCAGATGACTTTATTAATCAGTGATTTGAGTCATTGCAGAGATGTATGGATGCAGTCCTCCAAGCTCATGATGGAGTCAGACACAATATTCATTCTGTTTCCACTGCAGCATGACTTTATATTCTATACTGGACATTATTTCTGTTCAGTCACAAGACTTTTGTCTAAGCAGAGTCAGACCTTACTGTCCTAATGAAATCATTCAGAATCAAGACATCTAGAGGCCTTTGCCTTTCATATAAGCCACTTCTGATAGCAAATGATCAACTAGAAGTCAAGATATTATCTGTTTTTCCTAAACTTGCATAGGTGACTAGACTTTTGTCAGGTGGTGTACACAAAATAAAATGGGTTTAAATTGCAGTTTGCCTTAATCTGTTGATAATGACATTATCTTTGCAGCTGTTTCTCAATGAACTATGGCTGTAGTAAAAGCTGCACGTGAAAAATACAATGTATAATAACATGTTTCTTTACTCAGCTCTCCTCAAATCTACAGTCGTGTCTGAAATAAGTCCTCTAGTGAGACTCTTCCATAGTTGTGTATTTATTAGCCATGCTGAATCAACGAAAACAGTTCAGCAAACGCTATTTTCTCCAGTTTTTCTTCATGTGTATATAAACAAGTACATTATTTTCCGCAAGAGCGCCCTCTGGCTTTCAAGAAGAGGCTTACTACTGCTTTGGCCCGGTTCAAGGCAACTGTACATGGTGTGAGTACACCCTAAGCCGCCTTTCTACTGCACGCGACATTCAGTCACAACTGTCGGAATACGCCCCCTTGTGGCAGTCGCACAGAATTTTCAGTGTTGTCGTGCACAATGGGGGTAAAGTCTAGATCGGATACGCAGCCGGCCGGAAGTGCGATATGCACATTAATATAGCTGCATTTTTTTATGACACTGTATAACAATAATTAATATTTTTACAGTACTGTGACGGTTGGGTTTAGGGTAGGGGTGGGGGTAGAGGTTAAAAAATACAATTTATTGGGTAATTTAATAGATAAGATACAACTACTGTTTTTACGCTTCTGTGAGGGTTGGGTTTAGGGTTGGGGTGGGGGTAGACGTTAATAAAATGCAATAAATTGGAAATTTCATAAAAAACATAAATAATTGTCGTTAACCTCCAGCCACAAACGTATCTGATTTAGCAACAACCCACAATGGGAGAGAAGCTGGATTCTCGCGGTGTCTGAGGAGTGCAAAAGCAAGAGCCTTTACTCTGTGCGTTCACCATGGTTGAATGAATGAATGAATGAATACTAGAAACTCATAGACCACAAACAATTTTGGAGGGAATGTGGAGACATAAAAAAATTATATATTTCATTACTCATTTATAAATTGAAATGTTTTTTTTTTTTTATATATAAACTTTTTTTCTGATTCAAAAAATAATGAAAAAACTCCTATTTCTCATCTCACGCATGGATCTGCTTGGACAACACTGGAAACATCATATCCAGTCGACCGGTCACAGGAGTTCAAATATTTTAACGGATGCGCAGGTCAAATCAGATTCCAATTTTCTGCATACAGAGATGATCGGAACTCCACACAGCTCTCGGACTACTCTCCATTGGAAATGAATGACTTCCGTTCTGTCGCTTGTCATTTGTCGTGTGCAGTGGAAAGGAGGCTTTAGAGTTTTGAATCTGCCGATATGCTGACACATGGGTGTTCATAGCTCCGCCCTCTTTTAAAAAGAGCACAATCTCATTTGAATTTAAAGCGACAGTCACCAAAACACCACAATTAGGATCAAAGCCTGTAAAAGGATCAGTTGCAAAGAGTTCTAAAGCATTATTAGTGTGCTATTTTGAGCTGAAACTTCTACACACTCTAGGGCAGGGGTCACCAAACTTGTTCCTGGAGGTCCCGTGTCCTGCAGATTTGAGCTCCAACCCTAATCAAACACACCTGAACAAGCTAATCAGGGTCTTACTAGGTATACTTGAAACACCCAGGCAGGTGTGTTGAGGCAAGTTGGAGCTAAATCCTGCAGGGACACCGGACCTCCAGGAACGAGATTGGTGACCCCTGATCTAGGGACATCAGAGACTTATTTTACATCTTATAGATAGGGCTCTGATCTTGACTGGACTCTAATCTTGTGTTTGTGTTTCTGTCAGTCGTCTCGAGCCTCGCGCTGGGCCGATCCGGACCACTTCGCCCAGCGGCAGACCTGCATGAACAAGTTCGCCAGCTGGTTTGGCGGCATGCCCCTGGTGCACTCCCAAATGAGACTGGACCCCGTTCTGTTCAAGGACCAGGTCTCCATCCTGCGCAAGAAATACAGGGAGATCGAGCGGCTCTGACCAGACTGGCGCCCCCTGCTGGACGTTCAACAGGGGGCCGTAAGAGACTCTGAAAGGAGAACCAGAGCCCGAGAGCTTTCCTTCAGCACACACGCAGAACACACACACATCTGACGGACACCTCTGGAGGGAAGATTTGGTTTTGGGGACGCCACAGATGATCTTTCCCAGCACACGAGCGACAGGAGGGACGCATCATTGTGTTTAGCACTTCATCTCCATCCACATCCATTCATACTAGTGTTATTAAAAGTGCCCACTGTGATCCAAACAAAACTCTTAAAGGGACAGCTCACCCAGAAATGATCATTTAATCAGTTTATTCTCCCTCAAATTATTGCAGAGTTTTATGAGTTTCTTTATTCTGTTGAAAGCTGAAATCCATTGACTTCCAATGTAGAAAAAACAAATACTATGGATGTCGATGGTTACAGGTTTTCAACATTCTTCAAAGTATCTTATTTCTTTTTCATCCAGATCCATTTCATATTAGTGTTCTCAAAAGTTCCCACAGTGATGCTGAAATAATATCGAGATTTTAAAGTTATATGAAGAATTCAGATGCAAACAAAACTCTTAAAGGGACAGTTCATCCAAAAATCATAATTTAGTCATGTTTAATCGCCCTTAAATGATTCCAGACCTTTCTGAGTTTCTTTATTCTGTTGAAAGCTGAAACCCATTGACTTCCAATATAGAAAAAACAAATACTATGGAAGTCAATGGTTACAGGTTTCCA
Source organism: Danio kyathit (assembly GCA_903798195.1). NCBI lineage: Eukaryota > Metazoa > Chordata > Actinopteri > Cypriniformes > Danionidae > Danio > Danio kyathit. The sequence goes on along the minus strand of LR812537.1, from coordinate 57,097,652 downwards.
ACATTCTCCAAAATATCTTATTTTCTTTCTCCAGATCAATTCATTCTAGTGTTATTAAAAGGGAACAGAGATTTTTAAAGTTATATGAAGAGTTCAGATGCAAACAAAACTCTTAAAGGGACAGTTCACCCAGAAATGATCATTTAGTCAGTGTTTATTAGCCCTCAAATGATTCCAGAGCTTTGAGTTTTATTATTCTGTTGAAAGCTGAAAACAATTGACTTCCAATATAGAAAAAACAAATACTATAGAAATCAATGGTTACAGGTTTCCAACATTCTTCAAAATATCTTATTTTCTTCATCCAGATCCATTAATACTAGTGTTATTAAATGTGCCCACTGTGATGCTAAAATAATACCGAATCTTTAAAGTTATATGAAGAGTTCAGATGCAAACAAAACTCTTAAAGGGACAGTTCACCCAGAAATCATAATTTAGTCAGTGTTTATTAGCCCTTAAATGATTCCAGACCTTTCTGAGTTTCTTTATTCTGTTGAAAGCTGAAACCCATTGACTTCCAATATAGAAAAAACAAATACTATAGAAGTCAATGGTTACAGGTTTCCAACATTCTCCAAAATATCTTATTTTCTTTATCCAGATCCATTCATTCTAGTGTTATTAAAAGTGAACAGAGATTTTTAAAGTTATATGAAGAGTTCAGATGCAAACAAAACTCTTAAAGGGACAGTTCACCCAAAAATCAAAATTTAGTCAGTGTTTATTAGCCCTTAAATGTTTCCAGAGCTTTATGAGTTTCATTACTCTGTTGAAAGCTGAAACCAATTGACTTCCAAAGTAGGAAATACAAATAGTATGGAAGTCAATGGTTACAGGTTTTCAACATTCTTCAAAATATCATTTTTTTTCTTCTTTCAGATCCATTCATTCTAGTGTTATTAAAAGTGAATAGAGATTTTAAAGTTATATGAAAAGTTGCAAACAATGCAAACAAAACTCTTTATAGGGACAGTTCACCCAGAAATGATCAGTTAGTCCGTGTTTATTAGCCCTCAAATTGTTCCAGAGTTTTATGAGTTTCTTTATTCTGTTGAAAATTGAAAACCGTTGACTTCCAATGTAAGAATAACAAATACTATAGAAGTCAATGGTTACAGGTTTCCAACATTCTTCAAAATATCTTAATTTTTTTTCTTCTTCATCCAGATCCATTCATACTAGTGTTATCAAAAGTTCCCACTGTGATGCTAAAATGATAGAGATTTATATAGGTCAGATCTTAAAGAAACAGTTCATCCAAAAACTACATTTATAATTACATTGATTTATTTTACTTTACCTTTATGAGTTTCTTTCTTCTGTTGGACACTTTAGATATTTTGATAAAAGCTGAAATCCGTTGGCCTCCAAAGTAGGAGAAACAAATACTTTGGAAGTCAATGGTTACAGGTTTCCAACATTCTTCAAAATATCTTCTTATTTTCTTCTTCATCCAGATTCATTCATACTAGTGTTATTATTTCAGCATCACAGTTTTAATACCAAGACTTAAAATGTATAGGAAGAGTTCAGATGCAAACAAAACACTTAAAGGGACAGTTCACCCAGAAATGATCATTTAGTCAGTGTTTATTAGCCCTCAAATGATTGCAAACCTTTATGAGTTTCTTTGTTCTGTTGAAAGTTGAAAACCATTGACTTCCATAGTAACTTTCTATAGAAAAATACTATAAAAATACTAAATACTATAGAAGTCAATGGTTACAGGTTTCCAACATTCTTCAAAATATCTTCTTTTTTTCCTTCTTCATCCAGATCCATTCATATTAGTGTTATCAAAAGTGCCCACTGTAAAGCTAAAAGGACAGAGAGATTTATATAGTTCAGATGCAAAAAAAAACTCTTAAAGAAACAGTTCATCCAAAAATTATGTTTATAATTACATTCATTTATTTTACTTTACCTTTTGAGTTTCTTTCGTATGTTGGACACTCCAACCATCCATTTATATTGATGTTATCAAAAGTGCCCCACTGTGATGCTTAAATCATAGAGATTTTAAAGTTATAAGAAGAGTTCAGATGCAAAACAAAAAAAAGAGGATATTTTGAAGAATGCTGGTTGTTGGCACTCATTAATTTCAATAGTAGGAATAACATTACTATAAAAGTCAAAGGCTACCAGCATTTTTTAAAACATCTTCTTTTGTGTTCAACAGAAGAAAGACACTCATAAAAGTTTCAATCCACTTGAGTGAGTAAATGCTGAGGAAATTAAAACGATGTGTGAACTGTCTCTTTAAAGTCTTCTGATTGGCTGTTGTGATCATGGTGTCATCAGATCTGACTGTGATTGGCTCCACTGATCATCATATGTTATATCACCTCTATGAAAGGCACGTTTATCCATCAGCGGATCACTCGTATATTGACAGATCCTCTAATAGATGTGACTTTTAATTGCTCTAATATCTGTATACATGATGAGAGATGAATATTAGAGCCAATCAGAGTCATATCTGTTGAGCATGTGATTTATAATAGCCAATCAGCAGGACCCAAAAATAAAAATTACCTCATATTTTAGTGTCCCCCATGTGGTTCTAAACCTTCATGAGTTTCTTCATTCTGTTGAACACAAAAGAAGATACTTTGAAGAATGCTGGCACTCATTGATTTCAATAGTCGGAATAAAATGACCAAGTCAATGGCTACCAGCATTTTTCAAAACATCTTCTTTTGTGTTCAACAGAAGAAACTCCAAGTTTACATCCACTTGAGTGAATAAATGCTGAGCAAATTTTCATTTTTGGGTGAACTGTCCCTTTAAAGTCTGATTATGATCGCATTGTCATCAGAAATGACTGTGATTGGCTCCACTGATCATCATATGTTAATTCACCTCTATGAAAGTCATGTTTATTAGTTTATCTCACTCATATATCTGCTCATAAACAGATCCTCTAATAGATGTGACTTTTAATTGCTCTAATATCTGTGTACATGATGAGAAATGATTATTAGAGCCAATTACAGTCATATCTGTAGAGCATGTGATCAGAACAGCCAATCAGCAGCACCCAAAAATAAACATCACCTCATATTTTAGTGTCCCCCATGTGGTTCTAAACCTTCATGAGTTTCTTCATTCTGTTGAACACAAAAGAAGATACTTTGAAGAATGCTGGTTGCTGGCATCCATTGATTTCAATAGTCGGAATAAAATGACCAAGTCAATGGCTACCAGCATTTTTCAAAACATCTTCTTTTGTGTTCAACAGAGGAAGAAAAAACTCAAATAGTTTTTGAGTACATGATGACAGAATTTTCAGTTTTGTGTGTACTGTCCCTTTAAAAATCTGCTCAAACAGGAATTTGCATTTCTAAAAATGTCAATGCTGAATTATATTGCAGTCGGCACTTTTTTAACCACTAATCCATCTTGACATTTTGAGGTATTTGTTTTTTGTATTCATTTCCAAGGCTTTATCAGTCATTTCCAATGCAACTAAATGATCAAAGTTGATAAGTAATCAAAAAGAGCATCATTGGAAATAACGCTCCCTCTTATTAGTGCAGTAGCCACCGTTTAAACACCCTGCAGTATTTTATTTCTCATATATATATTATTTTTTTGAAAAACAGTGCCAAGACTGAGTTGCCTTAAGTGGCTTGTCAAACCCTACCCAATTAATTCATGCAAATCCACCTTAAAAATGCATTAAAAGAAAAAAACTAATTACAATTCCCTAAATCCTCAGAAAAACATAGTGTTAATGAAAGCATTAGCATGAAAACAAAGGCTCACAATGCAGAAACAGTGAGAAAACTCTGATCTCTACTGTATCGTCCTCCTGAAAAACGAGCTGTCCGTCAAAGTTCAGCATTGTTCCTCCTCATATGAACAGGCTGATTCACGTCCTCTAGAAACCCACAAGTGTTTGTTTGCTCTGATCAACATGTGCATGATTTGCTCTGGAGGTGAACTTTCTGGGTGATTTCAGCCTCCGCTCGCTGGTACTTGAATATCTGAAGACTTGAAGGAGAGCTGTGTTTAGTGGCCTTTAGGTGAAGGTGACTGGACTTAAAGGAACACTCCACTTTTTTTAAATAAGCTGATTTTACAGCTCTGCTACAGTTGAATTGCTGAGTTTTACCATTTTTGTTATCTATTCTACCGATATCTGGGTTTATCAGGAGCACTTTTAGCTTAGCTTAGCATAGATCATTGAATCGGATTAGACCATTAGCATCTCGCTCAAAAAACAAACAAACCTCAAAACAGTTGCGATGATTTTCCTATTTAAAGTTTGACTCTTCTGTGGATGCATCGTGTACTAAGTGTGACAGAAATTAAAAGTTGCTTGTTTATATGCCGATATGGCTTGAATATACTCTAATTTTGGCGTTATAATGAATAAAATTTGCTGTCGTACCATGTAATTATATTACACAACAGCTGAAAATAGTCCCCAGCTAGATAACAGCACTGCCTAACATCACTGAGCTGCTTCAATGGGAAAATATAGAAGCTTTTTTTTTTTTTAAATGCTAATGGTCTAATCCGATTCAATAGATTATGCTAAGCTAAGCTAAAAGTGCTGACCCAGAGATCAGCTGAATGTATACAAAGGTGCTAAACTAACCTGTTTAACTCTATGAGAGCCATAAAATGAGCTCATTTCCCCCCAAAAAGTGGAGTGTTCCTTTAAAAAGTGAGCCAAAGCCTTTTTATTTTTCACCATTCAGCCAGTCCTGACGTATCATACACTACATGTTTAGTTTACTTCTACATGCAACACATATCTGACACTGAATGTTGTATTTTAATAAGTTATTCATGATTTTAAAAACACAAGCAGTCTTTATTGAAGCTTGTGTGATTGAGCTAACATTGCAAATCATAATTATGGCCTGAATTCAATCTCTAAGAGTTGACGTTAAGTTTAGGCGTTTGAGTCTCGCTATACGAGTGCATGACTTAATTTCAAGTCCCTGAAAGTGTCGGCTATAAATGCCCTCTTAAGAAACTGTCTGTTTTTGTTTGTTTTTTTAAGTTTTAGCACAAATGGCCCCCCATCTGCATCCGCAAATCATTTAATTCAGCATTTTATATCCAGCTTTTGATTGTCATATCACAGAATTGACATACAGTTTTGCGCCGGCCACATATCACTGAACCCAACCCTTGTTCATGCAGCTGGAGTATAAGAATATAATAATCTGCATCCCATCACACAAATCAGGGCTTATAAAATGAGCCACGCTGTAAAAAGCGATTAGTTACTTGCCTTAAAAAGAAGTGAGTAAACCTGTTATTTAAACTTGACTTAACTCATTTTTTATAATTATGCACATAGTTAATTTACTTAATAATTATAAGGCAATGGGTTTACTCGCTGTATTATTAAAGTCTACTAATTCCATGACATTGAGTAAACTAGCGGGTTTGCTCACTTTTGTTAGGTAAAGTCAACTAATCACTTTTAAAGCATCGGTTTAAAAAGTGAGTAAACCTGTTGCTTTTTTTTTTAAGCGAATAGTTGACTACATTAAAAAAAGCAACAAGTTTACTCACTTTTTAATGTAAAGTCAACTAATCGCTTTAAAAAGTGAGTAAACTTGTTGCTTTTTTTAAAAGTGATTAGTTGACTTTAATAAATTGAGTAAACCTGTTATTTTTAAAGTGATTAGTTGACTTTACGTTAATAAATTGAGTAAACCTGTTATTTTTAAAGTGATTAGTTGACTTTAATAAATTGAGTAAACCTGTTATTTTTAAAGTGATTAGTTGACTTTAATAAATTGAGTAAACCTGTTATTTTTAAAGTGATTAGTTGCCTTAATAAAATGTAGTAAACTTGTTAGTTTTACAGCAGTTAGTTTGACTTTAAAATTTGAATAAAACCAAAGCGATTAATTGACTTTACTCACTTTAAGTAAAGCTACTAGTTGACTTTACTTTAGAATTGGAGTAAAACCAATGCTTTAAAAGGGATTCAACAATTAATTGACTTTAAAATTTGAGTAAAACGATGCCTTAAACGCAATTAGTTGACATTTAGATTTGAATAAAACCAATGTTTGGTCGCACTTTATTTTGATGGTCCGTTTGTTGAGTTTAACTAATTCTCATTAGATTATAAGTCGACTGTTAGGTTGGGGTTGGGGTTAGTGTAAGTTGACATGTACTTGCAAAGTTTCTTATAGTCAGTTAAATGTCTGTTGAAGGAGCAGAATCTGCAGATATTAAGCAGACAGTCTACTAATACTCAAATGGACCATCAAAATAAAGTGTTACCCAATGTTTTAAAAGAGATTAGTTGATTTTACTTTAAAAAGTAAACCTGTTGCTTTTAAAGTTAATCAATTGCTTTTTTCCTTTTTTTACTAAAGCAATTAGTGGACTTAATGAAAGGGAATTTACTTTTAAAGTAATTTGTTGACTTTACTTAAAAGTGCATAAACCTGTTTAAAAGTCAACTAATCACTTTTAAAGCATCGGTTTTATTTACATTTTAAAGTCAACTAAAGTAAGTCAACTTGTTGCATTAAAAGTGATTGCTTGACTTTACTTTAAAAAGTAAACCTGTTGATTTTAAACCAATTAGTTGACTTGATAAAACTGAGTAAACCTGTTAGTTTTAAAGCGATTAGTTTGACCTTAAAATTTGAATAAAACCAAAGCGATTAGTTGATTTTAAAATCAACAGGTTTACTTACTTTTGTTAAGTAAAATCAACTCATGTAAAGTTGGCTCACTTAAGGTAGTTACGGTAGTTATATGACTTTAATATTTGAATAAAACCAATGCTATAAAAGCGATTCGCTGACTTTACTTTAAGAAGTAAACCTTTTTGGTTTTAAAGCGATTAGACGTCTTAATAAAACTGAGCAAACCTGTTAGTTTTAGTTGCTAACTTTTTTTTTTACCCGTTACCAATTAGTTGACTTTAAACTGAGTAAATCGAGTTGATTTTACTTAACTAAAACCAACCATCTAAACTTTACTCACTTTAAGCACTGCAATTAGTTGACTTTACTTTAAAATGTGAATAAAACCAATTCCTTAAAGTGATTAGTTGACATTAAACTTGAGTAAAACGATGCTTTAAAAGTGATTAGTTGATGTTAAAATGTGAATAAAACTAATGTTTTAAAAGAGATTAGTTGCGTCAACAATTGCTTTGCTTAAAGTGAGTAAACTTTAGATGAGTTGATTTTACTTAACTAAAACTATGGATTTAGTTTTTAAGACTTTTAAGTCAACTAATCGCTTTGATTTTATTCATATTTTAGAGCCAACTAATTGCAATAAATCTAACAGGTTTGCTCAGTTTTATTAAGTAAACTAATCACTTTAAAAAGTGAGTAAACTTGTTGCTTTTAAAGTAAAATGAAATAACGCCTTTTAAAAGATCTGTATTATTCAAATTTTAATGTCAACTAATTGCCTTTAAAAGCGGTTCAACAATGAGATGACTTTAAACCATAGTTTTACTCTAATTTTAAAGTTGACTAATCTCTTTTAAAGCATCAGTTCTATTCAGCAGTTTTATGAACTTTAGATGAGTTGATTTTACTTAACAAACGTGAGTAAACCTGTTGGTTTTAAAGTCAACTAATTGCTTTGGTTTTTATTCAAACTTTAAGATCAAACTAACTGCTGTAAAACTAACAGGTTTACTCAACTTTAAGTCAACTAATCGCTTTAAAAGCACTGGGTTTACTCAGTTTAAGTAAAGCAACTAGTCGAGTTTAAAAACCGGTGCTTTAAAAGTGATTCGACGATTAGTTGACTTTAACATTTAAATTAAATCAATGTTTGATTTTGAAGTTGATTTAGCTTTAAAAGCACTGAGTTTACTCACTTTTAAAAGTCAACCAATTGCTTTTTACTGAAAGTGAGTAAACCTTTTACTTTTAAAGTGATTAGTTGCCTTTTTTAAGTAAACTAGTTGACTTAATATTAAGTAAATCAGCCGATATACTCACTGTTTTTATATACATTAACTCTGTGAACAATTATAAAAA